>CM059186.1:126347421-126916669 GCA_030323885.1 Branchipolynoe longqiensis
TACTTATGCACATCCCCATCACACACACCCTACACACACACCCTACACACACCCACACACACCCCCACACACCCACCCACATCCACGCCCACACACACACACACAGCCCGGTATCGCACGCTCGCACTCTCCTACCCGCATACCGTCTTCTGCACATTAGGTGTGCTTTTGGTCGTGATTAATTTACCAAGTCGTCGCGATCTAGTGCCAAGTTAGTCTCCCTGCAGCTGGGAACAGACACTGAACTGAGACTTCGAGTTGATCAAAGGAGGGCTTACAAATGGCAAACATTGCACGTAGAGTGGGATTCGAACCCATAATTTGGTCATTCCAAGGCCAGCATACTAACCATTAGACTATCTAGGTTCCCAGATGCAATCAACCTACCGATTCATACCTGTGCAGTTGGCATTTTACCTGGAGTGACTTACATTAATTATTTTACTAATTGTGTTCGGTAGTTGTGGAGTTAGAGGAAGTTTAGTTACTAATAGTAGTATCCTTGTGGGGATGGCGGGAGGGGGGGGGGGGGGAGGAGGTCGGTTAATTGAAATTAACCTAGAATTAAATAATCTACAGTACATGACCGGTATTGCCTGCCTACAGACAGACCACAGCTGGTCAACACACACCACCACTACCAGCCCCCCCCCCCCCACCACCCACACCACCATCTCTCACCAACGGGTGAACACACACATAACCAAACTCAATAGTTGTCAATACAAAACCATACTGACACCAATGACGCATTGCCTTTTGGGGGGGGGGGGGGGGGGTGTAACAAATAACTGTTAACTAAGCGGTAGTTTGTTTTCAATGAAGAACATGTCTATCCACACGAAGACTAAACTATTTTAACATCAAACAAAACCAGGGCCGTATGCATGAGGCGGTTTTCACGAGCCAAAACGGGTTTTGGCCGGGATTTCCAGTTTAGCGGCGAAAAGTTGCATGCAAGGGTCAGTGATAGGGCTAACACCACAAATGTAAACTAGGGTACGGTAACCCCATTCCATAGCAGGTTTAAGGGTGGTGTTAGGTCCTGATTAGGCCCAAATCTATTCAATGCTACCATATTTAACAGAATAACATTGTAAAAAGTGAAATTTGGTCAAATTTACCCCAAAATCAGAGCGATATTAACGCCGCAGCTACATCGACGGCGATATTCATACTGTCGAATGTAAACAAAACAAATCGCCGCCGTCACCACCGCGATCAGGCCCAAATCTATTCAATGCTATCATATTTAACAGAATAAAAAAAAATGTAAGTGAAATTTGGTCAAATTAACCTACAAATCGAAGCGATATTAACGCCGCCGCTGAATTTTGGTCAAATTAAACCAACAATCGAAGTGATATTAACGCCGCCACCGCCACCACCGCCACGGCGGCGATATGGTCAAATAGCGGTGCTCGCCGGGAACAGGCTCAGAGGGATTTCCCAAATCTATAAATAACTGCACGTTTAGCTAATATGAAGGAGTTAGGCGCCCCTACATACGGCGTGACATACTTCGCGACGGTGGTGATAGCTACCCGGCGTTACATGTTAACACCACACGAAGCTAACACCGTGTCATGCATATGGCCCCAGATCAGATTGTGCCTAATGGTAGCAAACACGTGCGTGAATTGAGTGTTTTACTTCCTAGCCGTGTCTTAGGTCAGATCGGAACGAATTTTCACTTATGACAAGATGACAGCTTTATAGTGTGGTGCCACTAAGATAACATGCCCAGCGACACCATGTTACGATAGCCTACTCAGTCCCATATTATCCATTACCCACTTGGTAGGCTAGAGTTAGGCTTTTACTCAGCCGGTGATCCAACGCCTCAGTCACACTACAGCTTGCAACCACTTTGTGATCACTTTGCGACCAAAGGCCGGAAACCTTGAGACCAAAGCAACAACAAAAAAGGTGGGAAAAACAATGGTCGACGACTTATCAGCGCTGACCGGTCTTAGACCGGTCGCAAGCACTTAAAATGGTTTTGGTCACAAGCAGGTACACCAGCTGCAACCACCTTGCGACCAAAATGGACGCCAACCACTTACAACCATATTGCGGCCATCCCTTTTTGGTGGTCGCAAGCGATCATAAGCGTAGTGTGACTTGAGTATACTATAAGCCACAATATCTCACCTAAAACATCTACATAATGGCTCATCGTGAGCAGGGCTTGTCGGAGAGGGGTCGATGCGTTGGGGACGGGAAGGTACCCCTCCCGCCCCCCCGCCCCCCGTCCCCAACTCGGTAGCTAGTCAATCTCCTGCTCCGCCATCTCGTCTGGTTGGGACAACACGTGATAGTGTATCTGATACTGAGTGTCATTCAACACTCCTGCACGTGCACGCCACACTGTATCTACATCACGTGACACACATATATGATAGCATTACTATGCATAAATAGCACAGCAACACGAAGCAAGACATTTTTTTTAAATGGGGGAGGGGAGGGCGAGGGCGGGAAGGGTAGGGGGAAGGGGAAGGGGAGGGGGGCAGGGAGAGGATGAGGGGAGGGGAAGAGTACAGGAGGAAGCGAAGGACGAGGAAGGCGAGGAAGAGGAAGACGAGGAGGAAGACGAGGAAGGCGAAGAAGAGGAGGACGAGGAGGAGGAGGAGGAGGAAGAGGAGGGCGAGGAGGAGGAAGAGGAGGACGAGGAGGAGGAGGAGGAGGACGAGGACGAGGACGAGGAGGAGCAGGAAGAGGAAGAGGAAGAGGAAGAGGAGGAGGAGGAGGAGGAGAAGAAGAAGAAGAAGAAGAAGGCGAAGGAGGGGGAGTGGCAGGGGCCCGTATAAGCTGTAGCTGCGACCCGGCGTGCTACGTCTCAGCTTCAGTCCTTCCTGACGGACCAGCAGAACTGTAGGCTATAACTTAAGTATAAGCCTGTAGCAGGAAATCTAGGGCACCTCGTATTCCCATACAGTCACCCATCAAGTACTGACAAGACTACATGGTGCATAGTCCAAAGAAAGCAACTTTTCTAAACCAAAACACTTATATATAGCTTTGACCCTTTGTATCCTACTGAGATAACGGTGACCTCATTAAACATGTTTTGCTGAATAGAACAGGACAACATAATAGGTCTTAGTGCTGAAGCCTTTGGCAGCAGAAATTTGACTTGCATGCCAAATTACTTCGGCATGTTTTCACTTCAAATATCTCCAAAACTGGCCATTTAAAATCACGTGAAATCAACGTTACTTCAAAGTAAAGTACATTATAATGATCAACCTAAAATATTTTTGTCAAAAACTGACAGAAACTAACCACACAAAATCAGACTATGTATGTAACTTTATCTCCAGTGTTCGGACAACTGCCGTTTCCAGCGTGATACCAGCCACCACAAAATTCAATAAAACCTCAATTATAATATCTCATTAGTTAGTCATCCCTGTGAGCTTAGGAGATAATGAAGACGCTAGGTAACATTACCGTCAATCGGAACCCTGTAGTGCTACGACTACGAGTACTTTTACCGCATTAATTACCGAGATGGTGTATAGGACGTCGTCATCACCATAGACCCCCCCCCCCCCCCGGTCACACACACCCCCTTTTTAGTTTTGTTTATGGGGAGTTTTCAGTCGCATTGGTGCGCTGAAGGCGGCAAATCTGCAGGACTGTATGGGCACCGCTGAAAGCGGTCCCATGCGGTCGGGAGTTGGCTTCCGATGGGTAGTGGTCAGAGAAAATGGAGGGGGGTGGGGGACCCCTTTTACTCGCCCACAACCTCCTTCGACCTCACCCCCTCACACCACTTCCTCCCCCCCCCCCCGCCCCCCACACACACACCTTCTGCATGTTATGTAGGTCTTCCATGTTCCTTTTTGCAATGATTGCAGCACTGCAAATAATTGAGTTCACCTATGCTACATTATACCACGACTGCTATATTAAAAGCTTGTTTTATTTAACGACACCTCTAGAGTTCATTGATTTTTATCATCGGCTATTGGACATCAAACATATGGTCATTCCGACATATTTCTTTGGAGGAAACCCACTGCCGCCACATAGGCTACTCTTTGTGATAAGCAGTAAGGGTCTTTTATATGCACTTTCCCCACAGACAGGACAGCACATATCGACTGCTTTATTATACACAATGCTGTTCCTGACATCGCCTGTTATAATTATACTGGTACAAATCATGGCTAAAAGATATGTGCTTCGAGGTTGGTTGGTTGATGGAGTTTTACGTCCTGAGAACATTTAAGGTCATATCTGGACGGTCTGTGCTTCGATGCTGAGAAAATAATATATTCAGACGAATAAAATCATATTACCGATGTGAAAAGAAATCCAGGAAAACCTTATGCGCCACCTTGCCCCTCCTCACCGCTGACACCCCCCCCCCCCCTTCCCTCTCCACCGCCCCCTAAATCCAGTCATCCTCCTTGCCTCCTCCAAGCCAGTAAGATTTGATGACCCACTTTGCACCTCCTCCCACATGAAAAAAAATGCAGTAAGATTCCCCAACTTGCGCATCGCTTCCGCCCACCCCAACCCTCAATTAAAATATATATATAATTAATAGTGTTAATGCAGTACGGCTGTGCCCCTTGCTCCTCCCCCCCCCCCCCCCCCCCACTCCCCCATGCCAGTATGGCTTGCCTCATCTTGCCCCACGTCCCTTCCCAATACCCACACCTGAGGGCACCCCCAGACCCCCGCCCCCCCCCCCCCTCCGGCTCTGGCCCTTTCAGACCTGTCTTTCCGTCTAACGGTGCACGTTTAATCATAATTGTGTCAGGGTCTTTGGCAAACATTCAGACCCATGGAAGAAGTGCCACCCACACACACGCATCCCCCCCACCCCGACTCCACCCCCCGCCCCCGCCACTCCACATTCCAGGACAGGGAGGAAGGGGCTGCTGGATACAAGCAAGTCCTCAACCACTTCAGTTCTGCACCAAATATTGGCATGATGGGGGATGGGTGGAAGTGTCGGTGGGGTAGGGTGGGGGGTGGGGGGGGGGGGACCTGACAATTACGGCTCACCACAATGAGTTGTAATTAACAGTGGGCTGAAGTCGACGTCAGAACCAGAGAGTTCTCTCTGCAGCCTCGATATCGACAGCAGCGGTCTGTAGATAGATAGATAGTTAGCTAGCTATGTCTGGCAAACTGTTTGTTGTGAGGAAGCGTGAGGACCCATGTTGTACTTGTGTGAACATGTGTTTTGTGTGCGGAAGCTCGTCAGGCCAGCCATGTATAACCCCAACCTCACCCCCACCCCGCACACCTCCTCACATCATCCCCCACCCCACCCCAAACGCCCCTACGCCTGCCACACATAGCTGCACTAAGCCTAATCACAAACATGGGCAAACACCAGAGTCCATGTGTAGTCAGAGCCCGCCGGCTTGCATCGTCCAGAACATCCTCTGCAGTTTGTTGTCTTTGTTTGATGCAGTTTTACGTCCTTGCAACATCTAAGATCAAATCAGGACCGGTACCACATTGTGACAGTGCACACTCATGGCGACTTCATAGTGCTGACCCACTGGTATACCAAGTGCCAGCACCATGCCACATTGAGTCCCACCTAGTCACATAATCAGTCACCGAATCAACCCTATCCCAGTAATGCCCATCAGCAGGCAAGGCAGCGAGCGACAAGTGCTAAGTTTAAAAATACAGGGATGGAAATGATCTCCGGGGAAAAAAGCGGAAATGCGGATATTCTCCCATAGGTTTAGCACTGTCAGGGACTCGCGGAAAATTTCCGGAAGTGAGGTTTCATATATTTTGGTATATGCTGATAGTACTGCGTCGTTTGAAGCAGGTATGGTAGTAGTATATGCTGATAGAAACTGGTCGATGACTTGTTGATGAAGTGAAGAAGAGCCTAGTAGATCTGTGAGAAAGGGCTTGGGGACTGATTACTGACAACTAGCCGAGTTGTTGGGGGGAGATACTGTCACTGATGGCTGGTACACACTGTAGGGTGGAGGTGGAGTTGTCCCTTTGAACCAGCATTATGCTCTCTGTGTCGACAGGTGGCGCCAGGTCCCGACGTGACCTTAAAGTTACATAACCCTGTGGTTTTGAGTTACTACCATATTTAAAATATATATATTAAGGTAATTTCTATGGTCTATTTCACATTAGTTTCAAGTGACTTATTTTAAATGGGTCAGTGTGGAGGGAAAATATTTTAAATTAATTTTGGAATGCATGTCAAAATGATTGCCCTCAAAAGCTTCAGCAGGGCCGGGTTCTATTAACCCTATCAGCCCGAAAGAGATTTCAATTGTTTAAGTCCCTGGAGTCCTGATGGAAATGCTGAAAAATCTGAATATCTGATGTTAGTGCAATTAAATTGATATATTTCAAAAACCTTTGAAAATCAAGTTGATTTTATATGAAAGTAAATATATTTATCTTTCAAATGATAATAAATGTAGCCTCCTTGGAATTACTGCTTATGAGATGTGATAGGAGATATAGCAGACGCATTCAAGCACTCCTACTATGTAAGCGGGTGAAACTTGTAGGGCGGTTCTGGCCTCAAAAGGGTTAAACTAACTGAGTCAGTGAACTCTATGCAGCCACACATGTTTACTAAGTTGGGTACATAGGATCAAATCTAGCTTGTGGTTTTGAAACTTTGGTGGAGTGTGCGGCTTTAAGTAGCTCTGACATGTGGGGCGGCGCGCCCATTAGCTTTGTACAACACGGCGGACATGTGTACAGACAGGCGCAGCCAGTCGCCCCCGGACTCCCACGCTCCGGTCTCCAGTAACACCGGCACCACGTCACGTGGTCACGTGGTCACGTGGACGCATTCAGGTATCCACAGAATGAGCACAGGAATGTACAGAATGTAAACTCACGGTTTAGTGTTATCTCCACCAATCCCCTTCCGCACCTCACCATGATTCAACACACACCACTCACACACATACACACAAAAACACACACATTCATCCATAGCCCCGCCACCCGCCACCCGCCACACACACACACACACACACATTACCTCCCCACATCCAAACCCGTGGCTATGAATCGATAAGTATCAATTTTATAAGTTATAAATCATATAAGTCACTCGACCGGGAACCGAACTCCCGACCGAGAACCGAACTCCCGGCTACCGCGCCCGGCTTATCTCAATTGGATATGTAGAATCAAATTTAGATCTTACGCCTGGTACACACCTCCCGTATACGATTCACGCGCTAAAACTGACTGCCCGACGTGACCCGTCACAACCAGACCCATCCCATTTCCCAACTAAAACTGCCCTGTTCATTTTTCGAATATTATAAGATTCCAGTATTAAGCCCTAAAACTGAGTTTTAAGTCGCGAATCGGAAAGCTCAGGTGTGTTAGGGGGGTCACACACCTAAATACTGAAACCGACTAAAACTCAAACTTAGTCGCGAAAGGGGCAGTTTTAGGTTTTATACGGGAGGTGTGTACCGGGCATTACGTATCTTAGTTTTGACAATTTGAAGCTTTCAGCAGTTTATGCAGCTTTTAGGGATGCTCTCCAAATTGGCCGTGTAAAGAAAGGTCACGTGGTTTTGTGACAGTTGAAGATTACCAAAGTAGCACATTGCTAAATAGTACGGGTTTATATTGTATTGGAATACAACTCACGGCATAACTGCAGAAGGCAACATGTGTAATGTGTTGCTACAGAATGCACATGTAAGTAGTGACAGAGTCTACCAGACAGTTCTCTAAAGTGGCGACACAGCTTGTAAATATGCTGGGTCGCAGATTCACCTTCAACTTCTGAAGCCCATCCCCAACCTTCACGGTAATTTTAAACTCACTTTGTAGGCCCCACCTATAATAACATGGCCTCCTGATAACCAAACTTGGTAGGATTGTTGATATACATTTGTTTGCAATGTCCATTGCTGTAAAACACTACTACATACGATACCTGGAAGTGGTAACACGTTACTGGAGTAGTTTGTTTGTTGTTTTAAGTCCTAGCAACATCTAAGGTCATATCAGGACGGGAACTGTAGTAGTTGGACCTACATACTTAGTATATGTCACCACGAGAATCGAGGTAGGACCGAGACCCCTCCACCCACGCTCCACAGCTCTGTATAATATATACCACCTTCCGTCTAAGACAAATACCCGCACATGCGCGCCAGCCCGCCTGTAAACGCACACTGCTGCAAATATGCCAGCAACCATCAGCGCATGCGCAGAAGCCTGATTGGCCAACAGGTGAGACGCTGCTGATAAGGGCCCAGCTGGTTCCCATGTTCAGCACCGGAAGCTATGCAAGGGGAGGGGAGGGGAGGGGGAGGGGAGGGGAGGGGAGGGAGGAGAGGGAGGGGGAGGGAAGAGGGAAGGGAGGGGGAGGGGAGGGGAGGGGAGGGAGGGGAGGGGAGGGGAGGGGGAGGGGAGGGAGAGGGGAGGGAGGAGGGGAGGGGAGGGGAGGGGAGGGTGGGGAGAGAGGGGAAAGGAGGGAGGGGGGGGGGGGAGAAGGGAGGGAGGGGAAGGGCGGGGAAGGAGAGGGGGGGGAGGAGGGGAGGGGAGGGGAGGGGAGGGGAGGGGAGAAATGAGGGGAGGAGAAGAAGTGAGGGGGGGGAGAAGAAGTGAGGGGAGAAGTGGGGGGAGGGGAAGCATGGGGAAGGTGGTATCCGCCAAATAATGATATAATGAATATATATATATATAAACTAATGCCTAATCATGGCAACTTTATAATGCTATTCCACTGGGAGACTGGCCATCAGCATCATGACCCGATGTCCAATCTAGTAAAAGTATCCCAACTCTGAGCAAACCAGTCCTTGGCCTATCCTATTAATGCCAAGCACTAAGCTAGATAGCATTTAAGTATCAATTCAATCACTGGTTAGACTCGATCAGGTTTCCAACCCACGAGTTCCCACACGGGAAGCCAGCCAGCCCCTTTTAACCTATTCGGACACCGCGTTCGTTTGGTGGCCTATATAACACGAACACTGTGGTCGATGGCTTGTTACAACCAGGGACCCATGCTTCAAAGAGGCCGAAGCCTGTTTTCTGTGCGAGGGTGGGGGACATGTTTGTTCCTGTGCAGGCGTGCGTGGTTTGTTAGATTAGCACCAAAGAACACCACTACAAAAGAAATGTTAAAAAGAAAAAGAAAATAGAAGAAAAAGAGAAAAGAAAAATAGAGAAAATAGAAGGGGGGGAAAGAGAAATAGAAAAGAGAGAAAGGGAGAGAAAATGAGAGAGAAAAAAAAGAGAGAAATGAAGAAAGGCTCACACGTGAAGTGTGCCAACACAACGCTGCCTCAATAGCTGCAATTCTTGTCTTCTTCCTTCTACATTTTGCTTTTATACGGATAGAAACAAGGCGGGCATTGCTTACGCCAGTAAATACACTGCTGCCTTAATGCCAATGCTATGAACGCCAAATTGGAAAGGCATGCCCCAAAAAAATAGTTACAACAAAAGAGTGCATTGTTCACGCTAAACCTGATAGGACTGGAACGTGTAAGTGGATGCAAGTAAACCGCTATCATATTATCAGACCAAGGTTGGCTTATTGGTTGTTGGAGTTTTACGTCCTTGCAACAGCTAAGGTCATATCAGGAGGGGTATCGAGTTGTGACACTGCTCACTTATGGGCACTTTGTAGTGCTGCCCCACTGAGAGACAAGGCCACCAGCACCATGACCCGATATCTCACACAGTCATATTATCATAACACTGTGCTACCTAGTCCTTATCCTAACCTATCAATGCCGAGCGTCAGGCTAAGTAGCGTTAAGTATCTTTATTTTGTTATGACATTGGTGCGACTCGGCTGGGGTTCGAACTCCCAACCTTCTGAACCGGAAGTATGCGCCCCTACTGATTCTGCCAATGAGAATGAGAATGAGAATGAGAATGAGAATGAGAGAGAGAGTGTGTGTAAATGTGTAAGTGTGAGTGTGTAAGTGTGAGTTTGAGAGTGTGAGAGTGAGTGTGAGTATGTGTGTGTGTGTGCGTGAGTGTGAGTGTGAGAGTGAGTACGAGTATGTGTGTGTGCGTGAGTGTGAGTGTGAGAGTGAGAGTGAGTGTGTGAGAGTCAGAGTGAGTGTGTGAGTGTGTGAGTGTGTGTGTGTATATATGTGAGTGTGTGCAGTGAGGGGGTTCACCAATAGCTATTCACAGAGAAAACAAAAAGTCCATTGTGGCCCACTTCTATAGCAGCCTAACTTCACGTGTCCCCCTCCAAACATACCCCACCCTCCCACCCTCCCACCCTCCCACCCCTCACCCATTCATTTCCTTCCCTATCCCCAGGCTGATAAATGGAAAGAATAAACGTATACAGAATAAAAATAGTTGTGGAAGCCCGCCTCATTTGGGGCTACCCACGCACCATGCACCATGCCCCATGAGAACAATGTGGCGGTTATCATGACTTCCACATGGTGCTAGCATTATTGTCACATTGGAAAGGTACACGCCGACGTAGGCAACTCTCTGGCGCTTGATTGTCTTTGCTATTGTGGAAATAGATGTTTGTCTGTTTGTTGGGAGTTTTATATCCTAGCAACATATATAGTCATATCAGGAGGGGCACCGACTTGTGACAGTTCACACTTATAAGTTATAGTGCTGCCCCACTGGGAGACCAGGCTGCTGGTACCATGATCCGATATCCTACACAGTCACATTATCCTCATACTGTGCTTGAGATATCCACGTAATACTGAGTGTCAGGCTAGGTAGCGACAAGTATCAATTTTGTAAGTCATCGGTTTGACTCGGCCGGAATTCAAAACTCCCGACCTTCCGCACGGGAAGCCAGCGCTCTACCGATTCGGTCACCGCGTCCGGCATACGCTTGTGATAATATTGATAATTGTGAATGGCCCCTAACAAAGGAGCCCCTCCCTCCCTCCCCTCCCCTCCCGACCCCCCCCCCCCCCCGGTGATATTTTCCTAATATGTACTTAGTAAATTAGCACGGCGAGCCCTGAGAATGGGCGGCTTCCACAAAGTAATGCGTGTCCTGCGGTGTACAGGACACACACGTAGGAGCACGGCCACAGGGGCCACATGGGGGAGGGGGGGGGGGGGGGCACAAAAAGGCTGCAGGGTGGGGGGCGGGGGGAGTGCGCATGGTGACCTGTCCCAGTCCAGCTTACATGTCAGCAACCAGACATAAACTATAGGCTCTGACAGAAATGGTGGTTTTCACAGCATTAGCCATTACAAGGATCCATGGGTGTGCACATTAAATTAAAGAGGCACTGTCAGTTGGTAAGGATATTAAAGGGGCAATTTCAACCACCGAGGGTGTTACAACTTACAGGGGTATTGTCAGTTGGTGAGGGTTTTAAATCTCAACCACTGATGGGCTAAGAGGAGTATTTTTAGTTGGTGAGGGGCTTTAAAGGGGCACTATCAGTTGGTGAGGGGTTTGGCTTAAAGGGGAATTATCAGTTGGTGAGTAGTTCGGTTTAAAGGGGCACTCTCAGTTGGTGAGGGGTTTGGTTTAAAGGGGCATTATCAGTTGGTGAGGGGTTTGGTTTAAAGGGGCACTGACAGTTAGCCAGAGGTTTAAATGGCCACTGTCAGGTGGTGAGGGGGTTTAAAGGGGCACTGTCAGTTGGTGAGGAGTTTAAATGGGCACTGTCAGTTGGTGAGGGGGTTTAAATGGGCACTGTCAGTTGGTGAGGGGGTTTAAAGGGGCACTGTCAGTTGGTGAGGGGGTTTAAAGGGGCACTGTCATTTGGTGAGGGGTTTAAATGGGCACTGTCATTTAGTGAGGGTTTTACAGGGGTACTGTCAGTTGGTGAGGGGTTTACAGGGGCACTGTCATTTGGCGAGGGGTTTACAGGGGAACTGTCAGTTGGTGAGGGTTTTTACATAAATCAACGTTTATTTATATTTCCAGAAGTAAAAGGGCAGAGTGACCACTACCTCCTCCCCATGCGTACGATTTGTAAGCTCATGACAATGTTGAGACTTGTAAATGGCACCATGGACAACATTCCGGTTACAACATGTTCCTTCAGTTACCAAAGTCCTTTCCTATACAGGGTTCCTATATTATTGGCTGAACATAATTCCATAATATTCCAGCACCATTTATTCTTTTTGGTGGTAAATATGTTTATTCTGCTCAATAAGTCTTTTGTCAGTGCCAAAGGACTGGTCTTCCAGCCATTTTTCAATCCAGGGTTATTTACACAAAAGGTATATAGAATAAGGTATACAATGTTGCAGTATGTAACACAATGAAATTCTGTAACCCAAAAGTTCCATAGCAATATGGTAACAGTAGTGTCATATAACTAGATCAATATTAGTCAGATCAATGTGAGTATTTACATAGTATTTAGAATGCAAGCAGAAGTCATCTTCTGTATTCAGTTGGTAAAGTTGTACCCCACCATTTTTCAATACTTTTCCAGGACCGTGAGCCACCATATTTTAAAACTCATTTGAGTATGTAAATATATATGTTGTTGGATTTTTTATATCATTATCACCTAGTGAGGGATAAAACAAATTTTTAATGTATATAATATGATATATGAACAAACTTTGACACTATTGCCATCCACGATTTCCGATAACTTTCCAAAACTTTTACATTAAAAGAACAATTATTTTCAAGGGCTTGGGAAACTTGCTCTGAATTTCCCAAATGTTGCAGGGTTTCCAGAACCCTGAGCACTACGGGTTTAGCTTGTTTGCCTGTTGGGGTTTTACATCCTGGCAACACCTAGGGTCATATCAGGATGAGGGTTTAGCCGACTTCAAACTGACCTACCTTTGTTCTGAGGAAGGTAAGGCTCTTATTGACGTTCTCGATCTTCTGCACACGGAGCACCCCCTTGTTTGGCTTGCCCAGGTTCTCCCCGGAGATTATTTCCAGGAGTCGCATCAGCATCTTGCCGTCCGCCAGGTCGACGAACAGGTCGGCGATCTGCAGGTGCGCCTGCAACCAGTTCATTTCACTTGGCTTTAGTACATTGCTGGACAGGGATGTTGATTGGAGTTTTACGACCTGGCAACATCTAAGGTTATATCAGGACGGATACTGACTTGTGACAGTTTATTTGTTTGTTATTTTACGTCCTAGCAACATTTAAGGTCATATCAGGACAGGTACAACAAACAACACCTTCACTTGCCTTTAGTCTAACACCGGACAGGGATGTTGATTGGTTGGTTTTACGTCCTGGCAACATTTAAAGTCATATCAGGACGGATACTGACTTGCAACAGTTTGTGTATTTGTTGTTTTACGTCCAGGCAACATTTAAGGTCATATCAGGACAGGTACCGACTTGTGACAGTGCGCACTGATGGCGACGTTATACTATAGTGTTGCCCCACTGTGAGACCAGGCTGCCAGCACCATGACCTGATATCCCACTGACACTGAGCCAACTAGTCATTGCCCTATCCTAATAAGTTTGTTTGTTGTTGTTTTACATCCTAGCAACATCTAAGGTCATATCAGGACGGGTATGGCGAATTTATAGTGCAGCCCCACTCGGAAATCAGGCCGCCAGCACCATGACCCGAATCCCACTCAGTCACATTATCCTGACACTGAGCTAACCAGTCCTTGCCCTATCTGATTATGTCATTGGTTTGACTCGACCGGGAACCAAACTCCCGACATCCAGCACGCTAGGCCACCACACCCGCACAAACCAGCTGGATCAAGTAGAGAGGAGACAGAGATTCTGAAAGAGTTCGCTGTTCAGTATACAGCGAAGAATACTGACCTTTTCTAGGAAGGAGTTGCACCATTTTGTGAATGTCTTCTTCTGGATGTAGACGCGTTCCTGCTGCAGGACCTGGATCCGCCCCTTCTCAAACTTAGTCCCCCCGTCCTGCAGCTCCATTATGGCCGCTCTGAAAGGTCAAGGTCAACGTCTCAAGTTAGGTCAATGTCAGAGGACAGTGGTTATCGCCTAGGACAGGCAGTCATGGCGAGAAAGGCGAGGTAGTTCCCACAAAATATCAAAATCACACTAAGAGGGGGGAGGGAGAAAACGCAGATGATCACACAGTCTAACTATTTAATTGCTTTAAATGCACAGACATTTCCATTGCCAGTCTTCAAACTTGATGTAATGCGAAAATAATAGTAAAGCATAATTTAAATACCAAGAGACCTTAGGTTGAACAGTAAAACCCTCCATATTAGGTTGGACTATAATAACCTCCATATTATGTGGCACAGCAATAATCTCAATATTAGGTAGCACAATAATAACCTCCACATTATGTAGCACAACAATAACCTCCATATTAGACGGTACAGCAATAACCTCCATATTAGGTGCCACAACAATAACCTCCACATTAGGTGTCACAATAATAACCTCCACATTAGGTGTCACAACAATAACCTCCACATTAGGTGTCACAACAATAACCTCCACATTAGGTGTCACAACAATAACCTCCACATTAGGTGTCACAACAATAACCTCCACATTAGGTGTCACAACAATAACCCCCCAGAATAGGTGTCACACAATAACCTCCATATTCAGTGGCACAATATTATCCTCCATATTCAGTGGCACAATATTAGCCTCCCTAATAGGTGGCACAGTATTAACCTCCAATCGCAAGTACTCACAAAGACACATTCACACTGACAAATTCTCTAGTATTCCACACTTGTTTTTAATTCCCTACAATTTGTGTCGAAGCTAACGTACATGCGCAAAACATAGGAAGGCAGCCAAGTAACCTTTGAGCAGCCTGGGGGAAGTCCACATTCCTCTGGTCCTAGCATAACTTGTCTGTGACCTCTGTACAATGCGCCGGTTCGCAGCATCATAGCCGCTACTTCCGCGCACCGCCGCGCAGGGGACATGCAGAAAGTAGGTCACGCATATTCTCAACACTCCACCGGCCTTTAAACGCACGCCCCACCACCCCGCCCCGCCCCGCCCCGCCCCGCCCCGCCCCGCCCCGCCCCGCCCACGGTCTCGCGTCACACTTGTGTCCCAGTTCCATCCATCACTATTGGCCCAATAATTTGCGCAAACGGGATTGGCAAATGGGTTTAGCGTCCATCTCCCGTTTTGGTAGGCAGTGGGATTCAACCCGCCCCACCACCCGTCCACCACCCCGGGTTTGGTTCGAACCATAGTCGAGTCAAATTGATGTCTTAAAAAGGTATACTTGTCACCACCTAGTCTTGAATTCAGCATCACTAGGATATGGCACAGAGCAATGCAATGAGGAAGACCAATCGTCTGCGATTGAAATTTCCCCTGCTTAATCAACTAATGCTTTTTTGTTAAATAATTTTTTTTTAAAGAAGTCAACCTTTTAACACATGTTTTGTGATGGGTAGGCCTCGTGTTTTCACACTGTTTTTGCTTCTTATGTGAACCTTTCAACACATGATTTTTCTTTTCGATGTGAATTGCAGTGAAATTACGCTAACAACTAATCTACATAAAATAAATACCACGTCCTGTATTTAGGTGTAGCAGTGTGTAGTGATACAATAGGCTTCACCCCCCACCCTACCACCCTCAAGCATGGCCAGGAGTGAGTAGTAGCTTTGTGAGCACCAACGTTGGTATCTCGGAACTGATGTATTAGTTGGATCTTCTAGACACATCATGACGTACTTTCTGAATATCCCATGACACTCCCTACATTAAATATACACATCCATAACTGAACCATAAAATAATCGCCTACCACACCCACACCCACAAAGATTGCATAACACATTAGATACAGAGGCCGAATGACACAAGCACTAAATGAAGTGACTTTAATATATAAGTTAGATACAGAAGATACTTGTCACTTCCTACCCTGGTGCTCAGCATTATTAGGATAGGGCAAGAACTGGTTGGCTCAGTGTCGGGATAATGTGACTGAGTGGGATATCAGGTCATGGTGCTGGCAGCCTGGTCTCCTAGTGGGGCAGGGCTATGAAGTCACCATGAGTGCACACTGTCACAAGTTGGCACCCATCCTGAAATTACCTTAGATGTTGCCAGGACATAAAACTCCAACAACCAACCAACAACCGAAGACCCACAGATTGTTTGTTGTTTTACGGCCTAGCAACATCTAAGGTCATAATAGGATGGGCACTGACTTGTTACAGTGTGCACTCATGGCACAGGGGAGCCCAGGCCACCAGCACCATGACCTGATATCCCACTCAGTCACATTATCCCGACACTGAGCCAACCAGTTCTTCCCCTATCCTAATAATGTGAACGCTTAGCTAGGTAATGACAAGTATACATTTTTAAGTCATTGGTTTGACTCGAGCAGGGTTCGAACCCACAAAACCATGGGTTCGGATCCCCCGATCTCCCAAAACAGGAGACGGACGCTCAACTCATTCGGCATCCCGTCTGGTCTCAACAGTCACAAACTACAACTACAACGCTACAACTGGAAACAACGTCAGTGTGCGATGGGTTTACTGTTTATTTTAAATATCATTTCGTCTGTAATGCTCTGTAATCAGGTTAGTTCGTAGCCCCGCCATCAGGGCGTCTGAAAAGTGCATTCGGGCATGATGGTGTTTTTTAGCGCTGCTTGCTCGCGCAACCCGCGGCTAGAACTAGCTTTTCTACATAACACACTTCATCATAGATAAAAGATTCACCCCTGCCCAGAGAAGGGATGAAGAACAACGCATTAGAAAAAGTGCCGAAAGGCGGGGTAAATGAAATGAGCACGTAATTTCATAATTTAATAAGGAAAATGTGATCTTCACATACTTTTTATATTTACCCGCAACCTTTAAAGAAAAATTGATTAAATAATGTAGATCATTAGACTGTAAAAGTCGAATCGTGAACATTTTGGAGTCGCCATCTTGTGTTTTTGCATTCTCTTATTTTCATCAACTCAATGCCAATATAAGATACACACTGGATGAGGGAACCAGCTCATCTTCTCTGATTGGTTGTTTGATACCAAACAGTTTTCGCCACTTTTTCTAATGGGTTGTTATTCACCCCTACTGTAGGTAGGCCTGCGGGTTGAATCTTTTTATCTAACTTCATCAGGGATGAAAGTGGTACTTGGCAAAAAGAGCGGAAACTTATGTCAAGATAACCAAGGACATTGAAAACAGTATATTGCTCCAATATTAGCCCCATTATCCTACTAATTATTCTCTTAACATTATCCAATATCACGGGGGGAAAGGCATAAAGTGATCATGGATTGGGGGGGAAAGGGAAATGGGCGATAATACAGTCATAACAAGCATAGTCGGACATTCTCCAAGGATAGCATTACTAAGTGGTTAATGGAATGGACTAAGATAATGCTTGGAGAGAATTTGATGAAACCTGCCTTTCCGGGAATGTTCCACGATTCCCTGGCAGAGCTAAAGCTGCATAGTCCGATGAAAACATCAAATTTTCAAAACCAAAACAATTATCTCGACTTGATTCTACATATCCAACTTAGATACTGGCATGCTTGCCAAAATTAATTTTGTATGGTTGCATTTCAAATATCTCGAAAGTTAGCCACTTAAAATAAAAGTTACTTCAAGGTAAAGTAAGGTAGATTATAACGATCAACCTAATGTATTCATCTCAGAAAATGTCAAAAACTTAAAGCCATCGGATTATGCAACTTTAAGTGTAGGGGAGAATATAAACGGTTCCGCAGAAATTATGCACTTGCATCGAGTATATGCATGCATTCTGACCAACTGTACAGATAATCCCCTGGCAGTGATAAGCCTATGAGCATGAGCATGAGCAAGAGACACTTCCGCACTTTGGCCAAAATTACTCCTTGCTTTTTTGTTTGGGTTTTATGTTCTAGCAACATCTAAGGTCATATCAGAACCGGAAATCCGCGAAATCGCGGAGACCTTTCATCCTTGATTGATATGCTTTCTAAGCAGTGCTCACCACAAGTGCAACCAGCCCGGTGTGTGGGTGTGTGTGCGGGGGTGGGGGTTGGAGTAGGGGTCACCCAGCTAAATGGTAGTCTTAGAAGCCATCCAAAGATTTCAACGTTTACACAGTAGTAGTAGACTGAGTAGGCCTACTACTTTTCCATACAACGTTCCCCCGCCTGCATCTCCCCCCCCCCCCCCAGATCAATATTTTATCACAGAACATGACATTCGCAGAAAAGATATCAACGTTTTATTAAACCATAAAAGTCGTACATGACTGACAGTGACAAACCACCCCACCCCTCCACACACCCCTTGTACAATCATGAAGACCCTGACAAACTTAACAGAGTGGTTTCACACATTTTGGCATGGCTGTTAAAACAGCAAAATGAGAGGCATGATGTATTTACAACTATAAGATATTAACTAAATACAAAATTGACCAAATATTTGCTTATTGTGTTTTACGTTCTAGCAACATTTCTGGTCATATCAAAACGGATACCGACTTGTGACAATACCCACACAATGTCACTTTATAGTGCTGCTGCACTGTGGTACCTAATAAGATTTGGTATGGACAGATAGACAATTGGATTCCCTTTCCAATGACACCAATCATACTATAGTGCTAGTTAGTGCAAGGAGCCGCAGACAGAATATTGACACTAACTTGTTTGGACCATTGCTGACCACAGTAGTTTCACAATGGTAACACCCATGTAGAAACATGTATATGACATTAATATTGGGCCAAATATGGGGCGGATCCAACCATTGCTCTAGGCACAGTAAATATTTAAAGATTTATTTTAATCGATATTTTTGGTTTCAGACACCTTTAATTTGTCTTTGCAATCAAAATGAAGCTTTTGACATTTTTTGCCAAATTATTGCCAGAGCCAATATCTATTAGTATTAGTTCCATATGCTATGTGTGCAAAATTTGAAGAAGATCCACCTATTGGATGAGCCACAGTGAGTGTTCAAAGCTTTTATTTTTTATTTTGTACACTTTTCTTTTGTAAGCGCAATCAAAATGCACTTTTGGGATTTCTAGACATAAAATTAATAGGATAATGTGTATTACCTCCAGATGATGTGCATTCTAAATTTATAGGAATTTGACCAATTTTTGAATATAATATTGACATAAATAATATCTATTAGTCTTAGAGAATGGTCATTATTTGTAATACTGGACAAATATGAATAAGATTCAAAAGATTGTTTTGCTCCAATGAGCTTTCAAACATTGAAATGTTGAAAATAAATGTGCTTACATACCTGCTGTTTACATGGAAACAACTACACCTTTTGACATTTTAGGATGCAAATATCTTTTGAATGTCTGCAGATAGAGCTCTGAAAAATATAGGGTGTTACACTGTTATCAATAGGTGAACTATTTAGCATTTATTCAGTCTTGTTGCAGTTTTCCAAGAAATTACCATGCTTTGAAAATGGCTAGTTGGCCATATCAGAATGATTTTTTTGGTTATGAATTTCCCTTTTTGACATTGTCTTTACAGTGCTGCCCCATTGGGAGACCAGGCCACCAGCAACATGACCTTATATCCTACTCAGTCACATTATCCTGACACTGCCAACCAGTCCTTGCCCTGTCCTAATAATGCAGAGCAGCTGGCTAGGAAGCGACAAGTATCAATTTTTAAGTCATTGGTTTTACTCAACCAGGGTTTGAATCGAATCCCACAATCTACCAACACGGGAGACGGATGCTCAACTCATTTGTCCATCCCATCTGGTCTTCGGAATAGAGAGATGGATAGCCTAATGGCTTTGTGATTGGTATTCACACTTCAATACATGCACTCCAGCTGAATATATACCACAAGTCTTCCATTAATAAATGAGAAAAACATGTGAATAAATAAGAAAAACTGAGCTATATGTGACATTTGCTTCCTGATCAGCAATATGCATGAACAATGGTGCCAGCCATTGCAACAACTCCTTTGGCACCACGCACCAAGCAGCACTATGAAGCATAGTCTATGTTGTTGGGCGGGGTGGGGGGTACATGTAGAACAACTCGGGGCGAGGGGGCGTATGTCGGCTCATTTTGAAAGTATTGGTAATTAATCTAGAAACAGTCCACTGTTTTAAGAGATTTTCCAGAGCATGTGATTGAGTAAGACAAGACAGGACAAAGTCCTTTAACAATAACAGACAAGCATAACGTTATAGCATAGCCATCCACCAAAGCCCCATTATCACAGCAAGTGAGCCTACAGGTAGAGTAGGGCATAGTCTATGATAAGTTAGTTTGTTGGAGTTTTACATCCTTGCAACTTCTAAGGTCATATCAGGACGGGTACCGACTTGGACAGTGCTCACTCATGGCGATTTTATATAGTGTTGCCACACTGGGAGACCAGGCCACCAGCACCATGACCTGATATCCAACTCAGCCAAATTATGCTCACACTGAGTTAACCAGTTCTTGCCCTATCCTGAAAATGCGAGCGCCAGGGTAGGAAGCGACAAGCATAAATTTAGCAAGTCATTGGTTTTACTAGACTGGGAATCGAATCGGTAGAGCACAGGCTCTCCGTGCAGGAGATCGGGAGTTTGATTCCCTGTCGAGTCAAACCAATGACGTACAAAATTGAGACTTGTCGCTTCCTAGCTTGGTGCTTGTCATTAATAGGATAGGGCAAGGACTGGTTAGCTCAGTGTCAGGATAATGTGAAAGAGTGGGATATTAGGTCATGGTTCTGGCAGCCTGGTTTCAAAGTGGGACATCACTATAGAGTTGTCATGAGTGCACACTGTCACAAATCAGTACCAATCCTGATATGACCTTAGATGTTCCCAGGGCGTAAAATTCCAACAACCAACTAACCGACATGGGAATCCAGCCAGTGTTCTGACCGATTCGGTCATCCAATCTGGTCATCTCCGAAAGCAACCTGCTCTGCAAGCTAGGGAACCAAACACTAGAAAATGTAAGCCACTATAAATACCTAGGCCTAGAGCTGGACAACCAGCTAAACTACCACCTATGTATAACAAAAATCATCCAAAAAAAAACCCACAAACTATGGTTATTTGCAAAGCTAAGAAACTACATGACCCAAGAAATGTCAATAAAAGTCTTCAAGGGAATGGTGCTCCCCTACTTCCATCTACATGGGTGCCAAACAGGAACTGCTGGTTAATGCATATCTACCTCCTGGAGTTACAAGCCTATAAGATTTAAGTAGAGTAGGCTAGTCTAGGGATAAGAGTAGAAGGAAACCAATTGTCAAGAAAAAAACAAAGAAAAATAACATAGATTTACTAACCATAAACACCAACTATAAGAAAAAGAAAAAAGCAGAAAACTGCCCAGCATTGAAAACAAGCCCGATCATCCGGGCTTACATGTTATGGACAGCATAAACACCACATCAAAAAAAAAAAAAAAATCTCTGAATACAGCTCAGTCTAGTTTGTGATGGCCAGCTCCACACACCCACATCCTCACCCACAACCATTCTCAATCCAACTCACCTCCTGTTCATGACCACCTTGCTCCAGTAGGGTAGTGAGCGGTTCGCCATAACTCCAGCGGGCGGCGAGTCACGACGCTACAGACACAGCACTCCCCCCCCCCCCCCCCTAAAAAAAAACAGCCAGCCACACACCCAGCATCCACTGGCCCCTTCTCACCACACACACACCATCGGAGGCGCAACAAGCGTCCGATCGAGAAGCCTCACTTCCGGCGGAAGTCAGACCTCGGCGTCCTGTGGGTTGCTTCTTCCTGTGTGGTTATGTAGTAGATCTATCTATCTATGTGGCTAGCTAGTGGCGGTGTGTCAAGTCAACAGTGTCCCAGACACAGGCTCCAACATGCCCAGTCAGTAAGCACCACAGCTCACCACATCAATCTCTACCGACACGTCCACAGAGCGTCGGAGGCAACTGGCCGCACAGCACAGTCCAGTATTGACTTCAGTGCTGTGCTACTGTGCTGTGCCGGTCAGTCAGTCCAGCGGTGCAGTGTAGTGTGGCAGGGAGTGAGTCGGTCACGCATGGCTAGTTTACTAGAGGGCAGCCTCGTTTCCAATTCCATGTAAATAATGCAGATTTGATGCGCAACAGCCGAGTCCGTCAGTCCGTCCGTTACGCGAGTTGTCACGTGGGCCGTCGGTGACGTCACACGCCCGTTGACCCTAAAGTTTTTTTGGGCGGCATTACTTAAAGTTGTATAGTCCGATGTGTTTTTTTTAGTTTCTGTCATGTGTTTCTGAGATAAATATATTAGATTTATCATTATAATCTACTTTACCTTAGTTTGAAGTTGTTTGAATTATAAATGGCTAACTTTTGAGATATTTGATGTATTAACATGTAAAATTAGTTTTGACAAGAATGCCAAAACTTAGATAAAAGATTCACCCGGTACTTGTAGTACACGGGTGAAGGACAACGTACTGTGAATACGGGTGAAAATAGCTTTAGTATGGAACTGGAAGTACAATGCCTGGCTCCAGTGTCAAATGGGTTACTTATATTGGCACAGAGTTGGTGAAATGGGAGAGAATGCAAAAAGACAAGATGGCGGACATAGAACGCCGTCGATTTCACTTTTAAATCTTATTAAACCAGATGTTTTATTATATTTTTCAACTCAAAGGTAGCAGGGAGAAAGAATAAATGTTGCTTCTTAGATTGTGAAATTAGGCTCTCATAAAGACTCATTTCATTAGCCCAATTTTTCGACCGTTTTTATATAAGGCTGGTCTTCACCCGTGTACTGCGAGTACCGGGTGAATCCTTTATCTAGCCAAAACTCTGAAACCATAGGCTTCTGCAGTAACAGGTTGTATTAAATTTATTCAATATTCCCTTATATTCAGAAACAAATGTTTAATAAGTGCATCCATGTTAGATATGTAGAATCAAATCTAGATAATTATTTTGGTTTTAAAAATGTGATGCTTCATCGGACTATGCAGCTTTAAAGCCTACCCACTCGTGATTTGGTAGGCCGTGCGATAAGGCTGTATCTGATCAGTGCAGTTGGTTTGTCAGCTGAGATACTAATAATACCATGCCATAAATTGATGTGAAATTGAACATTATCATATGGTCGTGCCCTATCACCTGAGAGCTTGTTTGCTTGTTTGTTTACTTGTTTGTTTGCTTGTTTGTGTGCTTCTAAAGTCATATCAGGACAGGTACTGACTTGTGACTGCACATTCATGGCCACTTGATAGTGCTGCCCCACTGGGAGACCAGGCACCAGAACCCAATACCCCGCTCAGTCACGTTATCCTGATACTGAAGGAACCTTTACGATTAATACAGCGCACCAGGCTAGAGAGTGACAAGTATCAATTCTGTGAGCCATTGGTTTGACGCGACCGGGGATCGACCCCCCGCCCCCAACCGACCTTCCACATAAGCCAGCGCTCTGTCACTGTGTCCGGTGTTGAGATGTCCATTAGTAAATAAGATTGGTTGGTTTTACGTACTGATAAATAACCAACTTGTGACAGTGCACACTCATGGCAACTTTATAATGCTGCCCCACTGGGAAATCAGGCCGCTGGCACCATGACCCAATATTATCCTGACACTGAGCTAACCAGTCCTTGCCCTAGGAAGCGACGAGTTTCAATTTTGTACGTCATTGGTTTGACTCGATCGGGACCCAAACTCCAGATCTCCCGCACACGAGGCCCACGCTCTACCGACTCGGCCAGGACGTCCGGTAGTAGTAGTAAATAAGAAGGCGGTGAAACTGCAACTGTCCACGCCAGCGCAATGAGCTAATCGCGTTATGCCACGTTATCAGCCCCCCCCCCCTCCCATCACCACCACCACCAGATAAAATAGAAGTCACCGGTGACTTGGAGTTGATAACGCCATGAAAGGTGCTTCAATGCCCGCCGTACACCTTCCGACAGCGCCGATTGTCGGCAATGTACCTTGATAGAGCGGAAAACACTTGGAATATGCTTCTTCCACCTAAAATACTCGAAGCTCCATCACTAAATGGATTGAAAAACAGACTTGACCAATTTTGGACTCAGTATTGGCATAGTCAGTCCTCACTACATGACCACTATAATTAGGATAGGTCATATATATAGACAGGCCGAATCTGTTGACAGGCTAGTATGCCTAAATATATAAACAGAAGAGTATAAGTAATGGCCGGTGCACACCTACCGTTTTTCCGCGCACACCTACCGTATACGATCTAAAACTGCCCAAAAATCGTTAGGTGTGCGACCCGCTAGCACACTAGACGCATGCGATTCGTGCATAAAACTAAGTTTTTAGTGCTAAAAGCGGCCGTTTACGATTGCGATTCGCGATTCGAAAAACGAATCAGCCCGTTTTCAGTTTTAAGCGGGTCGGGTCGAGTCGCGAGTTTTAGTGCGCGAATCGTAAACGGTAGGTGTGCACCGGCCATAAGTATCATCAGTTGACAACATCATTAGGAAGGGCGTCTGTACCACCTCATATAGTTTACTAAATAAATTCTATCAATTAGTAATAAAACCTTTCAGTTATTTTTCACGGGAATCTTGTTTCCCTTGGCCACAAATATATAATTGTGAGCTTTTTAATTTAATGAGTGTCTATTGGCACAAAATTGATTGTCTGCTTTTACATGTAAAAGCGATGCTTTGAACAAAAAAACTAACATTTCTCACCATGAATATGGCCTATGCTGCCGATACAGTGTAAAGCAACCATCAATCAATCAATCAATTACCAAGGGCAGTGTCAATTGAATTATGAAATTTGATTAATAACGGAGGAGACTCAAGAAGTAGTTCAGATACAAAGGCCACTGCGTGGGCTGTGCGTGAATGCTAATGCCCCTGTCACACTACGACGTGACTACGTCAGCGTAGGCAGAACGTGAAAATAATTATATTACGTCGATGTTATGGGCGTAATATGCAAATTGTGGACGTGAGCGTAACGTGAAAGTAACGTTGGTGTAGGTCGTGACCTTAGCTGTAACGTGACAACGTTAGGGGGGAGGGGTAATTGGCGACGTGACCGGGCGTTAGTGTAACGTGAGCGTAACGTCGCCGTAACGGGTGCGACGTGGACGTAACGTGACCGTAACGCCACCGTAACGCCACCGTAACGTGACCGTAACGTGACCGTAACGTGACCGTAACGTGACCGTAACGTGACCGTAACGTGACCGTAACGTGACCGTAACGTGCAAAATGCTGGCCACACGTTGCTCCCACCCGGGCCGTCGGTCTGACGTGACATAACGTGACTCTAACGTCAGTTACGCTGCTATAACGATCGCGGAACGTCTACCTAACGTCATTGTCACGTCATCCCGACGTAACGGCTTCACGTCGAGATACGTCAAAAGTTTTGAACAGGTTCAAAACCTTGACGCGCGCCGACGTAACACGACGTAACATGACGTAGCTCGACGTCACTCTAACATCATTATGACGTCATCATAACGTAACCCAACGTACGGCAACGTAATGATGAAAAATCGTCACGTTACGCTCACGTTGGCTCGTTACGTCGTAGTGTGACAGGGGTATTAGATCAAAGGGTGTTGGGTTTTTTTTTTTATTAAAAAAGACTTGACCCTGATGGAGACAGTTAACTGCAGATATCGGATTACTCAGGTAGGTGAGGCGGGTTAAATCAGTGACGCTACACAGGTGTCAACAGAACCGATTAGGTTCCGTTGCATCAGCTTGTATCTGCAAAGTTGGTTGGTTGGTTGTTTTATGTCCTAGCAACATCTAAGGCTATATCAGGACGGGTACCGACTTGTCACAGTGTACACTCATGGCAACTTTATAGTGTTCCCCCAATGGGAGACCAGGATGCCAGTACCATGACCTGATATCCCACTCAGTCATATTATCCTGACACTGAGCCAACCAGTCCTTGCCATATCATAATAATGCCGAGCACTTGGATAGGAAGTGACAAGTATCAATTTTTAAGTCATTGAATTGACTCGACCAGGCTTTGAACCCGTGTGTTTGAATCCGACGATCTACCAAAGGTATATGCAAAGGGATAAGAGCCAAGTTATGTGGTATAGTCATGTGTGTACCCTGGTTACCATTTGTCGTGGACACATCCGGTCTGGGAGTCAAGCACACCCGGTTACCATTTCTTGGGGTTACCATTTTTATTAGCAATGAGCTGCATCTGGTTATCATTCTTGGCATGATTATCAGTTGTGGGAGTCAAGCACACTTGTTTACCATTCATGGCAGTCAGGTACACCAAGTTACCATTTATTGATGTTAATTAACCTGGTTACCATTTATTGAGGTCAAGTGCACCTAATATCCATTAATTGGGGTCAATTGTGCCTGGTTACCATGTATTTAGGTCAAGTGCACATGTTCACCATTTATTGAGGTCAAGTGCACCTGGTTACCATTTATTGAGGTCAAGTGCACTTGGTTACCATTTATTGAGATCATGTGCACCTGGTTACCATTCTTTGAGGTCAAGTGCATCTGGTTACTATTACGGAGGTCAAGTGAACCTGGTTACTATTTCATGTAGGTCGATTACACCTGGTTACAATTTACTGAGGTCAAGTGCACCTGGTTACCATTTATTGAGGTCAGTGTGCACCAAGTGTGGCAGGCAGTCAAGTGTACCTGGTTATCTGAATGTATTGGGTGTCAGTGCCCCCTAACAGTGAATCATATTTGTTATTAAACTGTGTTGATTGTATGGCTTTAACACTTTAACAATGCAACTGGCATGCATATTCTTTTTTACCAATGAAAAACAATAATATTAGCCTCCTTTAGGACAACAAGACTGTACTCTATTTGATAAAAGAATGATACTATTTCATTTTACCTCAGAGTTTTTTGTCCATTGCCACAATTTTCATGATTAAGAGCTTTTACTTTCATCACATGTACCATTTAACACATTTATAATTGATTGTAAGCCTTGGCATTCTGTGTAAAATCGTTAGGCGAAAAATAATGACAGAATCAGATGAAAGCGATTCAAAACAGCAAAACACATTCAACATTTGATCCCAAATATCCGGACCAGACGGGATGGCCAAATGAGTTAGAGCATCCATCTCCCATGCTGGTAGATCGTGGGTTCGAACCATGGTCGAGTCAAACCAAATAACTTAAAAATTGATACTTGTTGCTTCCTAGCTAGGCGCTCGGCATTAATAGGATACAGCAGGGACTGGTTGGCTTAGTGTCAGGATAATGTGCCTGAGTGGGATATCAGGTCATGGTGCCAGCGGCCTGGTTTCCCAGTGGGACAGCACTATAAAGTCATCATGGGTGTGCACTGTCACAAGTCGGTACCCATCCTGATATGACCTTAGATGTTGCTAGGATGTAAAACAACAACAAACAAAATCCTAAATATCCAACTTGGATACTGGTACGCTCATTTATTGCAGTTCGCTGATCTTGTCCTATATATTGCTATGCTTGAAAAGGGGTAAACAAAGTATATTTTCGATGTTTCACTTTAAACATCTGCCAAGTTTAACCCTTTAAAATGACAGGGAAAAGTAAAGAAAATTATAACAATCGATCTAATCTTTAAAAAAAAAAAAAGATAGCAGAAAGTCAAAACATTCGAATTATGAAACTTCAACTTTCAAACTATTTTTAATTAGCACTTTGGGGGCGGGGTAATATAAAATAACTGGTTGCATTAATCACAAGTATTGTGTATTTCAGTCATTCATCAACGCAGGCGATTGATTACCTCAATACTCGAAGCACTGAACAATGGCTTCATGCAAATTCAGACAACCCCGGTACGACTGTACCTCTCTGTTCGCCGTTGGCCACCTTGACCTCAGCTTCACCCCCGACCTCCGCACCCACCCCCACCCCCCATACACACACCCTCCCACTCCCAGTGACGGATTCGGATTCGGCGTTCGATACACTGTACCGAGCATCTCGGGTGTAAAATAATCGACTTGAAATGCCGAGTTCACTCCAGGAGGTACATCTGCATTAACCAGCAGTACAAGTAGTAGTAGATGAAGAGTAGGGCCGTAGTCCGCCTAGAGAAGGCGTGGGCGTGGGCGTAGAGTGGGGGGGGGGGGGGGGGGGGGGTAGGAGGGTAGGGAGGGAGCGGGGGGAGAGGAGAGGACGGGGCGGGAAGGGGAAGGGGAAAAGGGGAAGGGGGAAGGGGGAGGGGAGGGGGCAAAGGGGAGGGGGAGGGGAGGGGAAGGGGAGGGGAGGGGGAAGGGAGGGACGCGGGGGGGAGGGGAGGGGAGAGGGGAGGGAGGGGAGGAGAGAGAGGGGGGAGGGGAGGGGAGGGGAGGGGGGAGGAGAGGAGAGGAGAGGAGAGGAGAGGAGAGGAGAGGAGAGGAGAGGAGAGAGAGGAGAGGAGAGGAGAGGAGAGGAGAGGAGAGGAGAGGAGAGGAGAGGAGGAGAGGAGAGGAGGGGAGGGGAAATAGGAAAGGGAGGAGGGTGGGAAGCCGGGCGGAAATTGGGAGTGGGGAGGGAAAGAGGGGCGGAAGTCTGGTTGCCATTTTGTGACCGGTACTGTGATAGCGCAGTGTGTGACCAGTCTCCGTTATGTATACTAGACACCTACCTTTTGTGTCTTTTTCTTTTATACATTTGTATATTGGTGTAAAAGTTTCATTTTGTTGTAGTCTACTGGGTATTGCTGCTGCTGCTGCTACTGCTGCTGCTGCTATTGCTATTGCTATTGCCACTGCTGCTTCTACTGCTGCTTCTACTTCTACTTCTACTGCTGCTTCTACTTCTGCTGCTGCTACTGCTGCTGCTGCTGCTGCTGTTGCCGCTAGTGCTACTGCTGCTACTGCTACTGCTATTACTACTAATACTACTACTACTAATAATAATAATAATAAAGTGTGTTCACGCATGTTATTCGGTTGCGGGCTCGTTTTTCTTTTTAATGAATATTTCCCTATTTTACTTTTTGTTGACCAGTTATATAAAGCAGGAGGCTTGTTTTAAGCACCTCAATTATCGACTTGGTCATACATGCACAGCTGCTGGCCTTTCGATAGTTTGTGAACTGAGTAGACTTGTCAGAGTAGCATAATCCCATGTTTTTGAGTTTCTGTCATAGTTTTTAGATGGATAAATTAGGTTGATCATTGTATTCTAATTTACTTCAGTTTGAAGTAACTTACCTTTAAGGACTAACTTTAGACACGGTTAAAGTGAAAGCATGCAAAATGCTGAACGCCACAGGGAAAGAGTGGGGAACGGGATTTGCTTGTTTGTTTGTTTGTTGTTTGTGCTGCCCCAATGGGACTCCAGGCCACCAGCACCATGACCTGATATCCCACTCAGTCACCTTATCCTGACACTGAGCCAACCGGTCCTTGCCATATCCTAATAATGCCAAACGCCAGGCTATGAAGCGACAAGTATCAATTTTTAAGTCTTTGGTTTGACTCGACCAGGATTAGAACCCACAATCTCATGGGCTCGGGTCTCTCGATCTCCCAAAACAGAAGACGGATGCTTTACTCATTCGGCCACCCCACCTGGTGGGGAAGGGGAACTTAGTATTCATTTCAGGCAGCAAATAAATGCTTAAAGCCGCATAGTCCGATGAAAACATCAATTTACAAAACCAATACAATTATCTAGACTTGTCACCGCATAGAAGGGCATAATGAGGCGATTTAATAGAACATATTACTGCAGAAGCCTATGGTGCTGAGTGATGGCATGCTTGTACCAATTATTTTGGGATGTTTGCACTTCAAATATCTCAAATGCTAGCCATTTAAATAAGTTAATTCCAACCTAAGCAAAAATCAACCTCATATATTTATCTCAGATAATAAACTCAAAACAATCAGACTATGCGACGTTAATGGGTGAGTTGCATAATCCAATGGTTTTGAGTTTCTACCATTTTCTGAGATAATTGTTGTAATCTACCTTACTTTAGTGACTTTTATTTTAAATGGCTAACTTTTGAGATATTTGAAGTGCAAACATGCAAACATAATTTTAGCATACATACCAAACCCACAACATAGGCTTCAGCCGTAACATATTCTATTAAATTGCCTCAGTATTCCCTTCTATGTGGCAACAAATGTTTAATAAGTGGTTGGTTGGTTGGGTGGTTGGCCACCTCAGGATCTAAGTTAGATATGTAGAATCAAATCTAAATAACTGCTTTGATTTTGAAATTTTTTTGTTTTCATGTATATGCAGCTTTAACCTGACACCCAAGTCACCGAGAGCTGTGTACTCATGATCCAGTCAACACACGAAGGTGCTCAGCTAAACACCGGGCGATTTACACACCAGAGGGCGCTGTAGTCCCGAGAAATGGTTTAGCCCCCGGGAACATGGTAAGCGACCATTCACAGGACGGTTGACAGGCCCAACAGGGTGTGACAAACAAGGGACAAGTCACTAAGTGTGGTACTGGTAGGCGCCCGACCTGGGAAACACTGCTTTCAGCTACCGACATGTGGGGGCGCCACCTGTGAGAGCGAGAGTCACAAATCATGCGCAGAAATGGCGACAGACACTAGTGACAGTCGGAGGGAGGGGGGCCGGGTTAAAGCAGCAACGTCCGATGAAAGCTTCGACCCTTTTTAAAACCGAAATTAGTATGGTCATTTTATTCTACATATCCAACTTAGATTTTTATTTGTTTGTTTTACATCCTAGCTACATCTAAGGTCATATCAGGATGGGTACCGAGTTGTGACAGTGCGCACTCATAGCGACTTTATATTGCTGCCCCACTGGAAGACCAGGCCGCCAGCACAATGACCTGATATCCCACTCAGTCACATTATCCTGACACTGAGCCAACCAGTCCTTGCCCTGTCCTAATAATGCCGAGCGCCAGGCTAGGAAGCAACAAGTATCAATTTTCAAGTCATTGGTTTGACTTAGATAATTACTGTTGCGCTTAGCAAGCAGTTACTGCTGCATCGAAGTGTGTGTGTGTATACGTGCGTGCATACACCCACACTCTATAGCCCCGTTCACACACACACACAAACACAAACACATGCAAAGTCGCCTCAACTAGTTCGCTTCATCTAATACCCCAGTCACACGAGGCCTGTGTTTGCTTACGATCGATTTGTGACATCAAAACATCTCCTTGCGCCATCCTTACATGCTGATGCCGTGAGGACACCAATCTCCCGGCGTCCATTTCGGAAATTTTGGACGCAAGGAGGTTGCAGCTGCTGCACCTGCAACCTCCTTGCGTCCTGTTCCGGCGGCGCCATTCAAAACTGTTTGGTGCCCTGGTGCCGACCTGGCACCAACCTCTTGGTTGGTGAGTTGCCAGCGACCTGGTGCCGCCAACACATGCGATGCCACACTCACCGTGTGGTTGGCACCGCCCTTTCCCCAACCCGGCGCCGCCCTGGCGCCGACCACATATTTTAAACAATGTATCGAGTGGGACGCTGGGAGGTTGGCATCCTTTTGACCATAAGGAGGTTGGCGGTGAATGCTGGCTCTCGTGTGACTGGGGTATAAGTCGCCTCAAAACGTCCATGTGAATGCGCCTTTAAGGCAAATTAGGGCTGATTTGACTCAACTAGTTTGTCCAAGGTAAACCGTTTCGCGAGGTGGATTAGTTGAGGCGACTTAAGGCCCGTGTGTGAACCGGGCTTATAATCCATTATATAATCCATTATATAAACAATGTAGGTTGGTTGGTTGTTGCGAGTTTTACATCCTTGCAACATCTAAGGTCATATCAGGACGAGTACCGACTTGTGACTGTGCACTCGTGGCGACTTTATAGTGCTGCCCCACTGAGAAATCAGGCCGCCGGCACCATTACCCAATATCCCACTCACTCGATTCGGTCACCGCGCCAGGTAAATATATTTTCTATTCCGGATATTGGGAAACTCATGTCCCATCCGTAATTGCATTCACCATCCGTCTTTACGCAGGCGTGGCCTTACCTGTATAGTGAGTGAGCGGTCAACCCGTGTGTCCGTACCTTCCGTCGTCCTCCTCAGACATGACCCCCACGAACCACAACCACAGCTAGCTCCGAGTGACCAGTCACGCACTGACCAGTCTACCAACCAACCAACCAACCAAGAACCCAAACCAGCTCTGTCACCACCCTCTCATCACCCTCTCACCCCCGACCCCACACACACACCGTCCTTACCATCATGCTACACGAAGAAGAAAAAATCCAGTCGTAGACAAGTACATTAAGTATGTTTGTACACACATGTGTCTAATATATATGTATATTATATGTATATTATATTATATTATATATATATATATATATATATATATTCGGACAGTTAATTGTGAGTGGAACGTACCCAACGGGTGAAAGGTAGGTGACTCAGACAGGCACCGCGGACCCTTTCACTAACTGTTAACTGCTAAGTAATAATATACGCATCTAGGTATTCAGCGCATTGATACTGATATTCGTCTGGAGGATAGAGCATATGATATAGAGGCGGGAAGAAAGAAAGAAAGACAGAAAGAAAGAAAGAAAGACGGAAAGACAGACAGAAAGACATACAGAAAGACAGAAAGAACAAACAAACCTATGTAGAGAAGTGCTAACTATGTTTAGATTTGCACTGAAAACTGCAAAAGCTAATTTCCAGGAAGCTTTTGTTTGTTGTTTTACGTCCTAGCAACATCTAAGGTCATATCAGGACAACCACACACCACCAACAACCCCACAAACCACCCCACACCAACCAACCCACTCAGTCACATTATCCTGACACTGAGCGAACCAGTTCCAGGAAGCGAATTCCACTCCGAAGTTATGTCGACGACCTGGTGAGACGTGCCAGACTTCCGGTTTCTAGCGGGCGGGCCGCAACCTTGTTTGTGGTTGGATTCACCCCGGATTGTTCTGGACCATAAGCGTGCAAAAACAGGACCCGTCGGACGCTACCTAATAAGGAAGTGGGAAAAAGTTGCACTTTACTACCAAATCACCGACCAAAAAACCCGAACGGAACCCACGAAGAAATCCCATGTAAAGCGTGGGCTTTGATTTTTAATGCAAGTTACTTTATGTAAAACCCAATATAGATATAATGTATATACTATGTATACAATGTATGTATACATATATATATATATCTGCTGTATAAGCCATTATACAAGTATAATAAGGCCTGAAGCTTCCATCTACTCCCCAGCCCTATCTACTCCCCCAGTCATCGACTGGAGGAGCCTGCTTAACCTACAAACTTCCATCCTACTCACACTCAGATTAGTTGGGGGGACCCCATACGTCTGTGCACGCACATACACTCACTGTACCGCCGGATTGCATACATAGTATATATGGTCCGGAACAATGCACGGTGAATCCAACCACAAACAAAGTGGCGGCCGACCCCCTACAAACCGCAAGTCTGGCGCGTCTCCCCAGGTCGTCGACAGACCTTCGGGGTGGAATTCGGTATCTGGAAATTAGCTTTCGCAGTGTTTCAGTGCAAATCTAAACATAGTTAGCACTTCTCTATGTAGGTTTCTTTGTTCTTTCTGTCTTTCCATCTGTCTTTCCATCTTTCTTTTTGTCTTTCTTTTTTTCCGCCTGTCTTTCTTTCCGTCTTTCTTTCTTTCCATCTTTCTTTCTTTCTGCCTGTCTTTCTTTCCATCTGTTCTACTTTCCGTCTGTCCTTCTTTCCGTCTGCCTTAGTTTCTGTCTTTCTTTCTGTCTTTCTTTCTGCCTTTCTTTGATTTTCTTTCTGTCTCTCTTTCTTTTGTCTACACGTACACAGCAGCATCTAAAGTACAGGCATCTGTCTGTAAATAAAACGTCCAGTTCTACAGAAGTCACTTCGGACAGAGCTGTCGATGCTGATGTTAAAGTTACATAACTCGATGAAGATATAACATTTTCAAAACCAAAGCACGGACCTATATTTGATCCCATATATCCAACTTGCATACTGCTGTACTCATTCACCATGCATGGGAAGCCAGCGTTCTTACCGATTCAGCCACTGCATTCCAATTAGTTCATGAGTAGGCCTAAGCTTACAATAGTTGACTTGTTTGCTTCCCCCCCCCCCTTATAGATATATCTGGAGTGCATGCAGAAAAATATTTGCATGCATTCCTCCTGATATGACCTTAGATGTTGCCAGGACGTAAAACTCCCAACAACCCACCAATCAACCGAGTAGAAGCTAAGTCCAACAATTCACCATTGCCATGGAAATGGGTGATGTCAATGAATTCTAACGCTCTTGTGAAGGGGGTGGGAGGAGGGGGTGGGGGAGGTGACCCTGGCAGAATCAAACCGATGACATACAAAACTGATACTTGTCGCTACCGAGCCTGGCGCTTGGTGTTATCAGGAATCGCCAAGGATTGGTTAGCTCAGTGTCAGTATAAATTTCAGGGATGAAAGTGGTCTCCGGGGAAAAAAAGCGAAAATGCGGATATTCTACCATCGGTTTAGCATTGTCAGGGAATTGCGAAAAATTCCTGGAAGTCGGGTTTCATACATATTGGTATACGCTGATAGTGCTGCACCAGTTGAAGCATGTATTAGTAGTATACGCTGCTAGTGCTGTGGCGTTTGCATCACATATCAGTATACGCTGACAGTGCTGCAGTGTTGGAAGCACGTATTAGTAGTATACGCTGATATTGCTGCGTCCTGAAGGCATTAGTAGTATACGCTGCTAGTGCTGTGGCATTTGCACCACATATGGTGCTGCAGCGTGAAACAATGTATTGGTTGGTTGGTGGAGTTTTACATCCTGGCAACAGCTAAGTTGGGCGCAACTTATTAGTATACACTTATAGCTACAGGAAAAATCCCGGAAATCCGCGAAATCGCTGAGATCTTTCATCCCTGTATAATGTGGGATACCAAGTCACGATGCCAGCAGCTCCGAGTGGGACAGCACTATAAAGTCACCACTTATTCAGCAGAATACATATTTACAACAAACAAAACTAAAGAGGAGAAAAAAAAGAAACAAAACAGGCACAGGTGTCAAGGAGGGCACACCCCAGGTGACCTGCCTTACTTGATGTTTCTGTTTCCGGTCAATTGTGTTAAAGTTGCATAGTCCGATGAAAGCATCAAATTTTCAAAAGCAAAATCCTTATCTAGATTTGAACCTACATATCCAACTTAGACACGGGTGCAGTTATTAAGCATTTGATGCTACATAGACGGACGGACTAAGCCAATTTAATAGAACCTGTTACTGCTGAAGCCTATGGGATCCGAGTTTTGGCAAGCATGCCAAAAATAAATTTATATGTTTTAACTTCAAATATCTCCTGAGTTAAAGTAAAGTTACTTCAAACTAAAGTAAGATAGATTATAATGATCAACCTAATATATTTATCTCAGAAAATGACAGAAACTCGAAATCATCGGACTATGCAACTTTTAACGATCAAACACATTTTCCTTTATGTTGTATTATGCCTAGAGTAATTACAAATTAAATGACTCAAACAGTATTGCAAAAATTAACATCATACATGCCATATCCTTCAGTATATAATGACTTACATTTATGGGCAAATCAGTGTAGGTATTTACTAGATACCTGCATATTAATTGTGATTAGATCCACTGATTTGCATATATACTGTGCATGTATTTGAAAATAGGTATAAATATTTTGATATATTTCTTTACAAAAAAGGAAAGAAGGAAAAAAGTGTTTACAGACAATTCTAAAACCATGCAATACATATTCACTGAAGGCATACTTTTATTGGACTGGAATTGTACACAGTTACTACTACAGCTGATACTTCATTTATAAAATGTATAATACTTTTTGTATCAAACAGGATTTGCATGCAGTTACTATTACAACTGATAGTAGTTTCATTTATGTATTAAGGAATTGTACTGTACGGCCGGACGAGCAGTGCTCTGGCGCTGACAAGAGATATTATTCTATGAATAAAATACACTTTAGTAAAAAAAAAAAAAAAAATTGTTAAGAATCCCATGAGTGGGTGTGGTGAAATGAAAGTAAGACCACCGAGACAGGCTTCGATGCTTAGTTGTATTAAAACTATTACATCACAATGCCGAATAGGGCTGCCTCTACTAACGGCACTAGTACAATTTGACCTCTACTATATTACTGTAGCGCATTGAATGATAGGAAAGGTAAATGGGAAATATTGCGCCTAGAGCGGGACTCGAACCCACATCTCTTTGCATTCCGGGCTAGTGTGCTAACCATTACACCAACTAGGCTCCCTGATATCACCACACTACCCACGCCTACCTGTCTATTTGGCTCCTTGCCCGAGAGGTCAGTACATATGTATATATACTGTATATAATGTGCGTGTTGCACCAGCAGTTTATTACCAGGAAATGAAACCTGCTTCCATGCGATAACCATTAAGGTAGGTACTCGTGTACATGTACAGCACTACTCAATTTAACACTCAGGGAAAGGATCCAGTCGTCTCCTCATCCATTAGCAATAAGGGCATTTAATTAAAGTTGCACAATCCGATTTTTTAATTAAATTTCCTCTGCCATTTAGATCAGTTGATAATGTTCATAATTATGACCTATTTTAATTTGGTTTGATGTAGTGTTTAATTTAGAGTTAACTTTCAGGATATTTTAAATGTGCAAAATAATTTTGGTGTGCACACCGAAATGTGGGGACACAGACTCTGCATACCAGTTTACGAGCACAACACATGAGGATCAAACTGTCATAAACGTTTAAAGAGTGCACCGGTGTTTATTGGATATGTAGGATCAAATCTACAGGGATGAAAGTGGTCTCCGGGAGGAAAAAAGCGGAAATGCGGATATTCTACCATCGGTTTAGCATTGTCAGGGAATCGCGGGAAAATTCTCGGAAGTCGGGTTTCATATATATTTGTATACACTGATAGTGCTGCGCCGTTTGAAGCATGTATTAGTAGTATACGCCGATAGTGCTGCACCGCTTGAAACAAGTATTAGTAGTATATGCTGATAGTGCTGCACCGTTTGAAGCATGTATTAGTAGTATACGCTAATAGTGCTGCACCGCTTGAAACAAGTATTAGTAGTATATGCTGATAGTGCTGCACCGTTTGAAGCATGTTTTAGTAGTATACGCTAATAGTGCTGCACCGCTTGAAACAAGTATTAGTAGTATATGCTGATAGTGCTGCACCGTTTGAAGCATGTATTAGTAGTGTACGTTGATCGTGCTGCGGGATTGCAGTAGGGGCCTACAGGAAGAATCCCGGAAATCCGAGAAATCGTGGAGGTCTTTCATCCCTGAATCTCGGTAAATGTTTTGGGCTGAAGGCTTTCTTATTGTCAATGGTCGGACAGAAGCACCAAACCAAAAAAAAAACAGTGCACCAGTTGGATATGTACCATCAAACATAGGTAAGTGTTTGATTTCGGAAATTGGATGCTTTCATCGGATTATGCAGCTTTAACATCTTTTCACCGCTAGGGTTACTGGTTGGTTGGTTCTTAGTTTTACGTCCTAGCAACAACTAAGGTCATATCAGGACAGGTACCGACTTGTGACAGTGCGCACCCATCGCGACTTTACACAGCTACTCCATTGGGGCACTAGGCCCTCAGCACCATGATCTAATATCCCACTCAGTCACATTATTGTGACACTATACCAAGCCACTCCTTGCCCTATCCCAATAATGCTGAGCACCTGGCTAGGAAGCGACAAGTATCAATTACGAAGTCATTGATTTGACTTCGGTCAGGGTTCGAACCCGCGGATTAAAAAAAATCATCTGAATGCTATCAACAGAAACTGACTTTTCCCATCAACAGACGACAATTTGATTCGATGTGGTAAGCCAGACGAACGCAGCCTACTTGGCTGCTTAATTTCAAATTCATGAAACAATCCAGTTTTACCCAGCCTTAATTAAGTTAAACTCAACACTCACAGACTTTATTACCATTCGCCTAAATGGCGAAATGGTGAGAACAGTTTTATAACAAGGTTAGCTTCTAAAATCACGCAATAAACCTGATGTGACGGCGAATCACGGACATGCGCGGCGACGGTTTTTTGTTATCTTTTTTCCCCAGCTGGTTTTGTTGTCAAAATACCATATTGTCACGGACAAAGGTGATATCTATGTTCCGGACTTGGTTGACTTCACATGGCAGATTATATTACAAATGGGATATTACAAATGTTGACTATCTATAAAAGATAGACGAAAATAATATTAAAAATTGGGAACTCCCTGATTTTACACCACAAACAAGTTTACAGAAGTTATTGATAAAGGAAATCACTCCGTATGGATCATAACTACTACTACACAGCAGCGACAACAACTACATGCCCTTAACCGTTACGATCAGAATAAACATGATCACAAAAATAAAGACAAAACAAAAAAGACTCAGGTGGGGTGGAGGAGTTAAGTGGGTGACTGCACGAGCCACTGGCGCCAGGGGAGGAGTGAGAGAGAGGTGGGAGGAAGAGGGGGGAGGAAGAAAGAGGAGGAAGGAGAGAAACTAAGAGGCAGCTAGGATAAACGGGTGGAGAGAATGGGGAGAGAATAGACAATGTGAGATGGTTAGAGAAGGAGAAGACAGGAGAGATGGAGAGAGGAGAGGGGGGAGAGAGAGGGGGAGAGAGAAGAGAATGAGAGAAGGAGAGGAGAGGGGAGAGAAGAGCAGCGAGAATAAGAGAATCAGAAAGAGAATGAGAGGAGAGAGAATGAGAGAATGAGAAAGAGAATGAGAGAATGAGAGCAGGTGGAAGGGAATAGCTGGGAGGTGGGGATGGTGGATGCAGAACAGCCAGGTAGAATTTTGTTTTGTTTGTTGTTTTACATCCTAGCAACATCTAAGGTCATATCAGGACGGGTACCGACTTGTGACAGTGTGCACTCATGGCGATTTAATAGTGCTGTCCCACTGGAAGACCAGGCCACCACCACCATGACCTGAGTGATATCCCACTCAGTCAAATTATCCTGACACTGAGCCAACCAGTCCTTGCCCTATCCTAACAATGCTGAATGCCTGGCTAAGGAAGCGACAAGTATCAATTTTGAAGTCATTAGTTTGACTCGACCATGGTTTGAACTCACAAACTCATGGATTCGGATCCCCCGATCTCCCAAAACAGGAGACGGACGCTCAACTCATTCGGCCATTCCGTCTGGTACCGCGCGAGATAGAGTTGTAATTAATATAAATTAAACGGAGACACATTTGCCCACCTTTCCATGAATTGAATAACCAATACAGTGCCTGGCTGTACATTGAAATCCGCTGTGACACCGGGTGCCAGGAATCCTGAGAAGGATGGAAGTACTTTGTAGCGCGTTGTCGTCTGACATCGACACAGCTCGGCTCACTGCCACACTCTACACCTAACTTATTTATTATTCATGGTGACAGTCTTCTTTAGATTTGACCTTTTTTCTCCTCCCCCCCCCCCTCTCTCCATACAACTTACTGCAGTGCTACCTACCATCCTGACACCCCCACCTACCCTCCCCCCTCTCCTCCCCCTCTCTCTCCATGTTTTCCCCGAACTGAACCATGATTTCCGTTATAACCCATTCACACCGCGCAACATCTAAAGTCATATCAGGACGGGTACCGACTTGTGACAGTGTGCACTCATGGCGGCTTTATAGTGCTTCCCCACTGGGAGAACAGGCCACCAGCACCATGACCTGATATCCCACTCAGTCACACGATCTTGACACTGAGCCAACCAGTCCTTGCCCTATCCTAATAGTAATAATCACGAGCGCCTGGCTAGGAAGTGACAAGTATCAATTTTGTAATCCAATGGCTTGACTGAGCCAGGGTTTGAACCCATGACAAATCACATGGGAAGCCAGCCAGTCAGCTTAATGATTCAGCCACCCCTACCGGTAACAGGTTTGGGACAATGCTGATCCATATATATATATATATATAATATATTATATATATATATATGTATATATATAATATATATATATATATATATATATATATATATATATATACTATATATATATTATATAGTATAGTTATACGAATCTTACCTGGGTATAGATGATGGATAACTGTTGTTTTCCCGAGGTAGAAGCCTCGGGTAGACGTGGGCTAGGGAGAAGGAAGCACGTGAGGTACCAGCAATTTTAACCTACTTATTCAGGATAAAAATGATCTTTCAATACAATGGATACTATGATTTTCCCGTAACGGTACCGTGGTAGGGTGTGGTGGGCGGGCCCTAGCCCACGTCTACCCGAGGCTTCTACCTCGGGAAAACAACAGTTATCCATCATCTATACCCAGGTAAGATTCGGATAACTATACTATTTATACTCGGTATTAGCAGCGTCAGGCTAGCTCAGGCTAGGGGAGACCTTTACATAATTCATTTTTATCCTTAAATTCATCATCATTCTTATATATAATATTCAAACCCGTTTTTGTTTACCGTTTCTTGTTAGTTGGGAGCGGCGCTTTGGCATGATGCGGTAGCTTTCTGGTCGCTTTGTTGTAAGTTTTGCAAACGATTAGCCGTCTTCCATGCCTGCATGGCTAGTTATTCTTTTGGACTGAAATACCTAGCAAACGCTGCCTTGGAGACCATGGCACCTCTAGTTTGAGTGGTAAGAGTATTTGCCCGTATCCATCAGCAATTTCAAACCGTAATTTGTCCATCTGGCAAGGGGTGTCTCGTGAAATCGCCTTATGTGGCTTTATAAAGCTCACTAATAGTTGTTGTGATGCACGTAAATCCTTTGTCTTAGATATATAAGCCCGTATGGCTGACACAACACATAATTTCTGATCATTCGGAAAGCAGTCTAAGTGAACCGTAGATAAAGGGTCACCTAACGTGTTCGATTTGAGCAATTGTGCTAAATCAAACGTAGCTTGTTTCTTGTCTATTTCTAATCCTGTTAAAGATAAAGCAACAATCGTCTGTCCTCTGTGTCCAGTTACTAATAATAACAGGACCACGACCTTAAAACCTAATTGTTTTATATCTAACCACGAGTTGTGAGGCCAAGCCTGAAACAACTTAAATACTATAGACACATCCCAAAACCGACTATACTTTGGTTTTGGAGGATTCCTTTGATAAATTGAACGATGTAGATAACAAAGAACATAATGTTTTCCAACTGTTTCGCCATCAATTCTCGGTAATATGATTGATAACGCACATCTTGCCGCATTGATCGACCCAAAGGATAGTCCCTCATCCTCTAGAGAACGAAGAAAACGAAGAAAACGAGCTACTTGTGAAATTGTTGGATTTGTTGGCTTGACTTTCTTTTACAAAACAATGTACACCCCATTTCTTTAAATAGGATGTGTACCTTTTAACAGTTCCTCTGGCCTCCAGGCATCAGTTACTATCCTATTTCTCAGTAATTTTTGTCCAATGCCAAAATTGCTTGCAGACTGTTTCCTTAGAAGGAATGCCAATAGGGGCGTCGTTGACACGTCGCCGTGAACCACTAGCGGTCCGTGGTGTGTCAGATTCCCGAGTTTTCTTGGGAATCATGTATGTTCTTTTGCCAGTTGTGAAACTGCTGGCAGCCAAGGTTGCGTGTCCCAATCGGGCACCACCAGTATCGCATGTGTCCTTTCCAAACCGATTTTCCTGACAACTCGGCTGATAATGCTAAACGGTGGGAAAATATTAAAATAATTATTTTCCCAGGTAATAGCAAATGCATCTACCTTCCAAGCCTCCGGTTCAGGATGCCAAGAAACATAACAAGGTAATTTGTTATTATTTCGTGATGCAAACAAGTCAACTTTAGGTGTACCCCATTTTTCACAAATGAAGTTAAACAAAGGTGTAGAGAGAGACCATTCTAAATGGTCATGAAAATTTCTACTTTTATGGTCTGCAAGTGTATTTTGTGACCCTGGAATATGCGCTACAGTCAGCCAGACTTGTTGAGCCTGTGCCCAGTTCCAAATCAGTTTAGACAACTGATTGCAAGGCTTTGATTTGGTTCCACCCATGTTACGAATATATGCCATGGCAGTAGTATTATCAGTTAGTAGTCTAACTTGTGATTTATGTATCTTTACTAAACTACATAAGCCCAGATAAATAGCACGCAGTTCTAGTGCATTAATATGGTCTGATTTTTCATCATCAAGCCATCTACCTCCTGTTGTGACCCCATCTCGATGAGCTCCCCAACCTTCTAACGAAGCATCAGTAGTAATTACCGTATTAGGTTCCGCCAAGCGGATTGGATTTGGTGAACTTGCTATGTGTTGCATCCACCATGCAATATCCTGTAGCCCTTCTTGCGAAATAAACATCTTTCGCTCAAAATTCCCTTTAGTTGTGTTAACGAAAAAACGTCCGCCCCTAAATTTTATCTATTTTCTAGAGATTTTAATATGGGATTCCCTGTTATAGAATAGCGGGTGCATACGATCATCATTATCCCAATAAGGACTGCGACCTGTCTAGTTTTAGGTTTTGGTAACTTAATAAGTGGGTGCTGATTCATAAACTTAATTAGTTTTTCTTCTGTTATCGACACTGTAAGAGACTGTGTATCCAGAATAAACCCTAAACATTTGAGTTGTTTTGTTGGTTTAAACACTGACTTTTGTGGATGTACATAAAACCCCAATTTCGTAAGTAATGCACATAAATCCAAAACTGCATTCACACAATCAATTTGTGTTGATGCTATAATAAAGGAATCATCTATGTATGGAAACATTATATGACCCTTCCGCGCCATTACTGAGAAAACAGGTTTAAGCAGTTTCGTGAATAAACGAGGGGCACAAGCTAACCCATTCGGCATGCAGGTAAACTCATAGAGTTGGTTATCCCAAAGAAACCGAAGAAATTTCCGGTGTTTTCCCCTTATGGGAAGCGTATAATATGCATCTTGTAAATCAACACTAGCCATCCACGCATCTGGCGTAATCAGATCTCGTGCCGTATCTAGCGAGAACATTTTAAAATGTCGATATTCAACCATTTTATTAAGGATTGTTAAATCCAGGATCATTCGAACCTCGCCATTAGGCTTTGGTCTCGAGAAGATGTTTGAAATAAACTTCCTGAACAGTATGTCACTTTTTGTATAATTCTTTTCTCAAAGAATTTTTGTACCTGTTTAGTTAGTGCCTCTCGTTCAATCGGTTCAATGTTATAAGGAAAAGGTATACTGCCTTGTACCGGAAATTGTGTGAAGGGAATGTGAACACCCCTAACTATTTGTAAAATTTCTTGGTCACTAGTAATTTTGTGCCACTCAGAAATATGATTATTAATATTGCCAGCCACAAAGTTGCTCACAGTTTGTGTGGTTTTAGAGGCTGCAAGGACTTGTAACGTCTGTGTTTTGACCTCTACTTGGACCCGCCCTTGGGGAAGGGTCTCGGCGAGTTGACGCCTCGGCCTAGTGGCCGTGCGGTGTTGTCGGTCCAGCCTGAGCGAGCGCCCCGGCCCCGAAAAGCTTGACCGAAGTTTGAGTGCGGTCTGGTTCCCCTGGTGAACCGCCGTGGACGAAAATCCCCTCGTGACCTTTTGAAACGAGGAGTTCCTGTTTCTTCTTACCATCCATGTTTTTGCCACTCTTGGCTGCAGTTTCTACCTCTTTATAGAGGTATTGTAGTTGACCGCCAAACATTTTCGTGTTATCTAAAGGTTTCCCTTTAATCGGCTCTGGAGCAAGAAAGAGCGTAAACTCTTTCCCATCATTATCGGTAACCTTCTTTGAGCGAGCCACTTCTTTGCCAGCATCTGTGCAAACCGACTTGAAGACATTTTCATATCTTCGATACGACAGGTAACCAATTACCTGCCGCCGCCAACAATGCAATTCCTTTGTCCATCGTCTTAGCCAAAGACGAGAACTTATTTTCTCGTTGCATTCTGTTTGCTACAGGAGCAATAGCTGTTAGGGTACCAAGCACCGCCGTATGCACTGTGTGCAACACACCCTCAAATCTCTTACGGTCCTCCGTCATATTGACATCTCGATCCATCTCCTTAATGATGGAGTTGGGAACACCTTTAATGCCTGTTAACTCATCTGATAACTTAGAAATAATCTCCGCCGGCTTAAACGTGCGGGAATGGCCATTAATGTTCTCACGCATAAGCGTAGTGGTTTTCACACGCTTAGCCCTTGGCTTCTCCACTTTCTTAGCCACTTTGCCCCCAATCGCAGCATAGACACCTTCATATTGCGTGTCTGAGTCCGATTCCGTGGACGTGGAATCCGTGGACGAGTCAGAAGAAGAAGAAACTTTCCTCTTCTTCTTCTTGGACATGGTCTTGCGCTTTTTGCTCTCCTTGGTGAAATCATCACCCGAAGAAACAATCTGTTTCTTCTTCTTCCACCGTTTAGGAGAAGGAGGAGGAGCCCTAAGCTCCATCGCTGAGTCTGTGTCCGAGAAATCCTCCAGAGAAGACTCTTCTTGAACACTCGGCACTCGCCGTTTACGAGACACCGGTGGTTTGAGAGCCATTATATGACTCTCCATCGCCGCAAACCGCGTCTACCAATTTTGAGGCGCGGCACCGTCAGGCACTATGTCCTCCTCGGAGAGAATATGCGCCCCGGGCTGTGTCGAAGGCCCTGCCGACAACACGGGTGAGGAGTCGTACTCCTCGTCCCCTCCACTCGGAACACGCCCCTCGGCTGCTGCTGCACCGCGCTTACTCCGCTTCGTGGCCATCGGGAGCTGAAACAAAATTTTTTTTGGTCAGTCCCGGTATATATATATATGTCACAATATGGTTGTTTCAAACTCATTTGGACATCTATTGGTGTTAAAGAACGTAGTTGTATTAAACGTTATAACATCAGGCGTAATAAGCTAAATTTGTGCGTAGGTTGTGGGTCAAGCCCAAACCTTACGCGGGGTCGGGACCAGTGTATCGGCCCGCCCATCCCTCTGTTCCGCACACTTCTCCCACCTGTGACTACTACGTCAACAAGTTGGAGAAAATGCTACGAAACTCGGAGAAAACGCCTGAAAAAGTTTGTGGGGAGTCTATAAAAGAAACCCAGGAGCATCTCCAACATTACTCTCTATTAGAGTACGAGAGAATTTCCACAGGAGACGAGGCAGAGCCCACATCTCTACCCATAATCACACGGTGACTCGGGTGTTGACAGAACCGCTAATGATCGGGTTCAATCCTTCGAGAAGGAATTCTATCCTTGGTTTTTTATAACCAAATAACTCGTCCAAAATGGACCAAAGAAAGTCTAAACTTTCCATAATGATGCTCTAATGCATCATGATTAAGCTAACCACAGTTTTAATGATACTTACTGCGTATTAGCTTGTATGTAGACTAATTTTGCCGGAGCAACCCAACGACACGTAATCCAGTCGTGAGTTGTATATGCTAATTGCTGGTACCTCACGTGCTTCCTTCTCCCTAGCCTGAGGCTAGCCTGAGGCTGTATACCGAGGTAAAATATATATATATATGGAAGACGTGTGCAAGTCTACGGCTCAGGAGACTACGAGTGACTCACCCTCCAGTCATCACAGGGTCACAGCAGTCCAAACTCAGACATCCACATAGTGGCTCAACGTCAGAAGGGCCTTACACTTTACAGTTAAAGCTGCATAGTCCGATGAAGCATTGTATTTTAAAAACAAAAAGATTCACCTAGATTTTATTCAAGATATCTAACTTAGATATTGGTGCATTTATTAAACATGTGTCACCACATAGAAGAACATATTGACTCAATTTAACAGAACATGTTACTGCATAAGCCTATAGTGAGAGTTTTGGCAAGCATGCCAAAATCAATTTAGGATGTTTGCACAAAAATATCTCAAAAGTTAGTAATTCAAAATGAAAGTTACTTCAAACTAAATTAAGGTAGGTTATAACAACCAATTAAATATATTTATCTCAGAAAAATGGCAGAAATTCAAAACCATCGGAGTATGCAACTTTAATTCCATGCGGCAGCTCCTCCATCACCGCCCCACACCAGACAGAGGCGTGGGGGAGCTCTCAGGGAAACAATTAATGGACATCAATCATCTCGGTCTTTCGGGTTAGCAATGTCTGTGTTCTTTCTAAGTTCTACTGGCCCCCTCAGGAATAACTGAAAGTGGGTGCCCGCCCCCTCCCCCCCGTCCTCCTAAACTGGTTGGTTGTTGGGAGTTCACAGATCGACCACTGCCCTATATCGATCGCTTTATTTGGGTCCCAACAATATCATTGTAACCATATTCCAACTACCTAAACCGACCACCTCCCTAAATGGACCACATAAAATCGGTCGATTTAGAGAGGTTTTACTGTATATAGTTACGTGTGCCGACACTAAATGGTGAGCACAGACACAGCAATAACTACACACAGAAACAACACATATGTGCAGGCCCAAAAACGTGCACGAACACAGAGAAACACATATATATGAGACTGTCTCAAAAGGTGCTAAGCAATATGGGACAAAACTTTGTCCATTGTAACAATCAACATACTATCTGCTTATGGATTTGCTCAGGATAAACTGATTTGTTTTTTTACATGGGGTTTCATAATCCCAATAGAATACATATTGATTTGAAGCAAATCTCCTTGTGTTTTCAGTGTAACTGTTTATGTGCTGTTTTGTGTCAATCGTTACAATGGACACAAAAAACCAGAGTTATCATCTTTTGAGACAGGCTCATATATGCACAAACATACCCATAAACACATCTACACACATACCCATAAACACATACACACAAACATTTATACAAACACTCTCACACAAACACACACGGAGGTCGTGCAGCCTCCACTTCAACTCCCCGCCCCCCCGCCCCGCCCCCCCCCCTAACCATTATGGATTCACCGGGAAAAGCGTTCACGCCGATTACAGCTATAGATTATATACATGGCGGTCTAGCTGTGTCTGGTAAACATGGTGCCTTAAAGTTGCATAGTCCAAAGATATTTTCTGCCTTCTTTAAAAAAAAAAATTGTTTTAGATCAACATATTAAGTTGATCGATACAATTTACCTTACTTCAGTTTGAAGTAACTTCAATTAGAAATGGCTAATTTCGGTGATATTTGAATGCATAACATTTTGGAGTGCAAATAGAATATGTTGACACCATATGCTTCAGCAGTAACAGGTTCAACCAACTGACTTGGTATTACCATCGATACAAACTTACTTGCTTAAAGTTCAAGAGTGCGATGGTTTTGAGTTTCTGTCATTTTCCAAAGATAAAGATATTAAATTAAGTATTATTATCTGTCTTACTTTAGTTTGAAGTACCTTTTAGCTTAAATGACCAACTTTTGAGGTATCTGAAGTGCAAACATGCTAAATTAATTTTGGCAAGCATGCCAAAACTGACACCATAGGCTTCTGCAGTAAAAGGTTCTATTAAATTGACTCAGTATTCCCTTCTAGGTGGCAACAAATGCTTAATATGTGCAGCATCTAAGTTAGATATATATAGAATCAAATTTAGATCATTGTTTTGGTTTGGAAAATGTTATGCAGCTTTAATAAGTGCACCAGTATCAAAGGTAGATAGCTAGAATCAAATCGTGGAAAGTATTTTGGTTTAGAAAATTGTATGCTTTAATCGGACTATGCAACTTCAAGTTCTATCATGAGATAATCCCTCATTGTTGGGAAACCTGACACATGGCTGGACAATGCCACATACCAACACTCGACTGGCAACATGGCTAAATTGGTGGGATGTGATGGGTTCGAACCTTGGCTGAGTCAATCCAATAACTTAGCAAATGTATACTTGTCGCTACCAAGTCTGGCGCTCGACATTAATGTAATAGGGTGAGGACAAGTATGCTTATTATCAGTATAACGTAAGATATCGGGTTATGGTGCTGGCAGCGTCCCAGTGGGGCAACACTATTCAGTTGACATATGTGCATGCTGTTGCAAGTCGGTACCCATTCTGATATGACCTTGATGTGAAACACAAACAAACAAACAACCTACATGGCTCAGGCCATGATAGCTCTGTATTTTGTGTTATTACTGCCTGATATTTAGTTGTTTGTTTGTTGTTTTAAGTCCTAGTTACATGTAAGGTCATATCAGGACGAGTACCGATTTGTGACAGTGTGCACTCAAGGGAGCTTTATAGTGCTGCCCCACTGGGAGACCAGGCCGCCAGCACCATGACCTGATATCCCACTCAGTCACATTATCCTGACACTGAGCCAACCAGTCCTTGCCATATCATAATAATGCCGAGCGCCTGGCTAGGAAGCGACAAATATCAATTTTTAAGTCATTGGTTTGACTCGACCAGGGTTCGAAACCACGAGGATATTTAGATGAAAAATGTCACAAACCCTCAACAACCGGCAATGGAGAGCCTCAGAAATGAGCATTTCTAACTAACATTTAGTAACAAGTCTATATAGTATAACTGTATTAAGTTCAAAAGGTAGGACCTCCAAACCGTCAAAATCCACATTCTCCCTAAGTGTCCAGCAGGCATTAGACCAGAGACAAGTGATTGATTAAAGTGCACTTTGACTGGTGTGACATGGGTGCTTTGGTGGTGGTGCCAGTTGGCACACAGGTTGGGTTTGCATGATGAATGACGCCATTCAGTGTTGCCGACACACACTTGGGCACCATGCTTTTATCAATGTTGGAACACTGAATTGGTAGAACCAAAGGCTTATCAACAACATTGGCGTATTATGAATGACATGCTTGGTTGTGGAGTTTTACATCCTGGCAACATCATATCAGGATGGGTACCGACTTGTGGCAGTGCACATTCACGGCGGCTTTAATAGTGCTGTCCAACTGGGAGACCAGATCACAAGCACCATGACCCGATATCCATTCCCACAGAGACACATCATCCTGACACCGTGCTAGCCAGTCCTTGTCCTATCCTATTAATGTCAAGCACTAGGCTAGGTAGTGACAATTATCAATTTTATAAGTCATTAGTTTGACTCGACTGGGAATCGAACTCCCGATCTCCCGCACGGGAAGCCTGCGCTCTACTGATTCGGCCGCCGCGTCCGGTTCGTGACATGGTAGAGCCATGTATGTTTACCAAATTGGAACACTGATCTGGGAGAACCATGCATGTTTACCAACACTTGTTCATTCTGCCGAACTAGAACTATGTGTTTGCCAACACTTGTACATTGTCATGAATCTGCTTTTATTTAACTAGGTGAAATTTATTTTCCTATATATTTGTTTGTTATGTAAAGCGCCTGAGAACGGCTTGCTGGATCGGGCGCTATATAAATGTTTTATTATTATTATTATTATTATTATTATTATATTGTGACATAGTAAACCATGCATGTTTACCAACGCCAGCACATTGTGATATGGTAGAAGCATGTATGTTTACTACATTAGAGCACTGAGTGGTAGAACCATGTATATTTACCAACACTATCGTTGTTATTTTTTTGTTTTTTTTTGTTTACGTCCTAGTAACATCTAAGATCATATCAGGACGGGTACCGACTTGTGACAGTGCGCACTCATGGCGACTTTATCGTGCTGTCCCAATGGGAAACCAGGCCGCCGGCACCATGACCTGGTATCCCACTCAGTAACATTATCCTGACACTGAGCACACCAGTCATCCAACACTATCATATTGTGGCACAAGAGAACCCCGTGTCTATACCAACATTGGTACATTGTGACTTGGTAGAACCATCTGTTTACCAACATGGGAACATGTGACATGGTACAACATGTGCTTAACTCCACTGGGGCAATGTGCTGTACATACCAACACTGAGGCTTAAGCCGTGTTCACACGGGCGGTGTAAATCGATTCGTAGAAATCTGAGGCGGATTAGGGCTGAATCGATTCCTGTGATGCGCATACTGTACACCACTTGTCGAGCTAGTGTACATGAGTCGATTTCTGTGAACCGATTTATTTTGCCCGTGTGAATGCAACCGACTTACTTGAGGCGGATTAAGGACGTGACAGTCGAGACCTGAGTTTGTTGACTTTCCGGTAAATTTGCTTTTTGAACCTGCTAGAGGTGCACATCTATTTTTTTCATCATTTATTTTTAGGGTTTCACTGCCCAGCAGAAGTTTTGACCGTTCCAAAACAATATGATTCAGTCGAAACAGATCTAGGTCAAACCCACACTCTCTCGTGCCGACGTCGACTAACTGAAACTGGCGCTGGTTAGTCTGGACTTGCTCATGCGCAGATATCCACTTCCGCCTTAAACCGACTCAAAGCACTACCCGTGTGAACGCGAAAGACTTTCAAACTAAATCGATTCACATGATTCGCCTTGTCTAAGTCGCTTTACAATTTGCCCGTGTCAACACGGCTATAGTTACATGGTACAACCAAATACCATGTTTACCGTTACTGGGCCATTGTAACATGATACAATCACAACCATATGAAATGTTGACCAAGACTGGGGTGTAATGACACGGTACAACCACATGTCATGTATACTGACATTGTGGCATTGTAATATGGTACAACCACATGACGTGTTGACCAACAAACACTGGCATATGGTGACATGGTACAACCATAAAAACGCTGGAATGCCAACTTTCACCTATCACGAACCAGGTGGCCCCAGTAATTGATATTCTTTCTTAGCAAGGTTGGTTGTTGGAGCTTTAAGGGGCTGTCACATTACGACGCATCGCGCCAACATACGATGACGTATGTGATTCTTGCCAGTTACGTCGGGATACGTCGTTATGCGTTACGCGTGCATTAGGTGCTTGTTGGTATACGACAATGTATGTCAACGTTCGTCGAGATACGGCATCGCGCGTCGGCAAAGTTTTGTGCATGCACAAAACTTTTGACGTTCGACAACATGTGGATTTTATGTTGGCCGTACGTCATGTATACATTAGGTTTTTGATTGATTGTTGGTTTCTTTACGCTGTGTCGGCAGCATAGGCCATATTCACAGCGAGAATTTGTTTTTATTCAACCATCTTATATGTTAGGTGTACATCGATGTACGTTAGACGTATGTTAGACAAACGTTGTTCACTACGTTGCACTACATCGACCTACATTAAAGGCAGTGGGAATGTACAGTCCGCGTACTGACAACATATGGATAACGTACATTTAACATATGTCTAAAAAAACATACGTTTAGCATTTCTCAAGGATTTAAAATATTTTATGATTGTGTCGTGGGGAGTGATGAAAATGGGAAATCTTCCGTCTAGAGCGGGACTCGAACCCACATCTCTTTGCATTTCGGGCCAGTATGCTAACCATTACACCACCTAGGCGCCCGGATTTCACCACACTACCCACGCCTACCTGTCTATGCGGCTCCTTGCCTGAGGTCAGTGCAGACCACTACAATTACATAGTTTAGTTATATGTCCATTTCATTAATCTGGGTGGTCATACCTTCTTTCTTTTTTTAAACATTAAAACTGGGACTTGTAGTTGTAATGGTAGTTATAGGCTTACAGGTACCAGCAAAGGCAATGAATGCTCCTGACACCCCCAGCCAAGACTTGGGGCACTAGGGTCGGATTATTTTGCAAACGGCCTGTTTATTTTTAGGTTGACCATTGGGTGTTTGTTCTATTTGAAATCCTGACGACTCGGATGACCCGAATGGTCCGGAGCGTCATAATCGAATACGGCCTAAGGTACTCCACATTCAATTGGTTTGATACCCACGGACACCTTCCCCGATGAGCGTACTAACCACACCATCAACCTGCATATCGCATGACGTGACTTGTACCAAAGACCATATAAGTGGTAGAGGGTCTTTGCTTGTACTCACCTGAAAAAGAAAGGGGAAGGACTGTTAAAATTGAACACTGTAGCCATTGATCAGTACGGATAGGTCGGAGGTTCTACTACTAGGTCCCAGTCCTGCCAGGGCCCATATGCATGACGCAGTGTTAGCTTACACTCAGTGTGTTTGCGCTAACACCGCACCTTGCGTACTGAGTTTTCGCAGCTAACCTAGAAATCCCTGCCAAAACCAGTTTTGGAGTGCTAACACCACGTCATGCATATGGCCCCAGATATGACCTCAGATGTTGCCACAACTTGAGCCTAAAGATAGATTATAATGATTAACCTAATGTATTAATCAATCAACAAATATTAAAAAATAGTGCAGAAACTCAAAACAGTCGGAGTTCAATATCTCGGCAAGTGGCAGATTGTGTTAAGTTAGTAACATCTTATCTTGATTGTTCTCAGTATAGCTGATTATAGACTTGGGGGTGGACCTGATAAAGACCACTAGAAATGTACTCTATTCTTTCTCATATTATTGCTCAACAATACCACCAGCCAACCTTAAGCTGATTGATTACAACGGATACCGAAACTACGTCTATGCTTTCTTTAAATTTACTAAATGTACTTTATTCATGTAATAATATCTCTCGTCAGTGCCAGAGCACTGGTCTTCCGGCCGTACAGTACAATTCCTTGATACATAAATGAAACTATCAGTTGTAGTACTAACTGCATGCAAATCCTATTTGATAATACAAGTACTATACGTATTATAAATGAAATATCAGCTGTAGTAGTAACTGCATAGAATTCCAGTGCGATAAAAGGATCAAGCATTCGGTGAATATATATGCATTATATGGTATTGCATGGTTTTAGAATTTTATTTGAACATTTCGTGATGGTAAATTCTCAAATGGTGAGCGAACCTTGTTCCGAGCCAACTCTACTACACGGCTCATCCAAAATTCCACCCCCAATTAAACAAATAATCTTAAAATAATTTTTTTTAAAGCTACATATGTAAATATAGTAGTATTCGCTGACCTCACAGGCCTTGTTGCCCCCCCCCCCCCATCAACAGGTAGGCGTATACATACGCCTACCTATATATAGATTAGTTAGCGAATCTTACCTGGGTTTATAGATGAGGATAACTATTGTTTTTCCGAGGTAAAGCCCGGTTTAGACGTGGAGCGAAGGACGAAGGAAGCACATCCGGGTCCAGCAATCTTTACCTACTAATTCAGGATAAAAATGATTCTAAAAAACAACCTAAGGTCAAGTGACCTCATGCTAAATTGAGTGATTGACTTGACGTGGCAGGGCGTGGTGGGTGGGCCCTCGCCCACGTCTAACCGAGGCTTCTACCTCGGTAAAACAATAGTTATCCATCATCTATACCCAGGTAAGATTCGTCTAACTAATCTATTTTACCTCGGTATGCCGCCTCTGGCTAGCCGTAGGCTAGGGAGACCTTTACGTAAAATAATTTTTATCCTGATATTCTTGTTTTGTTATTATTCTTTAGTGATTATGTCTTATGTATGCAACAATGGAAAAGCGATTTGTATGGCAAAAAAGAGGAAAAACCAATGTTTTTCTTACCTCTCTCTTTCAGTTGGTGAGTAGCCTGTGCGCTATCGGCTGAGGCTTCTCTAGTCGTTTGTGGTAATGTCTAGCAAACGAAGTAGCGGTTTTCCATCCCGCGTGAGCTAGGATCCGTTTAACGGAGATGCCTAGCAATCTTGCCTTGGACACCATTGCACCACGTGTAGAGTGCGATGAGTACCTGTCTGTATTTACTCCCGCCAGTTTTAACACATTCATTGTCAATCGGGCGAGGGTATCCCTGGAAATGGCCTTGTGTGGCTTAATAAAGCTGACCAATAGCTGTCTTGAGTTTCTTATTAATCTTGTCTTGGATATATAATTTCGTATCGCAGATACGACACATAACTTGCGATCCTGAGTGAAACTGGACACCCCTATCGTAGAAAGGGGGTCACCTAATCGGTTTGATTTTAATAAAGTTGATAAATCAAACGTGGCCTCTTTACTGTCAATTTCTAGACCATTCAGCGACAGGGCAACTATAGTTTGGCCTCTGTGTCCAGTGACCAGGAGAAGCAAAACTGCGACTTTGAAACCTAAAAGTTTAACGTCCAGAAACTTATTTTCTGGCCATTTCTTGAAGAGGTTGAACACTAGAGAAACATCCCAAAACCTATTATATTTGGGTTTAGGCGGATTCCTCTGATAAATTGATCGTATGATCCAACAAATAACATGGTGTTTACCCATTGTTTGTCCATTAACCCGCGGTAGGATTATCGACAGAGCACATCTGGCAGCGTTAATAGCGCCATATCCTAGGCCTTCGTCCTCTAGGTAACGTAGGAAGAGTCCTACCTGGGATACTGTGGGAGTCATTGGCTTGACTTTCTTAAGCAGGCAATAAATACCCCATTTCTTTAAATACGTAGTATACATTTTCACCGTTCCTTTTCTCCACGCATCATCAACCAAACGCTGTTGTGTAATTTTGTCTAAGCCAAACTGTTCTAAATATTTATTTAAAAAAGGAATGCCACTAACGGAGTTGTCGACACGTTTCCGTGGCGTTCTAGTGGTCCCTGATGTTTGAGGTTTCCTCGGAATCTTGGGAAGCGAAGGCTGCTTTTGGCTGTGGCTAGTAACGTCGGTAGCCACGGTTGCGTGTGCCACTCGGGGACGATGAGTATGGCGTGTGTCCCCTCCATTTGAATCTTTCTGGCGACTTTGCTAATGATAGTAAAGGGGGGGAAAATGTAAAAGAAATGATGTCGCCACTTTAGGGAGAAGGCATCAATGTGCCAAGCATTGGGTTCCGGGTGCCACGAAACATATTTTGGAATTTTAAAGTTATTACGCGAAGCGAACAAATCGATCTGAGGTGAACCCCATGTGTGACAAATGTGTTTGAAAATGGATGGATTAAGTGACCACTCTAAGTGATCATGGAACTGGCGACTCATCTTGTCAGCTAGACAATTTTGTGTGCCTGGAATGTGATTAACAGTTAACCAGACATCAAAGGTTTGAGCCCAGTTCCAAATGAGAAGTGCCATTGCATTACATTTAATCGATTTTGTACCTCCCATATTTCTGACATAAGCCATAGCTGTGGTGTTATCCGTGAGGATACGTACATTATTTTTGGGTATTTTTACTAGACTGGTTAATCCCAAGTAAATGGCCCTTAGTTCTAGAACGTTAATATGATCGGGGAGTTCCGATTCTAGCCATCTTCCTCCCGTTGCTACATCATTTTGATGTGCTCCCCACCCTTGGAGAGACGCGTCAGTGGTAACGGTAGTGTCAGGCTCTCCCATTCTAATGGGATTGGGGGAATGGTCAAAGTGGTTTAGCCACCAATCAATGTCGGCTAGGCCGTTCTCCGAAATAAACATGGTCTTTTCAAAGTTTCCCTTTGCGCGGGCCAGCGCCAAATTTTTATCAATTTCGAGGGATTTTATGTGTGCCGCTCCGTATAGAATAGCTGGACTATACGAAACCATGACCCCGATAAGGACCGCGACCTGTCTAATCTTTGGCCTAGAAGTGTCTAACAGCTGTATCGCTGTGCGGTAAAGCTTATCTTTCTTTTGGCGTGTAAGCGAAACGGTCATAGCCGTGGTGTTCAGAATGAACCCGAGACACTTAAGCTCCTGAGTAGGAGAAAAAACCGATTTCTTGTTATGTATGAAGAAACCCAATTTGGTGAAAATGTTGCATAAATCTTTTAACAGCGAGTTCACATTGCGTGAAAGATTGGCCCATAATAAAAGAATCATCTATGTATGGAAACATACAATGACCCAATTTTGCCATGTGTGCAAAAATTGGTTTCAACAACTTAGTAAACAGACGCGGTGCGCAGGCCAAACCATTAGGTAAACATGTAAATTCAAAAAGTTGGCCATTCCAGAGAAAACGTAGGTATTTCCGATCTGTCTGGTGAATAGGAACGGTGTAGTACGCATCCCTTAAATCAACACTCGCTAGCCAACACCCTGGGGTAATTAAATCACGAGCTGTTTCTAAAGAAAACATTTTGAAATGTTTGTATTCAATGATTTCATTCAACTGAGTTAAATCTAAAATCATTCGGATTGAACCATCAGGTTTAGGAGTAGAGAAGATATTGGAAATATATTCCCCTTCAGTATGTTCAACTCTGTTGACAATGCCCTTAGACTCAAACAGTAGAACCTGGTGATCTAGCTGAGATTTTTCTAGTGAATTAAACTGATACGGAAAAGGCGCTCTCTTTTGTATAGGCAATTGTGTGAAAGGGATGTGAATGCCTTTAACAATATTCAGGACCTCTGGATTAGTGGTTAACTGTTGCCATTGATGTAAACAATTAGAAACATTCCCTGCTTGAAAAAGGCTTACTTCAGTTTGAGTTTCCTCCGTGACCATTGTAGGGTCAGGAGGCTGCACTGTTTGTGTGGAAATCTCTACTTGTTCCCTTGTTTCGGGAACTGGGGCTTGGGAACGAAATCCCTCTTGTAGCCGCGGTTGTCGTTCCAGTTTGAGGCCGGCCTGTCGCCTCGGCCCCTTCCTCGCTGGTTGAACTGGAAGGACGGTCCGCCCCTGAACGGCCTTCCTCCTCTGCGGAATCGAAAATCCGTCCTAGACTTTCTGAACCCTGCTGGGTTTTGGAAGCGACGACTCTTTGCTTCAGTGTTTTTAGCACTCTTGTAGTCGACCTCTACCTGTTTGTACAGGTAAGCTAGCTGACCCCCAAACATCTTGGATTTATCTAGCGGTTTGCTCTTGATAGGGGTAGGTCCGGAATACACGGTGTATTCCTTACCATCATGGTCCGTTACCTTGTTCGAGCGGGCAACCTCTTTTCCGGCATCTGTGGTGACCGATTTGAAAACGTTTTCAAATCTCCGATGGGTCATGTAGTTACTAGCGGCTGCTAACAAAGCTATGCCCCGGTCCATAACCCGCGCCAAAGACGAGAACTTGTTCTCTGTCTGCATCCTGTTAGCCACAGGGATAACAGACGTCAAGGCACCCAAAACTGCCTTATGGATCAGGCAGAGGGAAGTTTCATAACGACGGCGTTCGTCGGAAAGATGAATGCCGGAATCCATCTCTTTGAAAACCGAAGCAGGAATGCCCTTAACTCCTGAAATCTGCTCAGTCAACTTGTTGATGACTTCGATCGGTTTAAACGTAGTGAAATGGCTATTCACCGTTTTGCGCATCATGGTAGTGGTGCGCACTTTCTGAGCTTTCTTTTTGACAATCTTCTTGCCAGCTTTAACGCCTATTTTGGCGTAGACACCCGCTCGTTCCGTGTCGGAATCCGACTCGGTGGAAGAAGAGTCGGACGACGAGTCTGAAGAGGAGTACTTCTTCTTCTTCTTCTTCTTCTTTTTGGACTTTTTGGAGCGCTTAGAGTTCGCTTTCTTTGTGAACTCGTCACCAGAACTGCTCACTGGGCGGCGTTTCTTGCCCCGCGCTTTCGGTTTCGGAACCTCAGGTGCCGAAAGCGTGTCCTCTTCGTCCTCAGAAAAGTCTTCCCAATCCTCATCAGGGATTTGGGAAGGATCTGGAAAGGTCTGCGCCTGGAAAAGGCGCATCTTCTCCTCCATCATCTCCGCCATTTTCGCCTCCCACCCCACTGGTTGAGGGGCGTGATCACTGTCTTGATCCGAGGCATGAGCCCCAGGATGTGGGGACGGCGGAGCCGTAGCCGGTGGAGACGAATCGTAATCCGTCGGGGGGACACCCACCGCTGCAGCGGGCGGCTTATTCCGGCGAGTGGCCATCGGGAACTGTAACGAAACCAAAGCGTTACTAACCCGGAATCATCTCAACTACACAAGTGTAAGCCAGTAAACTGGGTTGAGGAACATGGTACAGAGAACGTGTTTTGCAACGTGTCAGTACAGGCGTGAAGCTAAATTTGCCGTAGGTGTGTGGTAACGAAACCAACCAAACGGAGGGCATCGATCGTGAGATCGGCCCCTCTCTCTGTTCCGTACACTTCTCCCACCTGTGGCTACAGCGCCAACAAGTTGGAGAAAATATTACGAAACTCGGAGGTTCGCCTTAAACCGGTCAGGGGTGTTTATAAAAAACACCCAGAAGCATCCCCAACATCATCCTCTATTAGGATCCGGGAGACTTTTCTTAGGAAATGAGCAACTCGGGTTGCCATTTCTCCCTGTCTGAAAAACAGGTGTCGATAGAACTCAGTATCGGTTTCGTTTGTGCCAGCGGCACGCAATGTTCTATCCGTAAGTTAAAAAACGTACAAAGTCCAAACAGGACTGAAGAAAGTTCTGAACTTTCATAAAAAGATGCTATAGAGCATGATAAACAAAGTTATCGAAGAAAACAGTACTTACTTTTGGATAAAAGCAGTAGTAGTAGATAAATCCTGTGGAGCAACTCACAAACGTCCTCCCGTTGTGAGTTACTTATGCTAATTGCTGGACCCGGATGTGCTTCCTTCTCCCTAGCCTACGGCTAGCCAGAGGCGGCATACCGAGGTAAAATATATATATATATAGGGGACCATTGCACCAGGGAGCGTAGATAACCTAATGATTAGGATACTAGCTCCAAAATGGTAGATGTGTGGGTTCAAAACCCACTCCAGGCACAATTTGTCATTTGTTTGCATCACATGCATCAGGGGAGCCTAGATATGTTAATGGTTTGTTTGTTTGTTGTTTTACGTCCTAGCAACATCTAAGGTCATATCAGGACGGGTACCGCACTCATGGCGACATTATAGTGCTGCCCCACTGGGAGACCAGGCCACCAGCACCATGACCTGATATCTCACTCAGTCACATTATCCTGACACTGAGCCAAGCAGTCCTTGCCCTGTCCTAATAATGCCGAGCGCCAGGCTAGGAAGCGATAAGTATCAGTTTTTAAGTCATTGGTTTGATTCGACCAGGGTTCGAACCCACGACCCCACGATCTACCAAATATGCTAATGGTTGGGACACTAGGCCCGGAATGGCAGTAGTGTGGGTTCGAATCGCACCCCGGTCTGATGCAAAAAAAACTAAAAGGGAAAAAAAGAAGGAAAAGACTTACTCCACATTTGAAAAGAAAACCCTGGTGAACCGATCCCCTACGCAACGAGCCAATATTCGAGGGTGGTATGCAACGTGACACACATACCGGGGTCCCTGAGTGAGTCCCAGGGCACTATTTACTTAGATGGCCTCTGCACCAGGACTGGTAGTGTCTCCGACATGTAACAGGCGCGCCGTCATTACGTCAGGCACCCCCGTGACCACTGACGAGTAGCGAGCGGGGTGAAACCCAACCTGTTTATCCCAGCCTGTGTTAAGTTGTTTAATCTAACAGTAACACATCCACCAGGTATGTACACAACTACCGCCCGCCTGTTTGCATGCGCGGGCCATCCACCCCCATTGAGCCTGCCAGACGTGGGGGTGGGGGGGGGGGGGTGTTCAGTGGTGATGACATGTGCAGTGGTGTGGGGTACTGTTGTTGTTGTTGTTGTTGTTGTTGTTGTTGTTGTTGTTGTTGGTGGTGGTGGTGGTGGTTGTGGTGGTTGTGCTTGTGGGTTGAGTGGGGAATGTGTGTGGTAGTGTGTGTGGTAGTGTGTGTAGTAGTGTGTGTAGTAATGTGTGTCACGTGGGAAGAACCAAGAGGCAAGAGGAGAGAGGAGGGATATGAGAGAGGAGAGAGGAGAGAGCGGAGGAGTGGAGAGGAGAGCGGAGGAGAGCTGAGGAGAGAAAGGAGAGAAAGGAGAGCGGAGAGAGAAGAGAGGAGAGAGAAGAGAGGAGGCGAGAGAAGAGAGTGGAGGAGAGAGGAGGAAAGACAGGAGAGCGGAGGAGAGAGAGGAGAGCAAAGGAGAGAGTGGAGGAGAGAGGAGAGCAGAGAGAGGAGGGGATAGGAGGGTGGACATGGAGGGTGAGAGGTAAAGGGGTGGGAGAGGGAAAGCGGGAAGGTGGAACAGCCAGCCCGCCACTAACACACAGGATGGCGGGGGGGGAGCGGAATACTAAACACAGAAGTGGTATGGCATGGCATGCAAGCATGCATTACACACACAAATAGAGCCCCCATACCCGCACAGCAGGCGGCCGGGGTGTACCCAGCATGAGCCGGGGGGAGGGAGCAGAGAGAGGAGAGAGCGGTAAGAGCGGTGAGAGAGAGGCGAGTAGAGGAGTGGAGAGGCGAGCAGAGGAGTGGAGAAGAGTGGAGAAGAAGAGTGGAGAAGAAGAGTGGAGGAGAGAGGGGAGAGCAGAGCGAAGAGGGGAGAGCAGAGCGGAGAGAGGAGGGGATAGGAGGGTGGACATGGAGGGGGAGAGGTAAAGGGGGAGAGGGCGAGAGTGAGTGAAAGGGGTGGGAGAGGGAAGGTGGGAAGTAGGAACAGTTTGTTTGTTTGTTGTTGTTTTACGTCCTAGCAACATCTAAGGTCATATCAGGACGGGTGGGGGAACACCCAGCCGCCACTAACACACTGGATGGGGGGGGGGGGGGGGGGGGAGCGGAATACTAAACACAGAGTGGTATGGAATGCAAGCATCAGGGCCCTATTAGTATTACACACACCAATAGAGCCACGGTGGGCGGCCGGGGTGTACCCAGCACGAGCGGGGGGGGGGGGGGGGGGGTGTTGTAGTGTGTGTTCAGTGGTGGTGACATGTGCAGAGGTATGGGGGACTGTAGTTGTTGTTGGTGGTGGTGGTGGTGTTGTTTATGCTTGTGGGTTGAGTGGGTAACGTGTGTGGTACTGTGTGTAGTAGCGTGTGTCACGGTGGGAAGAGCAAGAGGAGAGGAGAGACAGGAGGGGTGTGAGAGCAGAGAGAGCAGAGAGAGAGCAGGGGTGAGAGGAGAGAGAGGAGGAGAGCAGAGGAGAGAAAGGTAGAGAGAAGAGAAGAGAGAAAAGAGGAGAGAGCGGACAGAGGAGTGTGGAGGAGAGTGGAGGAGAGAGGGGAGAGCAGAGCGGAGAGAGGAGGGTATAGGAGGACCGACATGGAAGGGGAGAGGTAAAGGGGGAAGAGGGTGAGCATGAGTGAAAGGGGTGGGAGAGGGAAGGTGGGAAGGAGGAACAGCCAGCCAGCCACTAATGCATAGGATGGCGGGAGCGGGATACTAAACACAGAGTGGTACAGCATGCAAGCATCAGGGCCCTATTACACACACCAATAGACTAGATCACCGTTCCGACTGCGCATGCGCTGAAAACGGCGTTGGCAGCAAAGCAAAGGCATACAGCCATTGAGTTTGCCGATACGCGTGGGGCAAAACTTTGATTTAAATACATAACAATTTGGCACAAACATGGATGGAAGGATGCAATATAATAATATAATGAATATGTTTAAGACACAACTCTACATAATTAAGCATTTTGAACTAAGAAACATACAATTTCAGTCACTTTACAGGCTGATGTTTACATCACCATTGATTAGCCATAAGTAATTCTTGTTCTACATATTAAAATGTCAAATGTGTCAACAAAAACTTGTTTCAAAGAAATATATAACCAATATCTGATAAACCCTACTCATTTTCTAGTTCTACATATATGTCATTAACCATAGGATATTTATAAATAAAAACATGAATAAAATAAGTAAAACTGACTCTGGCTATGGCTCTAAAACTAGTCTGAGTGCCCAGATTTGTCTAAATCTAAATGCACATGGCATAAGATGTGCTGATTATATTGATATAAATGCACTGCTGGATAAAAGATTAATATCTTAATTTATTATATATATTTTTTTAGTTAGTGTTCTATGTTTCAAACAAGAGCTGAGATGAGCTGAAACTAGCACATTTCATAACTGCACCTAGTGTATTTAGTTAGCATGTGCCATGTGCTTCTCACCGGTTTGTTTTGCTTTGACGCATCCCACAATGCACCGCCCCGCTGGAATGGCAATGTAGTCTACAGAGCCCCCCTACCCGCACAGTGGGCGGCTGGGGTGTATGTAACGCAGCACGAGCACCTCACACACAATGGCACCCGGCCACCACAACGCAACAATCCGGGTTCACCGACAACGCCCACCTCCAATTGTCGCGCTAGAAGAATGTCACAGGAGGCTATCGTAGCCAGTTACTCTTAAGTCTTTCAACAACTTGGGAGCGGGACGTAGCTCAGGCGGTAGAGTGTTCACCTGTGATCGATCCTGCTCAGTGGACCACCCATTTACAGTTTGGGCTATTTTCCGTTCCAACCAATGGTCCACATCTGGTTCATCAAAGGATGTGGTATGTGGTGTCCTGTCTGTAGGAAAGTGCATATAAAAGACCCCTTGCTGCTTATCGAAAAGAGTAGCCTGTGTGGTTGTAGCGCATTTCCTTTAAAAAAAAAACATGACCATATGTTTGCCGTCCAATAGCCGATGATAAAAATCAATGTGTTCTATAGGCGTCGTTAAATAAAACAAGCTTTCCTTTTTTCAACAACTTGTGTCATACTCGCGAGCCACATTTGATTATCAGGAATCCAGTTAAGCTGTGTATAGTTCGGTGCAATAGTCAAATTTGCAAAGCAAAAACCCCGTTCTAGATTTAATCCCAACATATCCAACTTAGATACTGGTGGACTTGTATTAATACTTTGTCGCTAGAAGTTATACAAATGATACTGGTGGACTTGTATTAATACTTTGTTGCTAGAAGTTATACAAATGTTAAGAACTTGTTGCTAAAATAATTAGAAGGTCAACCTAAATCAATTTAGGGGTCGTCAAAAGTGTTCAACATTTTTATGGTCGTACAAAGCATACAACTGGGATGGAGGAGGGGGGGGGGGGAGAGTAGTCAGTTAATTATGACTTTTACCATTTAATAAAATGTTGATATCTAAAATGTTGTAATTAAAGAAGTATTTAAATGTTGACGTGCACTCCTCTGGGTGGAGGGGAAGGGTCTGCAAAAATAGTATTCTTTGCACGACTGTGAAAATGTTGAAAACTTTGGATGAGCCCTTAATAATTAAGAACGTCTTTACTGGCTGTAAGTCCAAGCTGTCAACGTGCACGCGAGAATTAAAGTTGCATGTTTTCACTTCAAATATCTCCACAGGTAGTCATGTATTATAATCAAAGTCCCTACAGTCTAAAGCAAAGGCAATTAATTTATATCCATTAGCCTAATATAGTTATCTAAAAAAATATAAATATAGTGGCAATTCAAAACCATGGACTATGCAGTACACAACATTTATGACCATCTAAAGTTGGACGGTTGTTGGGGTTTTACGTCCTGGCAATATCTAAGGTCATATCAGGAAGGATACCGACCACTTTATGGCGATGAGAACTTATGGCGCCCCAACTCGGACAAACTGCCTCTCAATACTATGACCACAATATCTCACTCAGTCACATTATCCTGACCCAGTTGTTGTTTTGCCCGAGTACTAAGCGAGCTAGCAACAAGCACCAATTTTGTACGTCTTTAGTTTGACTCGGCCGGGGATGGACCCCACGTTCTCGTCCCGCACCTGGAGCGGACGCCCGACCCATACGGCCACCCTGAGCCATTTGTTCTGAATACTACGTCACGGTTTTCATGAGATGACCTTAGATGTTGCCAGGACGTAAAACTACAACAACCGACCAATCACGTCACGGTCAGATGAAGCTGCGCCACACCCACACCCACACACCCACCCACACACAAACACACACTACGACCACCATCAATAACCTGCACTCACAAATCAGAGTGCTAGTGATCAGCCATGCGAGACACCAGTAGGAAAGAGGCTTCGTGCGCAGAGTTCCTGATGAGCCGCTTATAGTTAGCCCGCGCACAGTTGGTTGGAGTTTTACGTACTGGCAACATCTAAGGTAATATCAGGATGGGTACCAACTTGTGACAGTGCACACTCATGACGACTTTATAGTGCTGCCCCACTGGGAGACCAGGCCACGATTCCCCACTTAGTCACATTATCCTGATACAGTATAACCCTCGTTAAACCAAGCTTGGTTAGACTAAACTATCGGTTAATCCAAACTTTTTTCGGCGGCCCGGGAAAACACTACCATTTATCATATAAAAAAAGTTGCTGAAACCAATGTCGGTTAATCCAAATTATCGGTTAATCCAAACAAAATTGTGGGACCCCAGGCCACTCCACTTTAATGTGGTTATAAGGTCATCTGAGACCCCACCCACTTTGTTATATGATAAATGGTAGTATTTTGCCGGGCTGCCGAAAAAAGTCTGGATTAACCGATCATTTGGTTTAACCGAGCTTGGTTTAACAGGGCTATACTGTATATACATTAAAAAACAATAATCAAAGTGTCCATATACATTGTATATTACATGTGCAATACACGCTTACTCAAAGTCAAAGTCAAAGCCAAAGCTCGGTTAAACCAATGATCGGTTAATCCAAACAAAGTTCTCAGGTCCCTTCAAGTTCAAGTTTGGTTTAACAATAACAGGGTTATACTGTACCAAGCTAAGCATTCCTTCCCCTATCCTACCAATGCCGAGCGCCAAGCTAGTAGGTAAGCGACAAGCATCAATTTGATAAGTCAGTGGTTTGACTTGGCCTGGTTTCGATCTCGCGACCTTCCGCATGGGAAGCCTGCACTTCACCAATTCGGTTATTAGGGTTGCAAGACACACCTAACGCGAAGTGATATCAAATTAGACGAGGTCAAATCGCGGCTGAGTCTAGCTTGGTAGGTTGATTGCATCAGGCAGACTGGATGGACTAATGGTTAGGGTGCTAGCACCAGTGTGGATTTGAGTCCCATGTACTGCGAGTACCGGGTGAATCCTTTATCTAAGTGAGAACATAAGATTATCAACGTGCTATATTTCATTCAAAGTTGAATGCCATCGTTGAAGCTTGTAAATACTGGTCACTGAAACATTTAAATACTGATCAAATAGAAGAGATTAGAAAGGGAACAACAACAGTTTGTTTGTTGCTGTTTTACGCCCTAACAACAACAACCACAACAATAACACATTACAGAGCCAAATGCTTAATTCCCAATCCAAAGCTCATTATGATTATAATAACGTCCCCTTTTGCCCTGTGATCTCAAAAGCAAATGTTAGTTAACTTAAACCATAACAAGGCCGACCACGTGGCAGTTATATAAAAAAAATTTAAAGGATTAAAGAAGATATCCCATGTAGGTGCGTGGTGGGATGGGGGGGGGGGGAGGAACAGGGATTGAGAGAAAACAAAAAGTGAAAATCTGACTTCCGGTAAATTTAACAATGCTAAGCATTTGTGGGGAAATGACCCATATGGAGGGACGAACATTTAGAAATGCGTTCAAAATTATTAAATTCTCATCTGGGAACAGAAATTATTTGCGTACATGTGCTGTGTGGTGTGCATGTGGTGTAGGTGGAGGGCTGGGTACTCACAACAACATTCAAGTACTGCTCGTGGGCATGTCTGTAGTATAGTAAGTAGTTAACTAGAGTGCCATTCACTGAAGTCTGCATCACTTCCTGGCCAGGTGTGTCCCAGTTGGCTTAAATCGACCCAGGAGGGTCTGACTCAATGGACAGTCTGACTCATCCCATTACGGCATCCACACACACACCCACACCCTCACACCTCCACCTCAACACCAGTTTCGCAAAACTAAATGGACGCCATCCAGGCTGGTGGGACCAGACGGGATGGCCGACTGAGTTGAGCGTCCGTCTCCCGTTTTGGTAGATCGTGAGATTCGAACTCACAGGTTCGAACCCTGGTCAAGTCAAACCAATGACGTACAAAATTGATTCCTGTCGCTTCCTAGCCTGGCGATTTGCATTATTAGGATAGGGCAAGGACTGGTTAGCTCAGTGTTAGGATCATATGACTCAATGGGATATCAGGTCATGGTGCTGGAGGCATGGTCTCCCAGTAGGGCAGCACTGTAAAGTCGCCATGAGGGCGCACTGTCACAAGTCGGTACCCATCCTGATACGACCGTAGATGTTGCCAGGACGTAAAACTCCAAAAACCAACCAACCAGGCTGGTTGAACTTGTAGTCTAGGTACTTCAGCAGCCCTGTTTCGTGGGCAGGGCTGCTGAACTATGCAACAGAAAAGGTGCATGGTGATTGGGTTATCATGGTTTTTGCCAGAGGGTAAAATTCTGTACCCTTAAATGTTCTGAGGGTACGACTGCATTCTCAAATTGTTGGAATAATTTCTTTAAAAGGTTATTCAAGGAGCCATAGACACCAAAGCCTCCAGACCCCCCCCCCCTCCCCGCCCCCTGTCCTATTCAGCGTACTCCCAAATTATTTCCTGGCGGAAACCCTTGGGCATACTTACAATACATGGTATAACCACATGCCATGTATAGTGACAATGTAGCATTACTACACGATACAATTACACAACTACATGACATGGTCACCGACACTAGGGCATAGTACAATCACAACCATATTGACCAACACTGGGGTGTAATGACATGGTACAACCATATGCCATATTTACTGACACTGGGGCATTGTTGATTGGTTAGTTGTTGGAGTTTTACGTCCTGGCAACATCTAAGGTCATATGAGGATGGGTACCGACTTGTGACAGTGTTCTATCATGGCGACTTTATAGTGCTGCTCCATGGGGAAAGCAGTCCATCAGCACCATGACCTGATATTCCACTCAGTCACATTATCTTGACACTGAGCTAACCAGTCTTGGCCCTATCCTTTCAATGCCGAGTGCCTGGCTAGGAAGCGACAAGTATCAATTTTATAAGTCATCAGTTTGACTCGACTGGGAAACAAACTACCAATCCACCACACGCAAGGCCCCCGCTTTTCCGATTCGGTTACCGTTCCCGGTTGTAAGCTCGGAATTCACTCAATCTATAATCCCCACAATGTGCTGAATTCAGCAAAATGTGTAGGATAACCAAATAAACACAATATTTGTTTAAAGCACCGTGAAAGAAAAAACATAGGAGTGGTTGCGGTAAACAACAGTCCATACAGTAGAAGTTCTGATTAAGCCCTTCACCGTATCCGGTTCTCATGTTGACTCGTTCTGCCCTCTAGCGTCTCCTTCCTGTGAACGCGCATAACCGGGGACTGTGACGTCACAACCCAGACGCGCGTCACCTTCGTTCCTGATAACGCAGCTCAGTCGTCTCCGCGCACCCCCAACCCCCCAACATGCTTCACAGAGATAACAACATTTAAGAAGACCATATCAGGACAGGTACCGACTTGTGACAGTGCGCCCTCATGGTGACTATAGTGCTGCCCCACTGGGAGACCAGGCCACCAGCACCATAATCTGATATCCCACTCAGTCACATTATCCTGACACTGAGGCAACCAATCCTTGCCCTGTCCTAATAATACTGAGCACCTGGCTAGGAAGCGACAAGTATATATTTTTAAGTCATTGATTTGACTCGACCGGGAATTAAACTCCCGCCCTTCTGCACGGGAGGCCTGCGCTCTATAGATTCAGACACCCTGTACAGTAACAGTTTATACGCGTCACTAGTAAGATAGGGCAACAAAATATGTTTATTGCAGATTACTTCGCCAGCGAGCCAGTTAGACCGCAGTCACACTACAGCTTGCGACCACTTTGAGACCACCTTAGACCAAAGAACCCACACTCACCAGTGACACCCACACATCGACAACCATTGTTTTGGTAGTACAGACGTCACGGGTCAGTGTGGGTTCTTTGGTCTAAGGTGGTCGCAAGCTGTAGTGTGACTGGGGTCTTAGCCAGCCACAGAGTCAGTCAGACATCCACTTTAGTGATTCGGCCACCGCGTCCAGTGCAAAATCCTGCTGCTCATAAACCCAGCGTCCACCTCGCCGTGTTGGAACGCTGGAACACCGGAACACCCCCAGACGCCGGTTGTGCCGGGGGGACCGCTCTCATTTCCGGGGAATACTTCGCTAACACTGCACTAAGCACTAACCTATTACTAGTATTAGAAACTGAACTGAGCCTCCAACATCCATCACAAACAGAATGTACGTTCACTAGGCGCGATACGTGGAGAGACAATTCCATTCCATTTCCCCATCACCAAAAACAAAAATTGATGTGCCCTCATTAGCTATAAAACAAAATCGGTGGTGAAGTTTTCGTTTGACTACGCTAGTCTGCTAAGTGTTGGTAAACGCGTCCCCGGCGACAAACAGACCGCGACCAGACACTTTAGACGGCCCGCAGGGGTCACTGCCATTGGGGTCACCTCCGGCTACACTGGTCCCAACTTTACCTGGTGGCAGGGCGGGCAGGTGTGTAAGACAGATGGCAGTATACAGTAGCGGAGGTGTCTCACTAAAAGTTGCCCAGAGGGTTCTCCGTCTTACCCCCCCCCCCCCCACATGCTCATTTTTTTGGGTGTAAATTGTAGTACATTTGAGCTGTTTCTGGAACGTCAAACTCAAAGTTGTCTGTAAAGGTCCAGGCGCTTTGGACTGTGAACACAGCTGAGCACACACCCTCACTGCCCACCACGGATCCCTGCCTAGCACCACCCACTCCCACCCTCATAGATCCTCCCCCACCCAGACCCCCACATCTCCACGACCTGATTTAGCCAGGCGCTTATTGGGATAGGGCAAGGACTTGGCTCAGTGTCAGGATAATGTGACTTAATGTGACTGAGTGGAATATCAATTATCAGGTCATGGTGCTGGCAGCCTGCTCTCCCAGTGGGGCAGCACTATAAAGTTGCCATGAGTGTGCACTGTCACAAGTCGGTACTCGTCCTGATATGACCTCAGATGTTGCCAGGATGCAAAACTCCACCAACTAACCAGCCACTACCTGACCCCACAAGGCTCCTCCTAACCGTCGCATCTCCCCCCCACCACCACCACCACCACCACCACACTCACCTCCATCGCGCCACACCCACTTACCGTAACCAACCTTTCCCAGTGAGCTGCTGGTACCCACAACGTTAGTTCTTCCCGCTACCATCAGAGGGCGGGTTAGTGATGGTAATTCTCTGTAGGACCTCTTCCCACAGAGTACACTGCACCCCGATCTGCTACCCACATTAATTCTTGCCACAACCGTCAGAGGGCGGGTTAGCGGTGGAAATTCTCTAGGTATTACTTATACTAGTATAATACTTTTTCTACAAAGCATATTTTACAGCACAACAATAGTTCTGTCCAGTGCCATCAGAGGGCAGACTGGTGGGGGAAATCATCTAGTGCAATATATATCACTTGGGACAATGCAATATCATCAAGAGTATTTAGGCATGGAACAAAACAGCATTTGGGCTTCTAGCCTTCTACAAACTACGATTATGCTTTAGCAATACATCATACATAAGAACATATCCCCCTTGAAACGGGCGCGGGACATAGGTCAGACGGTAGCGTGTCCAGCCGTGTAGGTGGAGGTAATTCTATCGATCCTGCTCAGTGGACACATTTGCAGTTTGGGCTATTTTCCGCTCCAACCAGTGGTCCACAAGTGTTTCATCAAACGCGGTGGTATGTGTTATCCTGTCTGTGGGGAAGTGCATATAAAAGACCCCTTGCTGCTTATCGGAAAGAGCAGCCTAAATGGCGGCAGCATCAGAATGACCAAATATTTTACGTCTAATAGCCGATGATAAAAATCAATGTGCCCTAGAGTCGTCGTTAAATAAAACAAACTTCTTCCCCTTGAAACGCATACATATTATTATTAACCCACCACCACCACCACCCTCATAAACACCATGTACAATGTCTTCATTTCATACAAGTTTAGAGCTGTACAGTCCGGTGAACGTATAAAATTTTCTAAACCCCCAAAAAACAATCAACCTAGATTTGATCCTTCAAACATATTAAGATACCGGTGCAGTTATGAAGTGTCTGGTATGCTGAATAGAAGGGAATACCAAGTCCATTTCACAGAACCACATTCTGCTAAAGACTATGGTCCCCAGCATTTCGACATTTCAAACTAATTTTGGCAAGTTTTTCACTTCAAACTTAATGCATTAAAATAAAACTTTCTTCAAACTAAAGTAAAGTCCAGTATGACAATCTAATATATTTATCTTTAAACAAAAATTAAAGGTAGAAACTCAAACCCATTGGACTATGCAACTGAAACCATCCACCCATTCACACATCTCCCTCCACCCGCCCACACACACACGCTACAAATCCATATATATTATATAAGTGGCCCCGACTAAAACAATAGACTCCACCCCCCCCCTCCCCGCACCCCTACCCCAGATCAGCAGTATTAATGTAGTCCTAACAGTAGCAATGCGCATGTGCCGGTTCATTTTGGCTGGGTGCCCTCATATTGGGTGTCCTTACATTGTGTACTCGTTGGTTGGTTGTTGGAGTCTTACGTCCTGACAATATCTAACGTCATATCAGGCTGGGTACGAACTTGTAACAGTGTGCGAATATGGTGACTTTATAGTGCTGCCCCACTGGGAAATCAGGCCACCAGCACCATGAGCTGATATCCCCATCAACCACATTATCCTGACACTGAGCTAACCAGTCCTTGCCCTATCCTATTAGTGCTGAGTGCCAGGCTAGGAAGCGACAAGTATCAATTTTATAAGTCATTGCATTGACTCGACCGGGAACTGAACTCCTGATCTCCCGCATGTGAGGCCCATGCTCTACCGATTCGGCCTCCGCGCACTGTCACTGTGTACTACTACTACATGACCAGCCACACCTTACTGCCAAGCAAGACTCTCAATGACTCGGGAGCTCGGGTAAAAAATGCGTTAAACCCCCCCCCCCCTATTTTATTTAGCGCACAGTGAAAAAGAATGAAAGGAATAAAAAAAAGATTTCACATTACAATGTACTTTCCCGCCTGTTAATAACAGGCGGGGAAAAACTAAATAACCATGACAAAATATATCAAATTAAACCTATGATACCAGGTCATAGTGCTGGTGGCCTGGTCTCCCAGTTGGGCAGCACTAAAATGTTTCTTTGTTTCTTGTTGTTGTACTTCCTAGCAACATCTAAGGTCATATCAGGATGGGTACCGACCTGTGACAGTGCGCATTCATGGCCACTCTTATAGTGATCTCCCACGGGGAAATCAGGCCGCCGGCACCATAACCTGATGTCCCACTACCAGTGGGGCAGGTAGTGGGGCAGCACTATAAAGTCACCATGAGTGTACACTATCACAAGTCGGTACCCGTCCTCATATGACATTAGATGTTGCCAGGACTTAAACCAACCCATGCAGAAGATCGAGAGTTCGAAACCCAATCTGGTCAAAACAATGACTTACAAAATGACTTTTCGCTACCTAGCCTGGCGCTCGGCATTACTAGTGTAGTAGTCTGCATTGACGTCCCAGGCAAGTAACCGCATAGTCATAGACAGGTAGGCATGGGTAGGGTGTCGATATCAGGGAGCCTAGGTGGTGTACTGGTTAGAACACTGGCACGGAATGCAAAGAGGTGTGGGTTCGAGTCCTGCTCTAGGCCTAATATTTCCCATTTTCATCACCCCCATGACACTAGGATGGTCATGGGGGTCATGTGGTGTTCTCTGTGGCAGAGTGGTTAGAGTGTCTGACTTTTTTCTAGGTCGGACTCCTAATCTGAAGGTCAGTGGTTCAATTCCCCATGGCCCCACCTCTGCCAATTTGGATTTCCACCGTTGTGTATAACTTACAGTGTCATCAAAGGCCAGTTTCTCTCATACCATGTCTATGTGGTGTGGGAGGTTAAAAATCCCTTGGGTCGGTAAAAGTGTAGGCTCTGGCTTTCTATCGACAAACTGTCTAAAGGTGAAAACAAGTCTATTCAGACTTATCTATGATAGGCAGTATAAATCTTCAACAAAGAAAAAAAAAGGATAGGGCAAGGACTGGTTAGCTCAGTGTAACTTTAAGGATAATGTGACTTGAGTGGGAACTCAGGTCGTGGTGCTGGCGACCTGGTCTCCTAGTGAAGCAGCACTATAAGGTCGGCATGAGTTTGCAATACCCATCCTGATGTGATTATTGATAATGATGATTAGAAAACTGGGACTAGCATGAATCAGATGATTGCAGATTGATTTCCCATGACGCGCAAGTCTATATATTGTGGTTTGTGCTGTGAATAATTAAGCCTGTCCACTGTGAATATTGTAAACCATGATGTTCTTGGTCTCCTCTCCCTCTGCTGCCATTCACCTTCCCTTCCAACAATGTACGGTATATTGAACTCTGACGAATGATGTGGCCAAAATAAATAAGTTTCTTGTCTGTATAGTGCAAACAGCTTTTTATTTTTAATTTTTTGAGAACTTCTTTGTTGGTGATCTTCTTTGTCCATGATATTTTCATCATCCTTGATAGTCCACATCTCAAATGCTGCTAAACGTTTGTACATTTTCTTAGAGATTGTCCATGTCTCGCCCATCATTAGGTGACACACATAAACTGAAGATACGCTTCCTTGTTTGTATTAATATCTTACTTGATGTTAACACTCTATTCATTTTGGAGAATGTTGTTCGGGCTATTGTTTTTTTTTATATATACACTTTTATTTGTGTGCTGATTGATTTTGGATGCTACACATTCCAGCATCAGCTGAGCGAGGTGATATGATATCAGGAGTGCTACCGATTTGTGACTGTACACACACCAGTTTTATAGGGTTGTCCCATTGGGGTACGGTGATGCAAGCAGCAGGCAAGTAAATAACTGAATAAGTACAAATCTGAAAATGTAAGTCATTTGTTCACTCAGATAGGAATAGAAGCCCCAATGGATAGATGGCACATCTATAGTTGGGTTCCACATCTATATCGATGTATCTATATTTAATACCAAAGTCCAAACGGTGGTCATGCATTATGATCATTCTGACCACCACTACTCTGTTAATCAGCACTGCCAATATGCATCATCACACTCCACTGATGCTTCGCCATGTATCGATTGTAAATAGCATGTTTTTTTCTGTGCCTACCATACACATTTCATGTCAATTTTGATGGGTTTTTTTTTGTTTACTAACTTTACTTTGGTCACTTCGACCATAGTGGCATCCCTTTTGAGTCATGTAACCGCGAGTATTTTTAATTCCACCATTATATAGTGCCACCGATATGGTTTACTGCATAATGGTACAGCTATGGTTTACTGCATTATGGTAATGGTTTACTGCATAATGGTACAGATGAATTCCACCAGATGACGGCATTATATTGAAACGGGACCATGCACGAGTCTGGCACACTGATAATAAACACACACACCCCAAACATATATAGATTGCCGCAGTTGCCTATATATATCAGACATTTTGATACGCCCCCCGCCGACTGATGTAGACATTCTGATAACCCAATGCTTGCACCACACCCCCGCCCCAGCTACACACCACAGTTGCCCACATAGAACAGAGACATTCAGATACCCCCCACACCCCCATACACAAACAAACAAACAAACAAACACCACCACACTTGCCCATATACACCCCAGTAATAACCACACACCCGCCAGACCCACCTGCCGAGCAGTGCCCGTCCCTGTGCGCAGACTTCGTGTAGGGGTTGTTAAGATCCAGGTAAGGCAAGGCTCCAGGCAGCAGTCAGGACAGGTAAGATCCGAGTGTGCTCTCCTCACTGGGGTACGCGCCCATGTGCCAAGTGTCGGCGGGCTCTCTGGGTGGCCCGACGGCAGGAAGGAGCGAGAGGGACGGGGGAGGGAGGGTGTGTGAGTGTGTGGAAGTGAGTGTGTCCGTCCGCCCGGCCCTCGGTAGCCAGGTCCTGACTGAGTGGGGTACGTCAGCGCGTACTTGCCCATGCCCGTGCCCCACCCCCCACGTGACACACACACGCACCTACACTCCACTGCACCGAGCACGTTCGGAAACACCACCAAGTCACAGGTGTGCCAAATTGTGGCATGCCCGCATAACTAGCTAGCTCCAACTACTGCTTAATCCGCCCCCCCCCCCCCGCCTCCTTTCCCAACTTCATTCTCTCTCCCACACTCACGCCACGACCACCTGTGAATTACACACAGCATGTCATTCAATGTAAACTCCAACACAGGAAACCAGTCAACGCAAACCCGGAGGAGGGTAGGGTTGGCGGTGGCGGTGGCGGTGGCGGTGGTGGGAGACATGGTTGCTTGTTGTTGTTTTACGTCCTAGCAACATCTAAGGTCATATCAGGATGGATACCGACTTGTGACAGTACACACTCATGGCGATTTTATAGTGCTGCCCCACTGGGAAATCAGGCCACCGGCACCATGACCCGATATCCCACTTAGTCACATTATCCTGACACCGAGCTAACCACCCCATGGCCTATCCTAATAATGCCGAGCACCAGGCCAGGAAGCGACAAGTATCAATTTTTAAGTCATTGGTTTGACTCGACCGGGAACTTCCGATCTTCCGCACGCGAGGCTTGTACTCTACCGATTCGGCCACTGCACCCGGTTGTGGGAGAGACAGGTGTGGGGAGGGGAAATGAAGAGGGATGAGGGGGGGGGGGGAGCGATGAGGGGGGTGGGGGGATGGGCTGAAGGGGTGGGCGAGAGGGGAAAGGGCATTAAAAGAAATGCAAAGCCAACATCGCCCCATACCAGAAAGTATATTGTGAACACGGAAATGGGGACAGTTAAAACATGTCCTCTTCCAGTCAACACTAATGTAGCAATAAACTACTTAATAATCACTAACCACTACTACTATCACTACTCTCCCTGCCATTCTAGGCGCCGCACAGCACAGCATAGACAAAATAAACAAACCAATAAACACACATATAAGCCGTGTTCACGCGGGGCAGTTAATTCGAATCATAAAAATCGACTTGTATAGTTCGGCTCACATTTGGTGTGTGAACGCGCGGCTGAGGCGGTTTAAGCCTGAATCGAGTCATATAATTCGGATTTTATAATCCACATAAGTAGGTGGTTTATATGAACCGAATTTTATGATTCGACTTATATCGCCCGTGTGAACGCAACCGACTTACTTGAGGCGGATTAAGGAGGTCACACTATATAATATAATTTGATCTATGAAACCGCTAGCTGTGCACAGATATTTTGTTCATCATTTATTTTTAGGGTTTCACTGCCCAGCAGAAGTGTTGACCGTTCCAAACCAATACGATTCAGTCCATACATATCTAGGTCGAACCCACACTCTCTAGTGCCGACGTCGACGAACCCAAACTGGCGCTGGTTAGTCTGGACTTGCTCATGCCCAGATATCGATTTCCGGCCCAAGTACTGCCCGTGTGAACGCGACACTAGTTCGGTTCATATGATCCGCCTTGTATAAATCGCTTTAAACTTTTCCCGTGTGAACACGGCTATAGACACGTCATTACCGGACGCCAGCAGCAACTACTTAGCTTGTTAAACACGTGGACTCTGTTAGTTGAGATTTATTAGTACGCCATGGTCGCCAAAGCAAATAGCCAAAACGCCCAGAAGACTACTGGTGATTGGGCTTTGTCAAGAAAAGACTAAAGGGCGCATTCCTTACACGCGTAATGCGAATGCGACAAAAAATCGAAACGCCTTGAAACCTATGAGCTACATTCCTTACACGCGTAATGCGAATGCAAATGCGAATGCAAATCCATTTTCCCGATCGGTCCATGTAGCGATCGGTGCGTAATGCGTTATGCGTCAAGCTGGGTGTGAATAGAAACCTGAGTCTGATGTGTCCATTAGTTTAACACTAGGAGAGGCGACTGAGCATTACGGTACGGTCACGCACAAGGCTTCTGAGTGGAAACATATGGTAGAGGTGGTGGTGGGGGTTCGGGTTGGTAAAAATGCTACCAGAGCCACAAAAATATGAATACTTATCTATAATTTGGTTATAATAAAGGTAGGAACCCCCATGTGACGTACAAAAAGTTACATAGATATAAATGCAATATTTGGTCATATACAGAGCAGTATGGAGAATAATTGTTTATTTTTATTTTTTAAATATAGCCAGTCGTGTGCCGCATAACACATTACGCATAACGTGTGTAAGGAATGATGGCATTCGCATACCGCATAACGCATTACGCATAACGCGTGTAAGGAATGCCACCTTTAGTTCCACTGAATAAAACATTGCCGTCCCCACTACACACATTCCAGCTCCTCCTTTAGCAAAAAAAAAAAGGGAAAAAAAGCCCCCACAAAAAGCCCCCCCCCCCCAGACACACGCACACGAACAACAAAGAACAACAATACCAACAAAGCAGATCCACATAGATATATATAGTTAGTTGATTGTTGGAGTTTTACGTCCTGGCAACATCTAGTAATATCAGGACTTGTGACAGTGCGCACTCATGACAACTTATATATAGTGTGAAAAAAAATTCATCCAGTGTGTGACACGAGGAGGGCGTCCGCTCGGCATTACCCGACAGTTTGGAGGCGGGGGGGGGGGGGGGGCACTCCACCAATGCGCACAGAGGAAATATAGGGTGTACATCTTCAGGGTTCCTGCACATATCAGCCAATCACATTTAAGACCCTTTAAATACTTTTTAATACCAATTTTCATACAATTTAAGACCTATTTTTAAAGCAAATGTAACGTACATATTTGTGACAATCATTACAATCCGTAGACTATAGCGTCATCTTCAAGACATTTCAGCTCCATGACATTTGTGCTTCGTGAAGACAGCTGGTAAAACATATTGAAAAAATATTATAGTGGCCAAATCCAATTTAAAACCTTTTTAAGACCTTTCACAGAAAGGTTACCATATTTAACACATTTCAAGGCCTTGACAATTGACTAATCAATTCAAGACGTTTTAAGGATCCACGGGAACCCTGATGTTACCCTTGCATTTATACTGCGTTATACACCACACACACACACACATATATATATATGTCCTGGCAACATTAAAGGTCATATCAGGGCAGGTAATGACTTGTAACAGTGCGCACTCATTGCGATTTTATGTTCTATTAAATTGACTATATAGCTACAAATGCTTAATAAGTGCATCAGAATATAAGTTGGATATATATAGAATCAGATCTATACACGTGATTTTATTTCCGACGATGGTTGTTGGAGTTTCATATCCTGGCAACATCTAAGATCACATCAGGACGGGTACCGACTTGTGTCAGTGCGCATCCATGGGGACTTCTGCCCTACTGGAAGACTCGGCTGCCACCACCATGACCAGTCACATTATCCTGACAATGATCCAACCAGTCATTGCCCTATCCTAATAATGCCGAGCACCTGGCTAGGAAGCGACAAGTATCAATTTTTATGTCATTGGTTTGATTCGACCAGGATTCGAACCCATGGGCTCAAATCCCACGATCTACCAAAACAGGAGGCGGACGCTCAACTCATTCGGCCACCCCGTCTCGTCTGGAAGATGTGATGTTTCTTTAAGTGTGTAACTGTGTTTGCCACCTAAGTAAGTCTCCTCAGCGCTGCCATGGATCATATCAAAATGGACACCGATTTCTGACAGCACGCCCAAATGGCGACTTTATAGTGCTGCCCCAGTGGTATATGGTGCTGCCAGTACATTGACCACCCGTGATTGAGGTCAGGCATTGAACCCTCTGCCGAATCAAACCAATGACATGCAACATGTGCACTTGTCGCTACACAATGTAGCGCTTGGCACTAACAGGCTAGGGCAATTACTGGTTTGCTTAGTACAAAAAAAATAATGTGACTGAGTGGGATATTGGGTTATGGTGACAGTGGCCTGGGTCTTCCAGTGGGAAAGTACCATGAACTCGTCCTAAGTGTCCACTGTCACAAGTCAGTACACGTCCAAAATGATCTTAGATGTTGCCAAGATATAAAACCCCAACAAATAAGCAAACCAAAGTAGTGACAAGTATCGACTTTGTAAGTCTTCAATGTCAAAGTGACCAATGGTTTGAATGGACCTCTTCTGAGTTAAGTTAGCTTGAAGTAACTTTTATTATAAATGGCTAATTATTTGAAAGAAAACTAAATTAATTTGGGGAAGCAAGCTGAAATAGTGAACACCATGGGCTTCAGCAGGAACAGCTTATATAAAATGGACTTAGTAGTCTCTTAAAAGGAGTATTCTCTTAAAAATGCAACAACACATGTATAATAAAAAGCGCGCCGGTATATGTTGTTTTTGTTTTTTTTTGTTTTACGTCCTAGCAACATATATGGTCATCGCCGGTATATGGGTTGGGTGTGGGTGATAACAATGGAGTAATTGTTTGGGTTAAAAAAAAAGTTGATGCTTTCATTGAACTATGCAGCTTTAATGTCCCCTTTCAACGAGAATGAAAGAATTACAACTGGCAATGCGCCAGGCCACCCGCTGAATCACACACACACACACACACAGACACAGACACAGACACACACACACACACGCGCGCGCACACACACAAAACTGAACTATATACCCAGAAGTTTTTTTGTTTTTTTTTAAAGGCTTAGCAGATACAGTAGTGTAGTGGGAAAATGAAAGTATTATTAAACCGAATAAAGACTTTGAAAGTGAACAATGGGGGCCCGGGGGGGGGGGGGAGGAGAACGAAATTGTCTATTGTGTACTTGAGTTCCGAAGAATTCAGAATGTTGATTGATTGGAGTTTTACGCCATTACAAACACCTAAGATACCGACTTGTGACAATGTACAGCCATGACAGCTTTATAGTGATGCCTCACTGTGGCACCACTGTGATCACGATACTGTGTCCCATTCACTGATGTTTATTGGGGTTTTACATCCTAGCAACATCTAGGTTCGTATCAGAACCGATACCGCCTAGTTTACTCCGGGCAACTTCAGAGAGGGAAGGAACAGACACAAGCTATTATTTGTCAGTGATTAAATGCTGGTCATAAACTGAATAGGTGACTAGGTATCGAAAGTTCAAGTTGAAGGAACATATTTTGTGTTTATTACAATTGAGACCTCGTCTCTACATAAAGAAAGAATTTGAAGCTAAAATAACAATGCCCTAAGAATCTATAACGAGGGAGAGTGAGAGTGAGAGTGAGAGTGAGAGTGAGAGTGAGAGTGAGAGTGAGAGTGAGAGTGAGAGTGAGAGTGAGAGGTGGAGAGGGAGAGGTGGAGAGGGAGAGGTGGAGAGGGAGAGGTGGAGAGGGAGAGGTGGAGAGGGAGAGGTGGAGAGTTGGAGATGTCTAAAAAGTGAACTCCACAGTCAACCAGGGGTTTGTATGTTGGCTTTTTTTTTTTTTAATGATAGAGATTATTAAATTTCAACTTGACATTGCGTAAGCCATCACCACCACCCACAACCACCATCACCACCCAACTCTCGACAACACTTACACTACATATATCCGAGCCGATCACACCTTGCTCCAACATTGAAAAACAATCCCGGAACCAGTAACATACATATTGGCAGGGCACCGGATTTCGGTAGGAGCCAGTCACCTGTTCAACTGTGTACACTTGGGAGGTGGTGGCTGTGGAGTAGCGGGCCAGGGGGGGGGGGGGGGCGTGTATGTATGTGTGTGTGGGGGGGGGGGGGGGGGAGAAGGATGCCTGGGATCGCCGCAGGTTGCCAGCCGCCGAACGCACCGCTGCATTTGGGGACGGCCCGTTGGCCTACTGCTGGCAGACTTTCACGCACCGCCAACCCCCCACTATGCAGCCCGGACACTAGACATGCCACCTCCTTCTGTGAGTGTGAGCTCGTTGTATTTACACATTCCCCATTACGTCACTCGCATTAACAGCAGTCCATCGGGCGGGCGGTATATGTATATGTATATGTATATGTATATGTATATGTATATGTATATGTATATGTATATGTATATGTATATGTATATGTATATGTATATGTATATGTATATGTATATATGTATATGTATATGGATTCATGTATATGGATTCATGTATATGGATTCATGTGTATATGTGTGTATATGTATATGTATATATGTATAGGGATTTATGTATATATGTGTGTTTTGTTTATTTGTGAACATTTGTGAATCATTCTAACATGACCATCGGGTGCAGTCCTAACATAATAGCTTCAATTACTCCACTAACACACAGAACTACAGTTCGCGGTTGTGCTCAAGCGTGCAGGGGTGGGTGGGTGTTCTGTGTGAAACTGAATCATTCTAACATCGCCCACGGCTGCAGTAATCCCAACAGTATATAGTTGCTACGTTCAAGAATGTGCATTCACCAGTCAGTTTTGATATAGTTTCCGGATGTGTTGAGCTTGCTGTGGTTTTTGTTGTTGTATTGTATGTGTAGGTCCTTTTCTTCTATTTGTCAATGCATAACTACATCGAATAATGGTGTTGTGGGGAGTGTCTGACGTCCAATAGAATAGCCAATGATAAAAATCAATGTTCTCTCGAGGTGTCATTAAATAAAACAAACTTTGTGTGTGTGTGTGTGTGTGTGTGTGTGTGTGTGTGTGTGTGTGTGTGAGGGGGAGAGTGATAGTAAGAGTATGAGATGGGGACAGGTAGGAGGTACAGGGAGAGGTACAGGGAAATCGAGAGGAGAGGGAAAAGAGGGAGAGGGAGAGGAGATAGAAAAGTGAGAGTGAGAGAGAAAGAGTCTTTGTTGTGTTATGTCCTAGGTCATATCAGGACGGGTACCGACTTGTGACAGTGCGCACTCATGGCGACTTTATAGTGCTTCCCCACTGGAAGACCAGGCCGCCAGCACCATGACCTGATATCACACTCAGTCACATTATCCTGACACTGAGCCAACCAGTCCTTGCCCTATCCTAATAATGCCGAGTGCCAGGCTAGGAAGCGACAAGTATCAATTGTTAAGTCAATGGTTTGACTCGACCAGGTTTCGAACCCACGATCTACCAACACTGGAGACGGACGCTCTAACTCATTCGGCCACCCCGTCTGGTCGAGAGTGAGAGAGAGAAGGAGAGAAGGAGAGAAGAGAACGAGAGAACGAGACCGTGGCGGGGAGGAATAGGACTGGAGAGTTGATGTGACACCTGCCCGTGTGCGTCTCTATATTTTCACATGTTCCTATTTTGGTGTGTTGCCTGTTTGACACGTCCTGATCGAACACCGTTTTGTAAGCGTACCGGTCGTACATGGTCCCACAAGTTTGAAGTAAAGCCGCTTTGCCACGCCTCCCCTTAATCTCTCCATACCACGTTTTCTCTCCTCTCTAAAAAAAAAAAAAACCCAGGTACGCCCCACCACCCACACCTACCCACATTAAATTACAGATTATAGGGTGACAGAGGGGGCAATAATGGTGTGTGTGTGGACGGCGGGCTCCCATAGCTGGGGTCGCCAGTTTGTTGGCACTCACAAGTCCTAACAAGGCTCAGCAGTTTTTACTGTTCAAAACAAACGCTGGAGAGCTGTGATTGTTTGGTTGGTTGGTTTGTTTTACGTCGTGGCAACATCTAAAGTCATATCAGGATGTGTACCGACTTGTGACAGTGCGCACCTATGGCGACTTTATAGTGCTGCCCGACTGGGAGACGAGGCAGCCAACACCATGACCTGATATCCCACTCAGTCACCCCGACATGTATCAATTTTGTAAGTCATTGGTCTGACTCGACCGGGAATTGAACTCCCCGATCTTCCGCAGGAGAGGCCTGGCTGTGATTTGTATGTATGTATGTATGTATGTATGTATGTATGTATGTATGTATGTATGTATGTAAGTAAGTATGTATGTATGTATGTATGTATGTATGTATGTATGTATGTATGTATGTATGTATGTATGTATGTATGTATGTATGTATGTATGTATGTATGTATGTATGTATGTATGTTAGATTGAATCGTGGAATTTAATAATGTAACCACAGCCCTCATAACTACCTCTACGCCCCTCTTCGTCTATAGCCCATACCCTGTACATGTACAATTATTTATGTCCTCTCTATCTCTTTCTGGCGGTCACTATAGTAGGAATTTTAAATGAGGCAAAATGCTAATAACACAAATTCTTACGATTTCCCCGTATTATATTCTCTTTTTCTCTCTGATAAATAAATAATATCGGTAGGTATGCATATTAATGTTAAGATGCCAAAGACATCTGCTGCATACGGTCTACTGCAAGCAGCAATTGCCGGCAAAGTAACACAGCCGACACCAGCTGCTGTTTCTGCTGGAATTACTATGCCGGCTGCTGTTCCGCCTATATTTGTTTGGTATGTAAAGCGCCTGAGAACGGCTTGCTGGATCGGGCGCTATATAAATGTTTTATTATTATTATTACAAATATATCACCATTAGAGGTGATAAGCCCTGTTTACACGGGCGATTTAAAACGCTTCATATAAAACGACTTGCCTAGATCGACTCACATTTGGCGTGTAAATGCGACTCTGAGGCGTTTTAGGGCTGAATCGATTCATATGAAACGGTTCATCTATACCACGTCCCGAGGTGGTTTATTTGAAGCGATTCAGCTGGTTCCCGGGCGGCGATATTGTAAAATAGCAGTGCTTGCCGGCTACAAGCTCAGCTGTAACTATCGCTGGTGCCCAGCAGTGTGAGGGACCGATTAGGCCGAAATCTATTGAATGCGATCATATTTAACAGAATTACATACTCAAATAATGAAATTTAATTAAATTAATCCTAAATTCCAAGCGATATTAACGTAGCTGCTACATTGGTGTCGTTATTCATATTGTGAATCTAGGTATGTAAACTAAACATATAGCAGTACTCGCCGGCTACAGAAGGCTGCTGGTTCCCGGTCGCCGACACACTTTCAAACTCGGTCGTGTAAACGCATCACTAAAACGCTTCATATAAATCGCTTTGTCTAGATCGTTTCACAATTCCCCATGTAAACACGGCTAAGCTCGCAGGGGCTTAGTGGATGCCGTGATATATCACTTATTGCTATATGGCATGATTAAGTATTAAGCATGCAGACTGACAGACTCACAAGCAGTGGGCCTGGGTCACATGGTTATACATCTCCAGCACGTGATGCTGACATGTGTGACCATTATTAATCGCTACTAGGTCAACCGTAATTACCTCCGCCTCAGCTTCTACCATAAAACAGTGTGTGCTCAAATAAAGTATTAGTAGTAGTCCCAAAAATGCCGGCTGCAGTTTGTGAAGTAAAAGTTCACCAAGAACAAATTTGGAATATTTCTTGTAAATGTAAGTGAGCAAAGACAAGATAGAGTGTTCATACACTTGAAGGAAGTAAAAATTCCCGGGGTTTTCAAGCACTTTCCAGGTAAATTTTACCAAAATTCCAAGACTATCAAGATAAAAGTGACAAGACTTTCTTTTTCAATGTGGTGACGCTATCACTTGGATATCGTGCTGGCATGATTCTTGCACCCTAAGATAATCAAAACATTTGTTAGGTATTTATATCTTATTTAACATAAAACCATCATTTTCCAGGGTTGTCCAGACCGCAAGATGATTTTCAAGGATACTTCAATACCTGACTTGGTTTTCCATGGTCTTCCCGGCGCCTACGAACCCTGAATTTATGTACCTAGCGCTGGCACTCAGCGATTTTATATAGATTAAGTGAAATAAAGTTGTCTTTTAAATAAAATAAAAAATTAAAACAGTGTTTAAATTAGGACTTTTTGCTGTATCAGCTGTTGCCGACAAAGGCTACAGACTAAACCAACCCTTTGTGGAAATGTGCAAACAACACCAACCTTCACCGTCTGCCTTCACCCCCCCCCCCCCCCCCCCTGTCCCCCTCCAGGACTAAGATCCCCCTCCGGACACGAATTTACAGTATTACACTTTACAGGCCGGAGGGTGTTTGACAGCTTGTCGCGGATATTCAGGAGTCTTCTTCCGGTAAAACCGGGCCCCAGTGGCTTAATCCGTAGAGTGCGGGCCTTGCGTGTGGAAGGCCAGGAGTTCGGTTCCCTGTCGAGTCAAACCAATGACTTTAAAATTGATACTTGTCGCTTCTTAGCCTGGTGCTTGGCATTAATAGGATAGGGCAAGGGCTGGTTGGCTCAGTGTCAGGATAATGTGACCGAGTGGGATATCGGGTCATGGTGATGACGGCCTGATCCAGTGGAGCAGCATTATAAAGTCGCCATGAGTGCACACTGTCACAAGTCGGTACCCATCCTGATATATGACCTTAGATGTTGCCAACAAACAAACAATCTTCCAGTAAAACTTTTGACTACTGTACTGTCACAGGGACCCCCCAATCCCAAAAAAGCAAGCGGAAATCGGACTTCTAAGTTCTAGTAGTTATTCTTCAGTGTGGAGTACATGAGGCTCGGGGGCGGGGAGATCTTTTTTTGGGGGGGGGGGGGGGGGGGGGGGGGGGGGGAATCCACTGAAAATCTTAAATTTCTCATTGCTACTTCTAGGACTTCTTCTGACTACTTATCGGCGGCATATTTGTTTCTAGTTTTGCTGGTCCCTTAAGCAGGACTGAAGCTGTGAGCCAGCATGTCAGGTCGCAGCTGCAGTTTAAGATACACGCTGGAAGGTGGGGGATGTGAACACATATATTACATAAATAATATTTTATCAAATGTAAAATATTTGCTAGGCTAATTTCACAGCAATCTACATTACAAACAAATGGCAACACACGGCAAGAACCCTACAACCGTTGGTCATTGGGAGGCATGGGCCCAATGTTGTTATAGGTGCAACGTGAGTTTAAAGTACAAGGCTTTGTTGTTTGTTGTTTTACGACCTAGCAACATCTAAGGTTGGACGGGTACTGATTTGTGACAATGTGCACTCATGACGACTTTATAGTGCTGCCCCACTGGGAGACCAGGCCACCAGCACCATGACCTGATATCCCACTCAGTCACATTATCCTGACACTGAGCCAGCCAGTCCTTGCCCTATCCAAATAATGCCGAGCCCCTGGCGAGGAAGCAACAAGTATCAATTTTTAAGTCATTTGTTTGACTCGACCAGGGTTCGATCCCACAGCCTATTGTGAAGAATAGTGCTGGCAGTGGCACCAACCGCACCTTCCGGTGTGTCAGCTGAAGCTGTGACCCGGCGTGCTGGGCTTCAACTTCAGTTCTTCCTGAGGGACCAGCGGAACTCAGAAAACACATTCAATTCCAGGCCTTTTAATAGACGATTTCCGCCAACAATCTGACCTCCGATGACAGTGCCAAGAGCTAATAATACTAATAGTCGTGGGCATCAGCTACGCGGTGGAAAATGTATACATTTGCTTGAAATCAAATTAGTTGGTTTTGATGAGACGTATTAGAGTTCTAAATCTTAGCAACAGCTAAGGTCATGTCAGGCATCAACTTATGACAGTGCGCACTCATGTTGGCCTTATAGTGCTGCCTCAGTTGAATACCATAACACCAGCAAACTGGCACAATAATTAATAGCATTCTATCTGGACACTGAGCCAACCAGTCCTCGCCCGATTCTAATAATATCAAGAACCAGGAAAGGTAGCGACAAATATAAATTTGGTATGACTTGACCTCGATCTTTTGAAGGGGAACCAGGAGCCAAACCCAATCAGCTGCATCATTCTTTTTTCCTATCAGGGTAATGAATGATCCAAGGACTTTTGAGCAAGGCAAGTTGCTGCACCATTTGTTTTTATCCTATTGCGCCAAGGACAAGAAAGGTACACATACAGTTTGGCTAAGAAATTCTCTGGCTGACAAGGCCTGGTCATTTGTTATGTATTACAGTATAACCCTGTTAAACCAACCTCGGTTAAACCAAACGATTGGTTAATCCAAACCTATTTTGGCGGCCTGGCAAAATACTACCATTTATCATATAAAAAAGTTGGTTAATCCAAATTATCGGTCAATCTAAACAAAATTGTTGGACCCCAGGCCACTCCGGTATGGTTAAACCAAACTTTCATGTGGGTATAAGTTCAGCTGAGACCACACTGACTTTTTTATATATAATAAATTGTAGTATTTTGCTGGGCGGCTGATTTTTTTAATTTATTAACCGATTGTTTGGTTTAACCGAGCTTGGTTTAACGGGGTTATACTGTATATAAGAAAACACTAATCAAAGTGTCCACATACATTGTATATTACATTTGCAATACATGCTTACTCAAAGTCAAAGCTCAGTTAAACCAATGATCGGTTAATCCAAACAAATTTCTAGGGTCCCTTCAAGGTTGGTTTAACGGGGTGATACTGTAGAAGTTAAATGTTTCAAGTCTTTCTGGAATTTTGCAATGATATTAGGCAGAAGTTGGACTACATAGATTGGTTGATTTGTTGTTGGAGTTTTATATCCTGGCAACACCTAAGGTCATAGCAGGATGGGTAACGACTTATGATAGTGTGACTTCATAGTGCTGGCTGGCCCATTGAGAAATCAGGCTTCCAGCACCATGACCCCAATATCCCACCCACTCACATTATCCTGACACTGAGCTAACCAGTCATTGCCCTATCTTATTAATGCTGAGCGCCAGGCTAGGAAACGACAAGTATTATTTTCTAAGTCATTGGTTTGACTCGTCCAGGAATTGAACTCCCGACCTTCCCCCGGGAAGCATGCGCTCTACCGATTCAGTCACCGCATCCGGTGACTACATACATAGAGTGAGAGTTTCTTTATTAGGGATTAGAGAAGACGGGATGGCCGAATGAGTTAGACCGTCCGTCTCTCTTGTTGGTAGACCGTAGGATCAAACCCTGGTCGAGTCAAACCAGTGACTTAAAAATTGATACTTGTCACTTCTTAGCCAGGCGCTAGGCATTATTAGGATAGGGGCGCTAGGCATTATTAGGATAGGGCAAGGACTAGTTAGCTCAGTGTCAGGATAATGTGACTGAATACTAATAGTAATACCATGACCTGATATACCTCTGATGCAGAGCAAACCAGTCCTTGCCCTAGACTATTAATGATGTAACAAGTACCAATTTTATACGTTGTTGGTTTGACTCGGTCGAGGTTCGAACACACAACCAGCGTAGCACTGCACTGGAAGCGAGCCAACAGTTCCACCTATTCGGCCATTCCGCCCGGTCAAACCCTTTCTTAAGGCCCGGTCACATACACGTTAGTGGACGTAGCTGAACATAGTGGAGGCTAACTTAGTTGAACATACCGGCATCCATACTTCTCTGTCATGCTAACTTGGTAATAACGTGGGTGGGCCGTGAGTTCCGATCTAATCTTTGCACATGTTCAAAAGAGCACTACATTAGAGCCTAAGATACTGTGGTGAAGTCTCCGTTCTCTTAATGTACTCTAGCGTACTTGGATGTAGTTGACCGTAGTGGAGGCTAATGTACCGGCATCTGTGCCATAATATATATGTATCCGTGCGAAAACCTGCTGTACCATAACGTTTTTCACCGTAGTTTAACGTACTTACACCACGTTAATCTATCCTACGTTCAACTACGTTCACTAACATGGATGTGACCAGGCCTTTAGACTACACGTAGAGAAATTAACCCTTTCTTGGGCTATGCTGAGAATAGCAGTGCAAGTCCAGGCGTGTCGCTAATACCATTCATCTCCCATAGTAAAAGTGTATTCAGGGCCGCTATATTGTTCACCTAATGAGATATGCCAACAATGGCCAGTAAGCTTAAGGGCAGGTTTAATACCGTGACCTGAATTACCAAAGGACCACATACTATACTCATTACATGTTGGTAGACACTGCAGTGCCATAGCTAGCGGGGACACGGGGGGGGGGGGGGGGGGGGAGGAGGAGGAGGAATTTACCACCACCCACTCCCCGCGCCACCAAAAAAAACCATGATGCAACCTCCCTGAAATGCCATTTCAGAGCTTCTATATTTAAACATTTCAGGAGGGGGGGAGGGGGGGGAGAGTGTCCTCAGAGCCTCCGGGGCGGGGAGGGGGGGTATTCGATTAACCAAACTCGGGTCACCCGAGTCACTTTTTGGCGCATGCGCAGACTACATCCTCGGGTTGCATAATCGAACCCGTTCCAACACACTCAGGGTGGAAAAATGGTGGCTTAATTCAAAACTCTTCTTGTTGCAATAACCGATATAATTACAACAAAATAGGATTTTATGATTGCATAGTTTAGTTATATTTCCATTTCATTATTACAACAAAAAGCATTAAAAAAACACGTAGGACTTGCACTGGTAGCTGTTATCATACAGGTGACCCGAGTCGTCTGGGTCGTGTTAATCGAATGCGGCTCTCGTTACTCGCACCTTCGGCACTCGTTCTGCCCCCCCCCCCCCCCCCCCCTCCCCAACAAATCTTCACATAAACAAAAATTCCTAGCTCCGGCCAGTTGAAGCAAGTGCAATCTCACCTTGTCAAACTCCTCTAGGTGTCATCCGCAATGTACACGTATAAATCCCTGAAATTGGAGAACAGAAGAGAAACGGTTAATGACAAACATCTTCACATGAATAATAATGGTAATTATATTAGCTAGTAATATGGTTTATAATTTTTTTTAAAGTTAAAAGTATTATATATGGTATTTAGTGATAGAAATAAGCAAACATATTCACTTGCCCCCCCGCCCCCCCCCCCCCCCCCGACAAGTTTGGTGTGATTTTCACTTGTCCATCTGAATATTCATTTGACCCAGATTTAACCACACTCTTGACGCCACCTGCACTCCTTTGCCTGCATTACCACCGACTCGCGAGCAGGCTACTCTCGCTCAATACACGATTTCTGCGACTAGTACGACACCTGGTGATAGGTAATGACACTTGTGTTGTGGGTCAACAGTGTGTCACTGTGTTGTTTTACACTGACGATTGAGCTTTTCAATCAATCAATAGGATACAGCCATAATTATCAAAAATGATTAAAAAATGGTAAGTCTGTTTTCTCTATAAATCCACATTTGTGCCAAAAAGACTGTCAGTTTCTCTATTAACATGAAGCAAGTGTTAACAGAGCCTCAATTGCCTCTCCACAGACTCTGTGACCCACAAGTCCAGTCTGGATTATGCTCTGCGCATGCGTTGCGGAAATCGTGTATTACATAAATATAATTATCATTATAACTAATTAATGATGTGTCCTTTATGTTGGAGGGATGATTGGTTGGTTGATGAAGTTTTACGTCCTGGCAACATCTAAGGTCATATCAAGACAGCTACCAACTTGTGACAGTGCACACTCATGACAACTTTATAGTGATGCACCACTGGGCGACCAGGCTATCAGCACCATGGCCTGATATCCCACTCAATCACATTATCCTGATACTGAGCTAACCAGTCCTTGCCATATCCTAATGCTGAGTGCCTGGCTAGTAAGTGACAAGTATCAAATTTTAGGTCCTTAGCTTGACTTAACCAGGGTTCGAATCCCATCATCTACCAAAAGAGCAGACAGACGCTAACAATAACAAAATAAATTTAATAGAGCCCCCTCACCATTGCATTCTAACTTATTTCTAAGCTTCGGGACAATAAAATCATGGTGTGACATATTTACACCTTCGTTAAAATAGTTGAAGAGACATTTTATTTACCATACAAAAAGAAGCTCCCGCAAATAAGTGAATCGTGAGGACAACTTTACTTAAATTTGTGGGTGGTACCTGGGTAAATAAACAAACCTAATCCACATTACACATATTAGATTGCAGTTGCCACTTCCCACTGAACTCTGCACTATTTACATACCAAAAAAGCATTTCACGACAAATATTAATATCAAGTATTTGTCTTGACTCAACCAGGCACCGAACACATGGCTTCCCACATGAACGAATGTTTAGCACAGTGTCAGGATAATGTGACTGAGTGGGATAACGGGTTATGGTGCCAATGGCCTGATTTCCCAGTGGGACAGCACTATAAAGTAGCCATGTGTGCATTGTCACAAGTCGGTACCCATCCTGATATTACCTTAGATGTTGCCAGGACGTAAAACTCCAACCAACCAACATGAAAATATGCTGTGAATATAAGGTTATAACAAAAACTAGATCAATTCTCGAGTTCTATCCAATTAAAAAGTAAATAAGCAACTATTATTACTGTTTGGCCTCTTTAAGTTTAAAGTTGCATAACCATTATTAAAGATGTATTACAGATTGGTGCTCCTGAGCAACACACTAAAATGAGTAATGTCCAGCGTTTCAATGTGCACATCAAATTTAAAGCTGCATGGTCCAATGAAGCATCAAATTTTCAAAACCAAAATAATGATAAAGATTTGACTCTACATATCTAATTTAGATATTGATGCACATATTAAGCATTTATTGCCACATAGGAGGGAACACTGAGACAATCTGATAGAACCTGTTACTGTTGAAGCCTATGGTGTCAGAGTTTTGGCGTGCTTGTCAAAACTAAGTTTGCATGTTTGAATTTCAAATATCTCAAAACATATCCATTTAAAATCAAAGATACCTTAACCTCAAATAAGGTAGATTATAACGATCCATTTAATATATTTATCTCAGAAAAATGACCAAAACGCAAAACCATCGGACTATGCAACTTTAATCTGTCATGCTTTCAAGCCAAGAGTCTCCAAAGTTAATCCTTTAAAATCAAAGTTAAATCCAATTAAAGTAGATTGCTTGTTGGAGCTTTGCCTCCTAGCAAGGTAATATCAGGACGTGTGCCGCCTCGTGACGTACGCGCACCCATGGCAACTTTTTAGTGCTGCGTCACTGGCCATGACCCAATATCCCACTCAGTCATATTATCGAACCAGTCATTGCCATATCCTACAAATGGCGAGCGCCAGGCTAGGTAACGACAAATATCTATTTGATGATTCATTGATTTAACTCAGCCAGGATTAGAACCTACGACCTTCTGCACGAAAAGCCTGCCTGTGCTGTTTCTGATTCAACCACTCGCCGTCCGATAAGTAAAGTATGTTATAATGATAAAAAAATATATACGTGAATACAGTAAAACCTCTACCTCCACAGATCACCCACTCCCCTATACCCCTTCCTGATATGAACTTAGATGTTGCTAGGACGTAAAACAACAACAAACAAACACTCCCCTATATTGATCGCTTTATTTGGGCCCTAAATGATACCATTGTACCCAAATGACAAATTGACCACCTCCCTAAATGGACCATTTGAAGTGGGTCCCATGGTCGGTCGACTTAGAGAGGTTTTACTATATATATATATCATGTATACAAAATAAACATCAGAAACTCAAAACCATCGGACTATAGAATCTAAACTAGGCATGGCCTGAGGAGGTCTTCTAGAAGAGGGACCAATTTCATGAAAGGGTCTGCCTTGTTTCTGTGAGTTTTTTTACTCAAAATTCCACACACAGTTCCTGCGTACACATATAGCCAGCGGTCCCCATTAGTCCAGGGGGCTGAGTGCACTCGCGCATGTTACATAATGTGTTTTATGTGTGTGTGTGGGGGGGGGGGGGTTTGCTCTGCGGGTTGGGGTGGGGTTATCAACAGGTGGCGCGGAATGCACGGAATGCCAGAGCCATAAACAAACAATCATACGGACGCATTATTAAAGTTTAATAATCCATTGGTTCCCCAAACACCAACTATTTCTTTTGACGCCAAGTGAAATATGCCATTGCAACAATAAAGTTGCATAGTCCGACGGTTTTGAGTTTCTGTCATTTTCTGAGATAAATATATTAGGTTGATCGTTATATAATCGACCTTAGTTTAACTTGAAGTTTCAACTCATTTTAAATGGCTAAATTTTGAGATATTTGAAGTACAACCATGCAAACTTAATGTTGGTAAGCATGCCAAAACTCCATAAGCTTCTGTGGTAAAAGGTTCTATCCAATTGCCTCAGTGTTCTCTTCTGTGTGGCAAAAAATGCTTAATAAATGCACCAGTATCTAACAGAGATATGTAGAAACAAATCTAGATAATTTCTGTGGGTTTGAAAATGTGGTGTTTTCAGCGGACTATGTAGCTTTAACTAGGTCGCATCACCATCTGTCAAAACTAGCAAGCTGTTTGCAAGGGGCACCCCCCCCCCCCCCGACACACCCACATCCCTACCCCCGCCGCAACAAATTATTATAGAGTGCACCGATTTATCAATTGGAAATGTAGGACCAAATGTAGATTAGTGTTTTGGTTTTAGAAAATAATTTGATTTCATCGGATTGTAAAGCTTTAACGTGGTTTCTGAATTCTAGCACACCCCCTAGATAAAAGATTCACCCGGTACTTGTTGTACACGGGTGAAGACCAGCCTTATATAAATATGGGTGAAAATAGCGTTAGTGTGGAACAAGAAGTAGAATGCCTGGCACCAGTGTCAAATGGTTACTTATATCAGAACAGAGTTGGTGAAATGGGAGAGAATGCAAAAAGACAAGATGGCAGCCAGAGAACGGCATCGATTTCACTTTTAAATTACATTAAAGTATATGTTTTATTATATTTTCCAACTCAAAAGTAGCGGGTAAACATGAAGACATATACAAAGAATAAATGTTGCTTCTTAGATTGTGAAATTAGGCTCTCATAAAGACTCATTTCATTAGCCCGATTCTTCGACCGTTTTTATAAGGCTGGTTTTCACCCCTGTACTGGAAGTATGGGGTGAATCTTTTATCTACCCCCCCCCCCCCCCAATGATTAGGGACTAGCCAGTCTTCACCATCAATCGTGTCCTTCAGGAAGATCCTGAAAGGTTTAAAGCAGACGACACAACACCCACATGTTCGTCTATATCTACAATTTATCTTACTTTTAACCGCTACGGTAACTTGGAAAATAAAAATGCACCGCCCCCAAGTCCTGCTGCCCTCTCCCGCATTCTCTATTTATAGTTAGTCCAATGGTTTGGAGTTTCTGTCATTATTTTAGATAAATATAACATGTTGGTCGTTGTAAGTTGCCATACTTTACTGTCAAGTCACTTTTATTATAAATGGTTAATTTCGGAGATATTTGAAGTGAAAATATGCTAAATTAATTGTGGCATGCACATCAAAATTGTGATACCACGGGCTTCACCAGTAACAAGTTCTATTGAAATGATTTTGTAAATTCCATTCTTGACAGCAACTGATGCTTAATATTAAATAAGTACACTAGTTAATATCTAAGTTGCATATATCAGATCAAATCTAAGTAAATATTTGAGTCTAGAAAATGTGATGCTTTGATTGGACTATACTAGATAAAAGATTCACCCTGTACTTGTGGTACATGGGTGAACGACAACGTAGTGTAAATACGGGCGAAAATAGTTTTAGTATGGAACAGGAAGTAGAATGCCTGCCTCCAATATCAAATGGATACTTATATCGGCACAGAGTTGGTGAAATGGGAGAGAATGCAAAATGACAAGATGGCGGCCATAGAACGCCGTCGATTTCAACTTTATATTCTATTAAACTATATGTTTTATTATATTTTTCAACTCAAAGGTATCGGGGAAATATTAAGACATATAAAAAGAATAATTGTTGCTTCTTAGATTGTGAAATTCGACTCATTTCATTTCCCCGCTTTTTCGACCGCTTTTATATAGGGCTGGTATTCACCCGTGTACTGCGAGTACAGGGTGAATCCTTTATCTAGAGCCCTGTTCACACAGGGCAGTTAATTCGAATCATATAAATCGACTTGCCTAGTTCACTTCACATTCGCTGTGTGGACGCTACGCTAAAGCGATTTAGGGCTGAATCGATTCATCTAGTTTGCTTCAAGTAAACCACCTCGCGAGGTAGTATAGATGAAGCGATTTAGCTTAAATCGACGTAAGTGGCATGTGTGAACGCAACCGACTTACTTGAGGCGGATTAAGGACGTGACACGCATGCGCAGTCGAGACCTTAGTTTGTTGACTTTCCAGTCGATCAAAAGCGCATATTATATAATTTGGTCTAGGAACCGGGTAGAGGTGCACAGATGTTTTTTTCATGATGTATTTTAAGGTTTTCACTGCCCAGCAGAAGTTTTTAGGGTTCCAAAACAATATGATTCAGTCTATACATATCTAGGTCGAACCCACACTCTCTCGTGCCGACGTCGACTAAGCGAAACTGGCGCTGGTTAGTCTGGACTTGCTCATGCGCAGATATCGATTTCCGCCTTAAACCGCTCCGTGTGTGGACACGACACTAAATCGATTCATATAAATCGACTTGTCTAAGTCGACATAAACTTTGCCCGTGTGAACAGGGCTTAAGACTATACTATACATGCAGCATTAATATCCTTCTGTTGCCATGGGAGAGGCATGGGTACGACATTCTGTGATCAAAGCTCTACATTGCGCAGCTTTGATCACAGATGTAATGTTAGAAGAAAAAAATCTTTTTTTTTAATTGCAAATTTGCTTCCCCCGCCCCCCTTTCTTTCAAGTTGTCATTTTAAACAACGAAGATTTATGTGCAATTATCAGTGGATTTCCAGATACCCAACAAGAACGGATGTGTGGACTACTTATTTGACTCAAATATGACTTGCAGAATATTTTTAAACACGCGTCCCTCAGCATTCCTACTTTGTAAAGTTCTCATGTGTGTGTGTGAGGACGGGGGGGGGGTCCCCAACAGACACGCGGGATGGCCATAAAGATGATGCATCGTCAACATTAAGAATCGTCTTCACTCTCTTTGCTAGAGTGTGGCAGTTGATAATAGACACATGGCCTTAACGACACCTCGCCAGACGCCAACCACCCCCCGCACCCCATCAAACCACGCCCAGTCCACGAAAAGAAAACAAGTCTGAAACGTCAAAGGGCATAAAAACAGTGACTGCCAGAGACTGAGTGTTACCAGAAAATTCTTATCGAGCGATGGTCAAACACCAAATAAATATCAGCTTGTACAATGAATATGTGGAAATATCTATCTATCTATCTATCTATCTATCTATCTATCTATCTATCCATCCTAGCAACATCCAAGGTCATATCAGGACGAGTCACGAGTACCGACTTACGACAACGCATACTCATTGCGTCGTTATAGTGCTTCCCTGCTGAGACTGGGTGGAATGCCGAACACAAGCGTCAAGTATCATTGTTTACGTCATTGGTTTGACTTGGCCGTGGTTATTAACCACATGGGTTCGAATCCCACGACCTGCCACACGCAAAGCGGGTGCTTTACTAATTCAGCTATATATAATATGGACATTGTTGACACTTGATAGAAAAGTCTTAATAAAATTTAACACACACAGATGTGCAGTCTATTTCTGCTTAACGGTGTATCTTTATATTAAGTAAAGAGAAAGTGGATATTAATACTAATAACAGGCCATACATGCATAAATCTAAGATTTTCAAGTAAATGTCTCTCAAATTTGATATTTTACAAATATTAATTTAGTTTTTAATTTTCCTAGTCCTACTTTAGATTTTACAACTGACTCTTTGGTGTCTTTTTCTTAATTCTATTTATGGAGGTATGGATTTTTGATAATTTACACATTTGGTCATGTGTCCCCAACAATCTTTCAAACACATCTCTGTAATTAGTTACATAATCCTTGGTTGCAAGGAAATCGCTTCATTAAGTCGATCCACTAGCTTTGGCAAGCTTAAAGCTACATAATCCAATGAAAGCGTCGATTTTCTCTTTTGAACCAAAGCACTTACCCATTATATTTGATCCTACATTTATAGTACATGTCCAACTTAGAAACTTAAAGGTAACCTACTGGTGAACTCATTAAACATTTATCACAGATCAATGATGCTCTTGTGCAATGATGCTCTTGTGCTACACTGTTGCATTTGAAAATAGGTAAACAAACCATACCTATATCAGTTATATGCAATAAAATTAATTTGCCATGTTTTCATGTCAAATCCCCAAACGTAGTCCTATCCATTTAAACTGAAAACTAAAATAAAGTAGATTATATATAATGGCATTTGTTTATAACATAAAGAAAGTGTCGTAAAAACTCAAAACAATCGGATTATGCAACTTTAACTCCACTTAAGAGACCTCAAACCTTTATGAATGGAGACCGTGAGCAAATCTAGTCAATACACAAGCCTGCGGGACATGCAGTTATTGAGAAGATGTTCCAGTTCTCAAACAATCCATAGAGAAAGTTGTTGCCGGTACCAAACATGGACAACTCATCTTGAAATAAGTCAGCACTGTACGACAATCATCCAACACGCCAGAAACCAAGTGCTAATGATGGTAATGTTGAAATCGGCGAGATTATAGGCGGGACAACTAATGTCAACATGATATAAATGAGTGTGCGTGCGCGGGACTCCTGAATCAAAACCAGTCAGGGCCCTTGAGAGCTGCGGCGGCCCGGCGCCCGCCCTCCCTCCAACCGTCGCACTGACAACCACCCTCACCGGCCTACTCAGCCCTTAACAAGCGCAAATAAAAACATGGCACCATTCTGCGTTGCGAAAGGGTGTAATTCGTCGTTCAAGAGGGTTCCTACCTTTATGCGCGCCGTACACAGTAAAACTCAGTATTCCAAAAACTTTAGCGGGAGCGGCAGCTGCTGCCGACTTGGCTAAGTGTGTCACAATTCAACATGGCGGCGTACAGGTGGCTGCGCCCGACGCGCACCCTAGCGGAGAAGATGTGAATCTCGGCCACGCCCACCCACGTCGACCCAGCACGTGTCTGATGTGATATGAATCTGATAAGTAAGTTCCGTACCAACTTGCAGCAAAGTCCATGCTTCCGTGAGATTATTGCACACGTCTTACTTTTGATGCAATGGGGCCTTATACCCATCCGAATGATTCTAGCACTATACGACTACTAGTACTAGAATAGATCCTTATGACAATATTAATATAGTAACATGCAGGTGCAGTCACAGACGGGATAAGTCAATAGCCGTGTTTACACGGGCGAGTTAAAATGCTTCATATAAAACCACTTGTCTAGATCGTTTTACATTTGCCGTGTAAATGCGACGCTGTGGCGTTTTAGGGCTGAATCGATTCCTATTATTCGCTTTATATAAACCACTTAGCGAGGTCGTTTATATGAATCGATCTAGCTTAAGCGCATCACACGCATGCGCAGTCAAGACCTTAGTTTGTTGACTTTCCGGTCGATCAAAAGCACATATTATAGAATTTAGTCTATGAAACCGCTAGCTGTGCACAGATATTTTCATCATTTATTTTTAGGGTTTCACTGCCCAGCAGAAGTTTTGACCGTTCCAAACCAATACGATTCAGTCCATATAGATCTAGGTCGAACCCACACTCTCTCATGGTGACGTCGACGAACCCAAACTGCCGCTGGTTAGTCTGGACTTGCTCATGCGCAGATATCGATTTCCGCCCTCAAACTAGTTGCGTGTAAACGCGCCACTACATCGCTTCATATAAATCGCTTTGTCTAAATCGTTTTACATTTGCCCGTGTAAACACAGCTATAGAGTTCAGTTCCCACTTCCTGTTCAGCAAATTGTGGGGTTTGAATCCCGGCCACGTCATACGAATCACTTAAATATTACTGTGTGTAATTACCTACCATGATACTCATCATTACTGGGATATGGAAAGGAGCAGTGGAATGGTGAAAAACAACATTTTGTTTTTGTAAATATAGTTTATTCATTGCATAAAGTCTTTTGTCAGTGCCGTGGCACTGGTCTTCCAGCCATGTGACAATACAGTTATTTACAATATATGCATATGTAGTCTGATATTGTCATCAGCAGCTAGCCCAAATCAGCTGAAATAACAATATCAAACATAGTATATTTTGACAAGTTTGTATAGTTTGACAATTCACATATAAAAATAGCAGTTATATGTTGTATTCATACACACTTGATATATACATGTGTATTGATTAGACCTTTACATTACGGAGTGGTTAGGTGCATAGTTTCCCTTCATAGGTTTGTATGCCTACTATGTTGTGAATTGCAAAACTATCATGTTGTTGGAGTTAATGTAGCAGTCACACTAGGACGACAAGCAGCGGCGACAGCCCTGCGACACCCACTCCCGGTTGTCGCTGATTGTCGCTGATTGTCGCGCAGGTGCCGCGCAGGTGCCGCCGCGACACCTCCGTGACACCTCCAGTTTCTCCACTCTTTCTCGACTGTCGCCGGGTTGTCGTGGGGATTTTGGACATGTTGAAAAACTTCTACGGCAGCCGACGACAGCCAAGGTTGCGGCACTGTCGCGGCACTGTCGCGGCACTGTCGCGGCACTGTCGTCTTGTCGTTAAGCTGTAGTTGCTTCTCTCTCCATGTATGTGTCTCTGTGTGTCTCTTTGTCTGTGTATATGTGTGTCTATGTGTCTATGTGTGTGTCTGTGTCTATGTGTGTGTCTGTGTGTGTGTATATGTGTGTCTATGTTTGTGTCTGTGTCTGTGTGTGTATATGTGTGTATATGTGTGTGTGTCTGTGTGTGTCTGTGTGTGTGTCTATGTGTGTGTATGTGTCTATATGTGTGTCTGTGTGTATATGTGTGTCTATGTGTGTGTGTGTATGTGTGTGTGTCTGTGTCTATGTGTGTGTCTGTGTCTATGTGTGTGTCTGTGTGTATATGTGTGTCTCTGTGTGTGTATGTGTCTCTGTGTGTGTCTGTGTATGTGTGTGTGTCTGTGTCTCTGTGTGTGCCTCACTCTGACTCTCAGTCTGACTCTGACTCTGACTCTGACTCTCAGTCTGACTCTGACTCTCAGTCTGACTCTGACTCTCAGTCTGTCTCTGACTCTCACTCTCAGTCTGACTCTCACTCTCAGTCTGACTCTCACTCTCACTGTCTCTCACTCTCAGTCTGACTCTGACTCTCAGTCTCACTCTCAGAGTGAGAGTGAGAGTCAGACTGAGAGTGAGAGTCAGACTGAGAGTGAGAGTCAGACTGAGAGTGAGAGTCAGACTGAGAGTGAGAGTCAGACTGAGAGTGAGAGTCAGACTGAGAGTGAGAGTGAGGCACACACAGAGACACAGACACACACAGAGACACAGACACAGACACAGACACACACAGAGAGACACATACACACAGAGACACAGACACACACACACACACAGACAAACACACATAGACACAGACACACACATATACACAGACACACAGACACACACACACACACGGACACACATAGACACAGACACACACATAGACACAGACACACAGAGACACAGACACACACATAGAGACACACACAGAGACACAGAGTCACACACACTCAGACACAGACACACAGACACACTGTCATCCCGCTGTCGTCCCGTCTGTTGTCCCGATGTCGTCCGGATGTCGTCCGATTGTCGTCCAACTTAGCCCGAATTTGCATAGGTCGTCGGGATTTCACAAAATCCCAGCCGCCGGGCTGTCGTCCCTCCCTTGTCGTCGTAGTGTGACTGCTACATAACATTTTGAGATGGAGTGAGTGTTAGTAGAATGGTTTGTTTATTCTGTTAGATAGAGTGTGGTTAGCTTGTAGGGTTATGCTTAAAAGGTTAATACCTCAGGTGTGTTTTTTGACTACATGAAGTAGTTTGAGTAAGTACGTTGTTAGTAATGATGGGATAAACAATGCTTGGAGGATTGTACATTTCAGTCATTTAGTAGTCTAGTACAGACTTAATTAGTGCCTATGTTTATACAAAGACCCTATAATACCAAGACGGCTCACTCAGCCCGTACTATGTAATCAAAATGATCAAACCCACCACTTGGTGCGCTGGCTGTTCCCCGGCTAAACAGATGCTATATTATATGTACAAATGTATATATGAATGTGAAAGATGTGCGACGATGGCGACGAGGACGACGATGATGTGTGCCTGTTCATAGCAACCCCATATCGATATATCGATGTGTATTCACGCTCACCCGTCTCATGCATGATATAACCGTATGTGTTTACATGTGAAACACCAACCAGCAGCCGGGTCAATCAAACCCACCACAAGGTGGCACCGCAAAATTTACATCACATGGGAGAGATAGGGAGTGAGTCATCCCAGTACCATAGGGCCTTGGTCTATAGCAATACTACCAGACTGATACACATTTCCGAATTTGCTGGGCAAATAATTTGTACGGTGGATAACTTGGTTTGTTGGCAGCAGGTAAAGGAGCGCGTGGGGTGGTGGGAGGGGGTGGGGTGGCCATAGGTGCTTATAATAGATAGCAAATTAAACATGGTGACCTCATCACTAGGCCTGTAGAAGGGCCTGATAGGCTTGATGAATTCTTAGCATCCCCCTGCCTGGTAACTCTGGTAGTATGGTCTATGTAGTTTTCATCCTTGGCTCTGATAAACATAAGAGATAGCAGATGTGCATCTCTCCTTTGGCTCAGGTATGTGATATTAGATCTAGTGTGCATCTCATTCACTGAGAGAACTTTGCCCCTATATACTGTTCTAAGAGCTCGGTTTTGAGTCATGTGATGGTAATTTCTAGCTGTGTGAGCTGTGACTGTGAGAGGTTAAGGTCAACACGCAGGCTGGTGTTGCGGTTTCCCAGGCACACCAGTTTGCCAGGGACACATCCAATCAAATGCACTGTTAACGGCCGTGAACAAATCTTCATACAGAAGAAGTCAAATATCTCTCAAATTACACCATCTAGAAACAAATCGCTTGGTACACATATAGAAAACATCTTTACCATAAAGATGATATTAAATTTATAAGGTTAGGGTTCTTGATTTCTATTAATTTTGAATAAAACTAACGTTTTGCACTGCGCGTACCGTCAAACTCAAGGCATTGTCAATGGTCGTGAGCAATGTTCATACAGAAAAAGTTAAATATCTCTAAAACCACACCACCTAGAAACAAATCGTTTGGTACACATATAGAAAACATCTTTACCAAAAACATTATATTAAATTTATAAGGTTAGTCCCTTTTTAATACTAGATACAGTGAATGGATTAGCTTTCTAATATACCTAGAAACTCACACATGCAAACGCGATGGCTGATTGGGTTTGACCGCCTTCTTCCCATGTGGTAGATTGTGGGATTCGAACCCCATGGTCAAACCATGGCCGAGTCAAACCAAATGATTTGACAATGTATAGGCCTATGCTTGTTGCTATCTGGCCTGGTACTCAGTATCACTAGATATAGCGAGGAGTGGTGGAATGAGGAAGACCAATTATCCACGATTAAAATTGTTCTATTAATCAACGAACAAATAAAATAATATTACGCGATTGGAATTTTCCCATTCGCAATCAACGAATAAATCAAAGGGTCAAGAACAACGAGAGCGCCACCTAGATTGATTTCCATGCACCATATAACATAGCGTTCCCATTAGATGGCGCCACCATACAATAACTGCATAAATCGATTAACCCTACTGGTTCACTGTGATCTATTACCAACTCACAATTCAATTCATCACCGTAAACGTAGTTATCAACACTATCTCTTGCTTTATCAACGCGACTAGCTTTGCTCAGCCTCGACACTAGGGGAAATAAATAGGGTGCACTACAGCGTCCTTTCTGGTGACGCGCCAAAGTAGTGGCTCCACCAGTGGGATACATTAATATTATCGGTAACCATTCAGTTGTTTTGTGTTTTAAGTGATGGTGCGAGAGCAAATTCCACGCCCCCTAACCCATTCCAGGTTTTCTCATTGAAATGCACATATACCATTTGTGAAAACATGATATTCCAGGGAGGGGTGGGGAATAAAAAGCATGGTTTTACCTTTTCCCAAGTGTGTCGGTTTTCAGTTTCATAATAATTTTGTAGATACTTTTCTAGTGAACAATAGGCCTACTGTAGTAGGTTTTGTTATCATAAGTAACGGTCACGAATGCATGGAACTGGGCAAAAAAAATTAACACGGCATAGAGCTTGAGTATTCATTTTAAATAAGGAAACAATTATAACTACGAAATAAACATGCCATGAATCAATAGCCCATGCGCATCATTTTCATAATCTTTTATTTTCATAAATCATTCTTTAGCCATAAACATGCCTTCAGTAGCTGACATAACACTTATAACAATGCTCATAATGGCATACCAGTATTTGATAGAGCACTATGACTTTGAAATGAATACAGTTTCTAAGCTGCAGGCAGTAGGTTCCCTAGGGGTGGGGATGGTGGAGTATCAAGGTACTCCCATGTGCACACTTCACATACCTTTAAAAAATAAAATGGCTTAGTTACATTATCTTATAATTTTGGAATATCTGCCAGATTTGTTACATTTAGATAAATATATTAGGCTAATCGTTAGCACATTATTTATTTCAGTTTGGAATATTTTTCATTTTGAACAATTAACTTTTACGATATTTCAAATGAAAACATGATAAACAGTGCCTTAAAATCAGAATTATTCAGGTACTATTCACCCACTAACAGCGTGGTAGGATTATAAGCCTGCATTGGTCAAAGTTTGATACTAGTTAAAATTATATTGTGCAACGTTGCATATGCATGGATACCATTTGGTAACCAGCCCACAGAATCCAGGAACCGGTGTGGCGTTTTCAGCGCCCGGTCATGCTCAGCGGCCTGTCGTGGCTTCTGCGCATGCGCGGATTTTAAGACATATGCAAAACACCCGTGGCCTCGCCGGCTACAAGCTCAGCTGGTGCCCGGCAGTGTTAGGGTCCGATCAGGCCGAAATCTATTGAATGTGATCATATTTAACAGAATTACATACTCAAATAATGAAATTTCATTAAATTAACCTTAAATTCCAAGCGATATTAACGTAGCAGCTAACAACGTAGCAGTAAACAAAACAAATAGCAGTGCTCGCCGCAACGTGTGAAAATCTGCGCATGCGCAGAAGCCACGACAGGCCGCTGAACATGACCGGGCGCTGAAAACGCCACACCGGCTATTAGCTGAAAATCTGAAAATTAAAATCTCGAGGAAGCTGCTTTAAAAAATAAAAAGGAAAAAAAAGAAGAAGTAGAAGACAAATTGTCCAGGATGCAGTGAATTTTCTAGGAAATAAATCAAAATGTAGGTGGCATTCTGGGGAATTGTAGAAGGTAACCCTGTTTTATTGTACACGTGGTAGATATGATAAACATGAAAACTATATAAATAAGTTAAAGTGAAGATACTGCTAAGAAATGTTGACTTTATCATTGACTGCTGCCGCTACACACTCGGTCCCTTCGTGATGTCCGGGTTGAGGTTCCGTGGATTGTGCACTAGGCTTGGATGCTGCCACCTGCTTCCCCTTCCCCTTCTGGTTGTTACTCTGCAATAGCAAACAGTGGCACATATATATTACATATAATATATATATCGAGTTTGGAATATCCTCTGGTGCGACCGACACTGATCAACATCCGGTGGAGGCGAGGTATGCCGAGATGGCGCCACCAGTGCAGTGTTGCGTCTTATGGAGTATAACAATAATAAGTAACATTCCCTTTCGCATCTTTATACTCGCATAATACGACACACACACACACTGTAAAGAAGGTAAATCTAGTTTGATAATAATGCGTTTGTTGTTGCTTAACGTCCTAGCAATATCTAAGATCACATTATGAGGGGATAACAAAAGTAATATAATATATATATATACATATATACACATAATGTATACAATATTATAAAACCTGGATCTCACTAATTGTTCTAGTTTGATAACAATCTGGGATTGTCAATGTACAAAGACGCACCTGATCCTGTGATGGACTTTCGATTTCTATTGTCACGGGTCCATCGTTTTGAATCTCCACTTGCATGTAGGCCCCGAACCTGCCATCTGACAATACAAAAAGGTTGTGCAATCTATGACCACACAATACAAACACAGGCACAGACACACAAAACTTACCACAAACATTAAAATGGCAAAAAAGAAGGGGAAAAAAGGGAGAAAATCAGAAAAAAAAACATGCTTAAGAAGTTAAAGGTGTTAAATCAATTAACCTAACAAGACAGCATCCATAACACATGTTAATATCTTATGGTATTGCTTTTAATTTTCAATTACATTTTTGAGAACCGATTGTGGGGCCAAAACACCACCATGGAGAGTGAAGAGAACCTACTTTTGACCAGCTCTGCCTTGTAGTCAGCCTTCATTGCTGACAGGAACTCGTTGTAGAACTTTTCCGAATCCTCACCTCCCATCGCCAGGTGGAAATCGGGTTTGTTTCCCTTCAGCACGCTGTACAACGTGAACTGCAACAGCGACAGTCAAATGTTTTTGAACCTAAGAAGATGAATAATTAGTTGCATATTCCGATAGTTTTGAGTTTGTCATTTAAAAAAATATATATATTAGGGTGATTGTTAATGTTATAAGCCACCATACTTTAGTTTGAAATAACCTTTTTTTTTTTTACATGACTAACTCGAGAGATATTTGAAGTGCAAACATGCTAAATAAATGTTGGCAAGCACGCAGAAACTCTGACACCATAGGCTTCTGCAGTAAGAGGCTCTATTACATTACCTCAGTATTCCCTTCTATGTGGCAACAAATATTTAATAAATGCACCAGTATCTAAGTTACATATGTAGAATCAAATCTAGATAATTGCTTTGGTTTTTTAAATGTTATGTTTTCATCGGATTATGCAGCTTTAAGGTTGATACAAATATTTTGCCAACTACTAGCTGTCTCATTGCCAGAAATGTCTAAGAGAATTTTTTTTTATAATTTAAATCTTAATGGACATTTTTGACTTAACCACGAGATACGAATATGTCAACCCATGGGCGGCCAATGCAAATCTAGATCAGGAAAGGGTCCATGTATTACAGTAACTTTAACATGAAAGCATGGACAAAATGGTACTCACCTGACTCACACAGAGTATTTCTAAATTTAGATCTTTAGCACTCTTGCTCCATCTTTTGCCAGCGTCATCATCAAAGACTCTTAAGTTGAGTATTTTTCGCACACTGCAAATGAGACATAAGCTGTATTCACACGGGCAAAATCTAAAGCGATCTACAGAAGGCGAATCATATGAAGCGATTTAGATGCGCGTTCACACGGGCAGTACTTGGGCCGGAAATCGACTAACCAGCGCCATTTTGGGTTCGTCGACGCCGGCACGAGAGAGTGTGGGTTCGACCTAGATATGTATTGACTGAATCGTATTGGTTTGGAACGGTCAAAACTTCTGCTGGGCAGTGAAACCCTAAAAATAAATGATGAAAAAAATATATGTGCGCAGCTAGTGGTTTCATAGACTAAATTATATAATATGCGCTTTTGATCGACCAGAAAGTCAACAAACCAAGGTCTCGACTGCGCATGCGTGTGACATCATAAATCGCTTCATATGCGTTCACACGGGCAAGATAAAACGTTTCAACATAGATCGGTTCCTGTAGACCACCTCGCGAAGCGTTTTACAATAAACGATTTATATGAATCGATTCAGCCCTAAAACGCCTCAGCCGTGCGTTCACACGGCAAATCTGAGTCGAACTACGCAAGTGGTTTTGCGTGAGGCGTTTTAACTTGCCCGTGTGAATACAGCTATAGCTGAGAAAATCTAGGATCACCAATCGAGTTGAGTGCCCACTTCCCATGTGGCAGTTCATGGGATTCGAACCCATGGGAATCAAAACCGCCTGAGTCAAACCAATGACTAAAACAATTGTACATGTTATTGTTAACATGGATAATTCTTGGGCAAGACGGGACATTATTGAACCCACTGACCCGCCGGCGACACCATCTGTAGAAAACTCCCCCGCACTACGCATTGCCACTAACATAGTGGCCGCCAAACTGCGGTGGCGCCCCCTTATGGATCTCGCCCGAACTAAAGCCTGTAAGCGAGTTTGGCACCAGGAGGCGACACTGGGTTTTTTCCCACAAACCCTAGAGCCTCAGTTCAGACCAGGACACAACTGCTGCAGCCATTGCCATTGAACCACCACCAACATTTCTTTGTCATGTCCATGACCCGAGATGACGAGACAGACTGATCTGGCTTCTTACTGACCAAAACTGTATAACGTTCATTGAGTTCTTCCGTGTAATAAAGACCCACTATATACATATACTTCTGTCTTGGCCTTAATTGAATTATACTTATCACCACCAAGCCTGACACTGATCAACATCCTAAAATAGGGGAAAGTGCAGTGAAATGAGAAAGATTAGTTTTCCATGACCGAAATTTCTACTGCTTAAAGCTGCATAGTCCAATGAAAAGATCAAATTTTAAAAGCCAAAACAATTACCTAGATTTTATATATTTAACTTATATACTGGTGCACCTTTTAAGCATTTGTTGCCACATAGAAAGGGATACCAAGGCAATTTAATAGAATCTATTACTTAGGAAGCCTATGGTTTCAGAGCTTTGGCATTCTTGCCAATATTACTTTTACATGTTTGCACTTCAATTATCTCAAAAGCTAGCCACTTAAAAGACAAGTTACTTCAAAACCAAAGTAAGGTAGATTACAACGATCAACCTAATCTATTTATCACAGAAAATGACAGAAACTCAAAACCATGGGACTATGCAACTTTAATCAATGACTGTAATAAAAGGAAATCTTTTAAAAAGAGTTGGCTATTTTATTCTATTAGCTATTCCGAGGATATACTTTTATTCGAATTCGTGAGCGAGTAATTAAGAGACTACCTTGCATTTCTTTTATTCGCACACGAATTTAGAAAATTTTAGTTATTTATTAGGTACTTACATGAATTCCATATCTTTTTTGTTATCGTTTCTGTTTATTCCGATGAGTACACACAGTCCACGTCCAATAGAACTGACAAGCTCGTCACCAACTGCGGATTGGAAAAGTATATACAAAATATAGCACGGTCTATGCTGATCTCTTAGGTTTATAACTATACCAAATACATTTTTTCATAAAGATAATTGTGAAGTGAACGGACAGTCTACTTCTCGTTTTTGAGAAGCAGAAATCGTTGTATATTATTGGCAATTGAGAATTACATAATTTGATGGCTTTGAGTTTCTGCCATATAAAACTAAATACACCAGAGTGACCCTTATCGAAGGATGATGAAAATATCATGGACAAAGAAGATCACCAACAAAGAAGTTCTCAGAAAAATTAAAAATAAGAAAAGCTTGTTTGCCACTATACAGACAAAGAAACTTATTTATTTTGGCCACATCATTCGTCAGAGTTCAATATACCATACATTGTTGGAAGGGAAGGTGAATGGCAGCAGAGGGAGAGGGAGACCAAGAACATCATGGTTTACAAATATTTCACAGTGGACAGGCTTGAATTATTCACAGTCTATCACCCTCTTCGTGCCGGCCTCCCCGCGCTCCCGGCTCTGCCCTGTCACCGCCTGGAATGCCTCGATCGCCCTCGTCCCCGCTGCCCGGGCCGACCCGGCGTTCATTATGCTATCGGCCGCTGGACCCTCGGACCCTCAGCGGCATCCTTCGTGGTGCCCTCCGTCCCCTCTCCCTGCCGGCCCCCGAAACTTTCACCCTCCATAGCCTACAGCTGGGCGCCACGCAGGCCTGCTAGCGGGCGGGTGTGCCCTTGGCAGACATTATGGCACAGGGCACCTGGACTTCGGGGGCGGTACATGCGTACCTCCCTCGCCTCGCCCCTTCTGCCACCCCTCGCACCCTCTCCTCCGTTTTGGTGGAGGGCTCTTCGGGCTTCCTCTTCCCCCTTGACTTTCCTCATGAACATTGACTTCCCGATGCTACTTTTATTGTGTTCTTGATATTTGATTTCCGTGACTTGATTGTACTTTGTTCTTTTTTTTTTTTTTTTTTTTTAAATTGAGGCTGTATTTATACTGTCCATAGCATATAAGCCTGGGTATTCAGGCTTGTTTTCAATGCTGGCCAGCTGTAGTGTTGGTGTTGTCTTATCACACAGTAGCTGCTGATAAGGTATTTGATTGCCTGTATTTCAGTAGCAGATAGATAGTTGGTTGGTCTGGTTAGTACTATAGTAGTCTATGTTAATTTTTTTGGATTTTCTTGGCATATATGTGCTTTATTTTTTCTACTCTTATTTCTAGACTAGCCTACTCCTATTTACATATCATAGGCTTGTACGCAGCTGTGAGGTGTGTTATCTGGGTGCTTTTGGTATGGTTACCTTCCATTGGGCGTCTCGCTGGTGGGCCGTGACATGTATCACCTGCCCCTTTGCGGTGCAGCTTAGTTGGGGGTTCCTAGCCTTATTTTGCACAGATATTTTTTGTATGTTTTTAGGTCGGGAATTTGTCGTTCCTTTACTGTTTGGGCATTCCACACCTTGGCAGCCATTTCTAGCGTGCTTCTCTCATGAGCTTTTATTTGGCTTCTGGTCTGCTTTAGTAGTGGCGCATTATTTGCTCTAGTTGCCCTTTGTGGTTTTGTTAGGAGTTTATTGTCTTGACTATAGCTGTATGCTAATGTTTTCAGATGAATTATTCTCCTATTTTCTAGCAATTTTACTTTGGTTCTTTTGTGTATGTCATAGGTGGGGTGCAGCTTGTCTACTCTGAGGCAGATTTTCAGGGCTCTGTTCTGTAGTGTTTGCAGTTTTTTTAGAAGTTCTTTCTTTGCACCCATGTAGTTTACATCTCCATAGTCAAAATAGGGTAGCACCATGCCCTTGAAGATTTTTATTGACATTTCTTGTGTCATGTAGTCTCTTAGCTTTGCAAATAGCCACAGTTTGTGGTTTACCTTTTGGACAATTTTGTTTATACATAGGTTGTAGTTTAGTTGGCTGTCCAACTCAAGGCCTAGGTATTTGTAATGGTCTACATTTTCTAGTGTTTGGCTTCCTAGCTTACAGTGTAGTTTTCTTTCTGGCATTTGTTTATGCGAGAAGAGAACTGTTTTTGACTTGCTTGTGTTGATGGTTATTTTGTTGGACTCACACCACTCATCCAGTTTTAGTAGGAGCTTGTTTAGTTTAGTTATTACCTCCTCTTCTGTGGTGCCGTTTGCATATATGACTGTGTCATCTGCATATAGTTGGAGGCATTCGGTTTGTAACCATTTTTCAAGATCGTTTATGTAGATTATAAAGAGCAGTGGCCCTAGCACTGACCCTTGGGGTACACCACATGTGACAGGTTGGTTGTCTGATAGTGTATTGTTTATTTTTGTTCTCTGTTGCCTGTCTTTCAGGTAGCATTTTATCCAGTCCATAGTGTTGGATTTTATGCCCATGGATTCTAGTTTTTCCAATAGTATGTTATGGTCTACTGTATCGAATGCTTTGCTGAAGTCAATGAAGGCTGCTCCAACTAATTGTTTTTGGTTCATTGACGCCAATATGTCATTTGTTAGGTTAGCTATTGTTTTAGATGTGGAGTGCAGTTTCCTGAAACCTTGTCTTTCGTTTAGTATATTGTTTTTTTCCAGGTGTTCATTTATGTGTCTATGTAGCACTTTTTCAATGAGCTTGCCTGGGGTTTGAAGAATCGATATTGGCCTGTAGTTTCCCATGTTTTGTTTGTCTCCACTTTTGTGGATAGGGGTAATGGTTGCCATTTTCCAGGCTGAGATAAAATGCCCCTGTTCAAAGGAGATGTTGAATAGGTCGACTATAGTGGCTGGGATGGCTTGGAGTGCCTCTTTCAGCATTTTGGTTGGTATTTCGTCTATTCCACTTGGTTTATTTGTGTCTATGTCATTTATTAGTTTTTTTACTTCTATTATATCTGTTTTGCAGGTGGGGATTTCATTCTGCACAGTTCCTGATCTATTTTCCCACCTTTTTTTAAATTTTCCTGACAGCGTTTGTCCTATTGTGGCAAAGTGTGTGTTCAGTTTGTTTGCTGCATCTTTGTCTGAGAGTATTGTCCCTTCGTTATCTTGGAAGGTTGTGTGCTCTTCTTTGTTATTTTTGGGGAATAATAGGTCTACATTCTTCCAGAATCATTTGCATTGCCTGTATTACCTTGTCCTCGCACTCTGAATAAAGTGCTCTTAATTTCCACCCATGCTTTCTCTTCCTCCTTTGTTGCGTATCGGTTGTAATACTTGCATTGCGTTTGATTCGCGGTGAAGGAGTGCCCCCCCCCCCCCTCTCCTCCTGCCTGCCGCAGACCATTGGGTTACGTAACCCCCCCGCTCCGGCCCTTATAACCCGGCCCTGCTGCTGCCTCCAGCTGCTCCGCCTCCAGTAGCGCTCCCCTGCCATTTTCTTCCACCCACCCAACCATACTTATTTTCTCTTCCCTTCCTAGGGTGGAGGGCTCTTCGGGGCTTCCTCTTCCCCCTTGACTTTCCTCATGAACATTGACTTCCCAATGCTACTTTTTATTCTGTTCTTGATATTTGATTTCTTTGACTTGATTGTACTTTGTTCATTTGCATTGCCTGTATTACCGTGTGCTGCTTTCTCTTCCTCCTTTGTTGCGTATCATTAAGATAGGACAAGGAGCAGTGGAATGAGGAAGACCAAACGTCCACGATTGAAATTTTCCCTGCTTAATGCCTCGGTCACAAATACCTTAAGGCGTGCTTACGGCGTGCTTGTGGTGACCGTAAGTCGCCGCATCGGCCAGACCGTACGGTGGGTTATGGTCATGATGGGTTTTTTTGCTCGCCGCAAGGGTTGCATTTTTTTTAAAAGTTAGTTATCTTAACTTAAAAAAATTGCAATGCCGCAGGCCGCAATGATGGCAATCCAGACTCCACAACACTGTACAATCACCTTTGTTGAGATCAATAAAAAGGTTGTAAAATGAATATCAATAGGGTACAAAATTCATGTTTGTGTGATCAATATTAAGAAAGTTAGAACGTTTTTATATATTAAATATGCGTATAAAGTTAAACACAAACCATAAGGTGCCTTGTGGTGACCGTATGATTTGTGAACAAATAAACTGCAGACCACAAGACCATAACATTTGCATAAACCACAAGACAGACCGCAGACCGCAACACCGTACGGCGCCCGTAGCATTTGTGACCTAGGCTAAAAAGTTATAGTTTTATGAGAATAACTAGATAAAAGATTCATCCCATACTTACAATAGGAGTGAACGTCAACGTCGTATAAATACGGGCGAAAATAGCTTTAATATGGAACAGGAAGTACAATCTCTGGTTCCAGTATCAAATGGCTACTTATATCGGCACAGAAATGAGAGAGAATGCAAAAAGACAAGATGCCGGTGATTTCACTTTTAAAGCCTATTAAACTACATGTTTTATTATATTTTTCAAATCAAAAGTAGCGGGTAAATATTAAGATATATGTGAAGAATATATTGTGTTTCTTAAATTAAGAATTTATCAGCTCCGTTCATTTACCCAGCATGTCAAAATATTTTGCCAGCTTTTACATAGGGTTGGTATTCTCTATGTCGGCGTGAGGTCACAGCCCGGCCAAACTACTCGCGAAGGGTAAAAAAAACAACAATGCAGTAATTTGTGCTGCAGCAATGCTATGTCTATGCAGAGCATTTATTCTTGCAAAATACATTTTTAAGCTTTCATTGGGTCGATTAAAAATATCTTAATGCGCGATTGAAGAGGAAGATCTGAAGTATTTAATTTAACCTAAGAGCAATTTTCTCTGAAAGGATTAAAACAGAGATAATATTGAAAGTTGGGATATTCTGAATGTCAGTGCCAGTGGTACCCCGACCGAATCACGGCCTCAAAAACTATTTTCACAAAATAAAATCAAAAACTTCCAATTGGTTGATAAATAAGAAGCTGAATGTGAAACTGTGGAGAAACATCAGAACTATTTAATAGAAATAAGAGAAATTTGCTTTCAAAGCACCAAAAAGCACAAGTTAGTGTGATAGTTAGGGTAGTTTTAGTGTTGTCTCTATAGTGGCATTTGTTTTACCCTTCGCGTGTTGTGAGCGCAAAAAGTGCCCGGATGTCTGACATCCTGTGGCTACCACACCAGTAGGCCTACGGCTACCACTTGTAGGTATGTGCACATCCGCGCGCTACACGACGGCCGTTTTCTGCCAAATATCTGTTCCCGGAAAAATCGTTCTGATAACAGAGGGGTCCCCCAAAATGTTTGCTTTTCAGTGCCTCTTAGGGTGTATCCCCACAAATTTCACTCTATGATGTAGATAAAATGTACATCTACTACCTCATGTTTACAATTTGCAAATCCGTTCACATTTTCTGTGTCTGCACATTCAGAAGATTTGACTTGATTTAAACACTCAAACTCCACCTTCTATATATCTTGGGTAGCTTTAAAGGTATATGGACATTTAAATCTGTTATTAATTGACCATTGTGTGAAGTTTCATGATGCTGTAAGGTCGAAAAGGTACTCTGCTAGGTCCCCAAAGTTTCAGTGTTATAAGATGAATCATATCAATGACAACCAAAAATCCACAAATGTCACTAATGTGTGCATTTACTTTTATTCTAACGGGTGGAATCGGCAGAGGAGATATGCATCTACGTACACTGAAAATTTCATTTAGATATCTCGATTATTTAGGAAGTTAGAACAAAAAATGACTAAATTATTAAATATATAGGTTTTGGGTCACAACACTAATAATGCTAAAACATTAAAACAAAGGAAGAAAACTTAACGTTTCATGGATATATGATACCGACCCACCCCCTGGGGAGGCTTAAGACTAACGCATGTAGATATATACACATAAGTGATAAACAATACTCCTACCCATAGAGGACCAAAATCCAGCAAACGGAAACGGAAATAGCCCCCTATGGGCGCTGCCATTTGTAAACTCCTGCTCGAGAAATCAAAATCCAGCAAACGGAAACGGAAATCGCTCGTCGAACTTCGGTCCGCAGCAAGCACGGTGGACGACAGCTATTGGTTAATAATATATCAAAACAAATGCCCGCTGCCATAGAATTTGCCGATACGTGCAGTTCAAAACTTTGATATTATTCAAAATTAAAAGAAATAAATAACAATTTGGCATAAACATGGGTGCACAAATGAAATATTAATGGTTTACTTCGCGGAAACGTCACCCGAGTTGATAGAATTTCAAATCGAACACCGCGAGTGGAGTAAAAAAAAATCATAAAATACTTTGCTGTAGTTATATCGGTGGGTCGGTCCTAAGCATTGCTTATTCATATTAGTTATACTAGACTTACTTGTAAGTTGACGTATTAATGAGATTCTTATGAATCTACCAATACAAAGGTAAGGATGAAAGTAGTTACAATGGACCCATGGATATACTCATTAAACAATGAGAAATTTCTATAACCTCCTTCTAAATTACTAATGTATTCATTTAGTTTTATTTTAATGGCGTATATCCTCCAAGTCACTTTTATTTTAATGGGTGAAATCAACAGAGCAGCTAGGGATTCACTTACACTGAAAATTTCAGTGAGATATATTGATTATTAAGCGAGTTAGAACAAAAATTGACTAAATATCTAGATTTTGGGTAACACACTTGTAATGTTAAAGCATTAAAATAATGGCAGGAAATTACCCCTCATTAGAGAAATTAAAATAGCTCTAGCACACTTAATAATCAACTGATTGACACGGTTGTTGGATTTTCTTGTTTGATTTTCAAAGCTCTTTCCAACAATGCCATTCATTTTCAGATAGGTCTGGTTTGAAAATTGTGTCCACATTGCTACCACTTGGCTGGGTAGGGGTGCATCTAATCTTTTCTAAATATCTCCCATTATCGTGAGGGGAACACATTTTGGAGGCGGTCTATGTTTACCTGTGACGGAAGCTTTCATGACTCGCTGTATTACAGCCCTCATTATTCCGATTTTTTGGTTATTATTTTGGTATATAAAAAGTATGATTTCATTTACAAAAAAGACACTGTCGAAGAGCACATTTGGAACTCATAAAATTTACTTCATCAAATATACACCAGTGAACTTGTACACCCCGATGCTGGAACTAGGGTGGACACAAAATAAAACACTAGTTCCATTTCTCATGTGGATAATCTCACTGGTGTTGCCTTATCATGCTAAGAGAATGGCATTGTCAATATTGTCACAGAAAAATAGTCCACAAGTATATTTAGCGCACCTGATATGATATGTGAATAAATGAGTATAGCAAACACATTGCTAGTGCATTGTTTATATTTGAAAATACAACTTCCACATCATTATCTCTTTCCTAATAGTAAACAAAACCCCTGGTGCATATATTTTGAACTACTGAGTTTGTGTCGTTTCCATTCGTTGCGACACTAACGTCTGAACGTCAATAACACGCATGCGTCCGCATCGTAACCAAGGCGACCGTGAACCAGCTGCCGTCTAACTTGTTGTTCTAGCTCCCAATCAATGGTTCTTGAACGGATTCTGTATATCTAAGAGGTCACAAACAGTAAGTAAAATATTAGCTATTATATTTGAGATATATGACCATGTTAATCGGTTTAGTGTGTTTCATATATAGTGTGTTTTAGTTTTTGTTGCCTCTGCAATCTCATTATTATTGTGAATTATCCAGCCGAGCCCGAGATTAGTATTTTATAGGTTGGTTGTCTATCTCTGAGCTGTCAGGTTTGGATCATCATCGTTGGCTACATGTACGTCTTTTTCATCCAAAATATTACGTTGCTTGTTCTTCTGTCCTTAGTCAAAGAGCGTGCCTAATGGGCCTGTCACATTACGGCGTAAGGCGTAAGCATATGCCGGCGTATCGGCTTGCATCACATACGCCGTCATACGCTGCGCATACGCTGCGCATACATCATATACACCCGGGGTATCCCTCATACGCTGTCATACGCGCGTCTGTCCTAACATTTTTTGTGCATGCTAAAAAATGTCAGTGTATGGCGACGTAAGTCTCATACGCTCCTCATATGCTATGCATATGCTAAGCGTTCGCCATTATACGTTGCGCATACACTATATGTTCGCCATCTTGCGTTACGCATATGCTAAAACCGCTCCTTCGGCGTATCAATAGCATATGTAGCGTACGCCTGGCGTGCATGTAACGTATTTGAGCGTATTCGTAGCGTATTCTCAGCGTGTACAAAGCATATATTCAGCGTATGCCCGGCGTATGCTCTCGGTATATAAAGGCGCCGCAAGGGAGGTCGAGAGGGGGAGGGAGGGACCGGGCGTATACGGTGTATGCGTAGATTATGCGTAGCGTATGCGTAGCATATGACGGTGTATGCACCGAAAACTGATACGTACTCACACGCTACTCATTAGATAAAAGATTCACCCGGTACTTGTAGTACACGGGTGAAGATCAGCCTTATATAAATACGGGCGAAAATAGCGTTAGTATGGAAGTGAGGCTCCAGTATGTGGCTCCAGTATCAAATGGATACTTATATAGGCGCAGAGTTGGTGAAATGGGAGAGAATGCAAAAAGACAAGATGGCGGCCATAGAACGGCGTCGATTTCACTTTTAAATCTTATTAAACTAGATATTATATTATATTTTTCAACTCAAAGGTAGCGGGTAAATATGAAGACACCTACAGAGAATAAATGTTGCTTCTTAGATTGTGAAATTAGGCTCTCAATTCTTTTACCCGCATTTTCGCCACCTTTTACATAGGGTTGGTTTGCACCCCTACTGCAGCAGTACGGGGTGAATCTTGTACCTAGCTACTCATATGCTATGCATACGCTCATATCAGTGCACAAAGGTCAACATACGTCACCATATGTCGTTCTGCAATGGTTTTTGTTTTTTTTCGGTACATTATCTATACGCCGCCACCATACGCCATAATGTGACAGGCCCATTAGTTTAACTTTAATGCGACGCTAGCCTACTGCAAACACAACATGAAATACTACTTTACTAGTAATACTAATAGTATTACTACATAGTTATAGTACTTTACGGCTGTACTTTATAGACATGGCTCTATAACAAATTATCTTAGGTTCAACCTATTATAGTATTAGTTTCACCTAGTTACTCCTGCATCACTGACGCTGTATCTCTCACACTCGCAGTCTGTGAGTAAGCCGTAGGGGGAACATTGTTATCTACCAGTTTCAACCTACTTAGGGTTCTAGGTTGAAACTGGTAGATAACAATGGTTACCTAGTCCTAGATCAAATATGCACCCAATAATGGCCAGTAACTAGTGCCCACCTACCCACAACACAGCCTCACAGACAGCCACAGGGTTGTGGTAGTAACTATAACGAGTATAAGACAAAGTTCAGCATTGCCATTGATTTGGTGCACATTTATGCTCAGCTTCGGTAAGTAGGTAATACCTATTGACCATTAGTGTTGATAATTATGACTTCATGTATTAAACCAATAGCAATATTAGGCATATGTATTGCTCGGGTACAGCAAATAAGCTGTGATTACTATATAAGTCTGGGCTACTCTAGGTTTATTCTGTTACTGTGTTAGTGTCACAGCACCCGTCGTTAACCTTTGGGTATGTACCACCCGGAAGGTGAGGCTTCTAATAGTAATACTGTTCCTATTACACTATTTACAGCTGGTACTACAGTACTAGTAGTTATAATGGTCCAGTAACAATAGTACTAATACTATGACTAGTAGTATTAGTACAAATGTAAACATTGGCCATTGCAGTTTGCACGGTGCCTTATTATTAAAGGTTGCATTTACACACAGTGCTTTTCGTAATTGTATGCCGAAATGGTAAGATTCTCCGAATAAATAAGCTTGATACACATATTTGAACAGCTTTGGTAGCACATAAAGTGGTAGATGTACCGATATTCGCTGTTCTAAGATTTTCTGATCTAGACCTAGATTTGCTGAACAGGCGAAGCTTATCTTTGGAAACCAACAGACATAACTAGACTGTAACATTTAGTATAATTATTCCCACAGTACTGTCTCTATTGTGGATAGGGGTTGGTATTTTATCTAACTTCAGTGAAAGTTTGAAACATCAGCGTCCCATTTTCCAACCCCTTAACAATAATCTTCCCACTTTCACTGTCCGTGTTGGTCACTCATTTTGGTTGTAGGGAGAGGAAGTCAGTATTGGTATATTCTCCAACATATCGCAGATACTAAGCTAAGCATATTATTATTATTATTATTATTATTATTTAATATGGTTTGTTTAATCATACCGTATTTATATCTATAATTGTCCAGATACGAGAAAACGATGGATGCCGAACCACCACACGTGAGGTCACCTGAGGTGCTCACGATCACAGTCCATAGGGCGCGGGATCTGGTAAGTCAATACGCAATAATCAATATCAGTTACGCTAATGAGTCTCAAATGATCAACACCCATGACCATATATATAATCAAAACTTTTCTGTTTCTTTAGCACAACTACAAATAAAATTAACTGAGTATAATAGTCATTAAGGATATAGTGTTGAAGTATGACACAGGGGAATAAAAAAGGTGAACATTTTAAGGATTAGATCTTCCCGTACGTGATTTATATTTAACCGAAGATGCATATATAATTATACTTATGTATATATTTATAGTATATATACAGGCCTAATCATAAAAGACCACTTGTTTCTTAATTATATTTGATCAAAAGCGGGTGAGAGGAATTCGGTATGATGGTATTTCTTAATTAAACTTCTCTTTTGTCATGTAATTCGCCACAACACGGTCGTTAGATATTACTAGGACATACCTGCCAAGTATTACGATTTTGGCGGAATAATTACGATTTTTTTAATTCGAAAAAAAATCCGGCCCGCATCCTGCCATTTTATATACATATACATATACATGTACTTTTAACTTTACTCACTCTAGTATGTAGGCTGAAAACTGGTAATAATTTCTTTAATAATGTGCCTAAAATGTCTCTGAAAATGCACCAGAATGCACCATTTTTTATGTATTTTTCAAAAAAATTCCGGGGGGGGGGCATGCCCCCGGACCCCCCTAGAACGCTTGCGTGCCTTGCTTCGCTCGGATGGATTTCTATTATTAGGATTTTCGTTTAACAAAAGTTGGCAGGTATGCTAGGATATAAAAACAACAAACTTGCCGGAATAGCCGTTAAAATTGTGAAATTGAAGTTGCAACAGTAAATATTTACCCTATCTTCAAAATCGCTGTTATAATATAAAGAAAGAAAGGTTGGACTCAAACTTAATGCGGCGATGCTTGAGAGACAAGTATGGTTCTTGTTTTTGTTTAGCCTTTTTAAAATAAATTAACTCCCAACCATGAATTCAGATGCCTACCTTCGCGCGCAGCTAATTCAGCAGAGCTGTGCGGTATTGTCCCTAGTTCCAGCGATCGCCTGCCTACCTGGCCGCCCAGTCTCAGGCTGCTGCCGCTGCTGCTGCTACTGGGGCGGGCCTGGGTGGAGCGCGGGCCCCTTCTGTGGCGGGTGGGGGCCTTACGCCCCTCACTCAGCGGGGCCCGTCTGTCACTGGGGGTGGCAGGCCGCCCCCGTCAGGCATGCCGAACACAGTAAGTCTGCCGAAAACCTAGCACACCCAGACCTAGAGCAGCCGTGTAGCCCACCATCTTCTCATCCAGCACTGGCGTGTCATCTCCACACCCATATGTGGTGCATTGAGTGGACAGCGTACTACACCGCACCAACCCACCCCTCAGGACCTAGCTGATCCTCACCCACCAACCCACCCTACCTCTCCCTCAGCAACAGTTTTGTAATTCCTTAGACAATACCTGTCATTCTATAGATTTAAGCATCCCACTCTTCATTTGACATATGTTTGTGTATATATTATATAGCAAGTCTTGAATATATCATGATATATACATATATATTACCGGGCGCGGTGGCCAAATCGGCAGAGCGCAGGCCTCCCGTGCGGGAGGTCGGGAATTTAATTCCCAGTCGAGTCAATCCAATGTCTTACAAAATCTATACTTGTCGGTTCCTAGCTTGGTGTTCAGCATTAATAGGATTAATCAGTGTCAGGATAATGTGACTCAGTGGGATATCGGGTCATGGTACTGGTGGCCTGATTTTTCAGTGGGGCAGCACTAACAAGACGCCATGAGTGAACATTGTCACAAGTCAGTACCCGTCCTGATATGGCCTTAGATGTTGCCAGAACGTAAAATTCCAACAAACCAACCCGGCTATATATATCATGTCTACACATATACTATATATATGTCTACATATATACTATATATACGTATATATAGAGAAATAGTATATATACGTATATATATAAATAAATATATATATATATGTGTATATATATATATATATAATTCCTTTGACAATACTTGTCCCATTCCATGGATTTAACCATCCGACTCTTGAATTGTGTCATATGTATGTCATGATTTATTCGATACCTTTATCATTGTTTTGTAAATTTATTTGTTTTAATGAAAATATAATCTTTTATAGCAGAATTGTTATTCCCAGCCAACATGTTGGTACTCAGTTATGCATTTAACAAAAAGCGAAAATTGTATATTTTAGAATAAGACCATGCTAGATAGGACACTTTAGTTAATAATGTAGTCAGTGTTACTCTTTCCCATTACCACCTCAGTCCTAGCATGCACGTAAACAAAAAAGGAGGAACTATACGCAATATATTTAGCCACAATTGTGAATTGTTGTCGTTCGCGATGAAATAGTAATTGGTGCACATTGTAATGATGCTCAGTACATATGTAACAAAAGGTTAACAAATTAAGCAAACACAAGCACAGCACAATAACGCACATCCGAACAATTGTTCTATTAACACAGAAGAATTTTGGAAGGCATTGACTGGTAATACTAATACTAGCAGAACTTTTAGTTTGACAAACTAAATGAAATTCGAGTGCTTGTGAACATTTTTTCACTGTTCACCTATGACATTTTGGACGTAAGCCTAATGAAGACAATTTTGATTTCGTTTTCAAAATAATGTGCATAGATTATATATATTATATGTATTGTGATAATGACTGTTGTGAGATTATCATTATATATATATAAAGTCACTGCGGCAGAAAGGTAGACAAACCAGAGTTGGGCTGAGTTCTATTTTATTAGTTCTCTGGCAGGGACTATAAATATGCCCACCTACAAAAAAAAGAAAATTATAACAGGAGTGATACAATCCCGGTGCTGTACAGGTGGCGTCCCATTCGCGCGCCCCGCTGGGGTTGGTGTACGGCTCCTAACACATAATAATATAGGTACAACAGTAATAATAAATATAATTAAACCTTGTATATGCTTCGTTATTTATATTATTATAATCAATTATAATTCATATATATATGTATATATATATATATGTATATATATATATATATATATATATATATATATATATATATATATATCGATAATCACCATTGTCGCTCATAATATATATAAACAACCGCGGAAACGATGTCCTGGTAATGTAGTAGTCGTTCAGGGTCTACACACTGCAAGATAGTGGCGCTGTACTAGTCGTATTTGGTGGTGTTAATGGCAGTGTTGCCACCTAGAGGTTCAAGTTCATTGGTAGCTGCATTGTCATTTGTCAAACTCCATGAACAGGTTCATACCATACCTTGCTATTCCTGCTGGTCAGTTAGTTGAACTTTTATTATGTTTAAAGATCCATATAACTAAGGGTTCATATAAAGTTTTCAACATTTTCATGACCATGCAAAGAGCTACTTTTCCACCCACCCAACACATTTCTCGCAAAACAGTACGTATCAACATATTACCAAAGAACATACAAGTGGTTTATATCAGCATGTGCTTAAACCACACAAGTCGTACATGACTAAACCCGCTAACTCACATCGTCGTGTGCTTTATACAAGTGTGAATTATGTTGAAAACTTTGGATGGCTCCCTAAGGTAATATTATGTCTCATTCTTATCATACACGTAGGCCTATGTTGCCGTTGCTATGACATGACCGTTTATTTTTTTTATTTTTTTTATTTTTTTTTTATTGAGGCTGTATTTATACTGTCCATAGCACATAAGCCCGGGTACCCGGGCTTGTTTTCAATGCTGGCCAGTTGTAGTGTTGGTGTTATCTTACCACACAGTGGCTGCTGATAAGGTATTTGATTGCCTGCATTTCAGTAGCAGATAGATAATTGGTTGGTATGGTTAGTAGCCTATGTTAGTTTTTTTGAATTTTACAAATTTTTGAATTTTCACACAATGAAGAACATAATTCCGGCCGAATTCAACTTGGATAATGTATTGTTTGAATAGAGTATGCCATCTTAAATTAGATACGATATTCACCTGGGTCAGGTAAATTTGGGGGGAAAAGTGATTCAAAATGGTGCATTCTGGTGCATTTTGACATGAAGATATGCATTAAAAAAAACACCCCCAAAGCACAAAATGATTCTTGGGTGGAAGATTACAAATTAAAACCGGGAAATCGGGAGATTTGGGGTTAGTTTGCTATATTTTTAGGAAGATCTCCCGCCAATTCGGAAGCCTTGGCTCCTCTGATTTTATAAATAAGAGGAGAGAGAGTGCATTGACAGTGTAAGTTGATTAATATAATAAACGTGTAACTTGTTCATCGGTCACAAAGCGCTCGGTGAGCCGGCTTCTGTCCGCTGGTGCCGGCGGGGCGTCCGTAAGTAACCGGCAGGTTGTTAGAAGTGAATCACCACGCACGGGCCTTGTACACCTGTCTATTGTCAGTCCCATTCCCTACCCAGAACCAAGAACAATATGTAATATGTATTCCGTAGATATCAACATTAGCATTGTTCAGTCATTCAAGTAATGTATAAGGAGTTATGAGTCATACATACATACATACATACATACATACATATGTACGTACATACATACATACATACATACATATGTATGTACATACATACATATATATACATACACACATACATACATACATGCATATACACATACATACACACATACATCCACTCATCCATACATCCATCTATATATACATACTCGTACACACATACATCCAATCACCCATACATCCATGTATACATACATACATACGTATACATACACACATACATTCGATCACCCATTTACATCTATCTATGCATACATACATACATACATAAATACATACATACATACATACATACACACCTACTCACATACATCCAATCACCCATACATCCAGCTGTACATACATACATACATACATACATACATACATACATACATACATACATACATACAAACATACATTCATACATACATACATACGCTTGATTTTGTAGACCTGATATTAATATATTGATCTCGGCGGTGTATATAAATATAATATCCATGGAACAACCCCACCCTCCTTTCCCACCTCCCACGCCCGCCCTGTTTGCGATGCCTGTAGCATGTTCACCATTCCTCGTGTAATTGTGAGTTCCAGCTGAGGACTGAATTGAATCAATTTTCATTTTATTTAAAGGTGCCGGTATAACTATAAGCCTGCTGGACCAAAACTGACACTATCCAGACATATATTGTGATATATATAGAGAGAATTTATGCTAAACAGTTCTGAAGAGCTTTTTTGTGGAGTGAAGTTCCGGCCTCTTAATATATCGCCCACATTTAATTTCTTTACTTGGACAATATTTTGTTTGTGTGTTGACTTTCTAAGTATGGATTGGTGTGTTTGGCCCTGTTGGCATTCATTCGTTAATGGTAGGTTTCATACATAGGTCGCATGCCTGAGTTGTTGGCATGACGTGGGATAATGTAACACTCCTTGATGCGCTAGTTCTGCATGCATGAGTAAGGTCAAATCAAGTAGCAATAACATACTTGTTTCTCAGGCACATTTTGTCATAATTTAGTGTTGGCGCGCGTTTTAGATTTATTTATTTATTTATTTATTTAAACAAAATAGGTTCAGGAAATTTGTAGCCGTGGTATGTTTTACTTGCATTTTTATTTGGTCAGAAATTTGTCATGTAATTTACGACAAAACCCTAATTAACAAACAAAATACCAGAACACCAATTAAATTCGATTCCCCATGCCCCGGCCTCTGCCAATTTGGATTTCCACCGCTGTGTATAACTTACAGCGTCATAAAAGGCCAGTTGCTCTCATACCATGTCTATGTGGTGTGGGAGGTTAAAAATCCCTTTGGTCGGTAAAAGTGTAGGCCCGGACTTTCTATCAACAAACTGTCTAATTGTGGAAACAAGTCTAGTCTGACCTATCCGTGATAGGCAGTACAAATCTTCAAGAGAAACAAATGTTTCTGAGAGGAGGGGAGTCTTAGTCTATATTTGACCTTTTCTGTCAAAATTGGTATTATTTAAAGTGTGGACGGTCGTCGGTGATGCCTGAGAAACGAGTCTGCCCCCCCCCCCCCCCCCCCGCCCCCTTGTTTGGCATATGAGTTTTCTGTTTACCGTGCTGCGTTTGCGACATACTGCGTTTGCGCATATCAGACTACTCTTGTCATCCGGCCTGAAGGACAGTGTTTGAAGCGCGCTTACATCGTCGAAATTCTCTATTTTAGGGTCTCGGTGGATATAGACAAAAAAAATACATCCCAAGCACGAGTTAGATCAAAGATTTAACTCCATACTACAGATAAAAGATTCATCCCATACTACAGTAGCTTGAGTAGAGTCAGAGGTTAATTTGATCTAAGCTCGGGTGTGATATGGTGTAGATGAAAGATTCACCCCGTACTGCTGCGGTAGCCACAGGAGGGGTAAAGAACAACCCTATGTAAAATCTGGCGAAAAGTTTTGACATGCTGGGTAAATGAAATGAGCTGATAAATTCTTAATTTAAGAAGCAAAATATGTTCTTCACATGTATCTTAATATTCACCCGCTACTTTTGATTTGAAAAACCTAATAAAACGTGTAGTTTAATGGACTTTAAAACTGAAATCAACATTCTACGGTCGCCGTCTTGTCTTTTTGCATTCTCTCCCAATTCGCCAGCTCTGTGCCGATATAAGTATCCACTTGATACTGGAACCAGGGATTCTACTTCCTGTTCCATACTAAAGCTATTTTCACCCGTATTTAGACCACGTTGTCATTCACCCCCTACTGTAAGTACCAGGTGAATCTTTTATCTAGGAATGGTGGTGACAGCAATATGCCAGTTCCGAGTTAGTCTGTGAAGACTACCTCGTCTCATAGTAGGGTGTCTATCACTCACTGGGGCCACTCCGAAATAGTGACATCCTTAGATCCTAATGTAAACTTAGCGCAGTCTGAGAACATTAACATGGTAAGTGTCGTATAATAAATTATGGAACTATTATTTACGATGAAGTTATTTCGGCTGTTCATTGCTTGTCCTGTTGTTATTATTACTGTTGACCTTGTTGATTATCTGTATATCTATATGTTGATGTCATAAAGCAATGAACACTCAGAGTCAGAGCAGCCTGGGCATAGGCAGGTTTGCACAAAACTGGGCAAACTGTAACTTGGAGATACTCATGTGCGCATGCAAGAATGGGTCTAGGCCTAAATTCTGAGTAATAACTGGTTTTTGTTCTCGATCAATTATGTTACATCTCGTTTTGTGTCTACAGAAGAAGCTAAATAACATTGCGAAATCCTGAGTGCGTTTCCCCCTCACTAAAATACTTCTGGGAGGACACTGTGCTGATGGTTTTATGCACTGAAAATGCCTTTTACATTTTTATTGTTGCCACAATACATAGAGAAGATACTTGAACAATGCACATATTCACCCATCCGGCCAGTAGGTAATCTGAGGTAGGAATTCGGAAATGATATATTGTTAGTGTATCAATATAAATATATGTGTATAAAATATATCTAAATATATATATGTATATATGTGCACACACATACATACGTTGCGTACATACATGCGTATATATTTATCTATAGTTATATTTACCGGGGCAATACTTATATTGGTTTTCATATATTCTTTTTATATTTCTTACATACAAATATATATTTAAATATATATTCAAAGATTTCTTTAAAGATAAAGTATGAATCTATATATATATGTTTATATGTGGTTATAAACATATATATGAATATATAAATACACATCAATTTATATATATATTATAAAGAATTATTCTTTATAATATTCTACCTTTTACCCCGACCTCAGCCACTTATTGACTCGGCTGAGTGGTACTGGTAGGTTATAGAGTGTTAGTATTGGTCATACCTAGCTAGCATTCCCCATGGAGTTGGTAAAGTTGAATAAACTGACATGTTGACTCATTGTGGACCCCAGAACCGTATGGCCTCAGCTGCCCCTGACTCCTTAACAGTAAGTACTTAGTCGTAGCAGTCGCCCGCAGCCATTCCTAGCGGCAGGAGAATAGCCCTATATATGGAGAGCATCTAGTTGTCCATGTGATAGTGGGTGATAAAAGTAGTGTAGTTTTATTACCATGAGCGTTAATAGGTAGCTTGGCTTGTGACCTGCTACTCCTGTTACCATATTAGTCATTGTTTTCTCTAGTTGTTCACATATGTCAGCAATGTAGAAAGCACATGGCTAATCAAGTAGGCTATATAATATGCAGTGTTTGGGGCCTGCATATTTTGTTCTATTGACGCATGTTTTCATCTCTCTACCGGTATTGGATTTATAAGTTTTGTTGGTTCGATTACAGCGGCTTCGTGTAGAAATTAAATAGTTTCCAATTATTTAATGCGACTGACACAAAATCTTAGCATGCTTCGGTGTTGAGTGAGAAGTGTCATGTTTGCTGTTAAATGAATGCTTAATTTGTGTTAGTTATGCAAAATAGAGAAAAAAGAAAAGTGGAGGGCGGGTGGGTAAGAGAAAGGTTAACATTGTATTGTATGCCGAAGTTGACAATGCTGGGTGTGTGTCACCACACAGAGACGCCTACCGTCAGCCATGGGAAGCTCGACCCCTGTAAGTATATAGGGCACTCATACTGCCATAGGACCACACCATCTGCACACACAACTTTAATAGTAGGCAGTCTTATGTAGCAGTCACACTACGACGACAATGGGAGGACGACAGCCCGGCGGCTGGAATTTTGAGAAATCACGACGACATATGCAAATTCGGGCTAATTTGGACGACAATCGGACGACATCCGGATGACATCGGGACAACAGACGGGACGACAGCGGGACGACAGTGTCTGTGTGTCTGTGTCTGTGTGTGTGTGACTCTGTGTCTCTGCGTGTGTCTCTATGTGTGTGTCTGTGTATATGTGTGTGTCTGTGTCTATGTGTGTGTCTGTGTGTGTGTCTGTGTCTCTGTGTGTGTGTCTGTGTGTGTGTCTGTGTCTGTGTGTGTGTGACTCTGTCTCTGTGTGTGTCTCTATGTGTGTCTCTGTGTGTCTGTGTCTATGTGTGTGTCTGTCTATGTGTGTATATGTCTGTGTGTCTGTGTCTCTGTGTGTGTCTGTGTCTATGTGTGTCTCTGTGTGTGTCTGTGTCTGTCTGTGTCTGTGTGTGTGACTGTGTCTCTGTGTGTGTCTCTATGTCTGTGTCTGTGTCTATGTGTGTCTGTGTCTATGTGTGTGTCTGTCTATGTGTGTATATGTGTGTGTGTGTCTGTGTCTCTGTGTGTGTGTCTGTGTCTGTGTCTGTATGTGTCTGTGTCTGTGTGTGTGTCTGTGTCTCTGTGTGTGCCTCACTCTGACTCTCAGTCTGACTCTGACTCTCAGTCTGACTCTCACTCTCACTCTCAGTCTGACTCTCACTCTGTTTCTGTGTCTCTGTGTGTGTTTCTGTGTGTCTCTGAGAGTCAGAGTGAGAGTGAGAGTCAGACTGAGAGTCAGAGTGAGAGTGAGAGTCAGACTGAGAGTCAGAGTGAGAGTCAGACTGAGAGTGAGAGTCAGACTGAGAGTCAGAGTCAGAGTCAGACTGAGAGTTAGAGTCAGAGTCAGACTGAGAGTCAGACTGAGAGTGAGAGTCAGACTGAGAGTCAGAGTCAGACTGAGAGTCAGAGTCAGAGTCAGACTGAGACTGAGTGAGAGTCAGACTGAGAGTGAGAGTCAGAGTCAGACTGAGAGTGAGAGTGAGGCACACACAGACACACACACACAGACACAGACACACACTGACACAGACACACACACAGACACACACATAGACACACATATACACACACAGAGACACACACATATACACACACACACAGACACACATATACACACACAGACACACACATAGACACAGACACACACATAAACACAGAGACACAGACACACACAGACACACACACAGACACACACACAGACACACACACAGACACACACAGACACACACATAGACACACATATACACACACAGAGACATACACATATACACACACAGACACACATATACACACACAGACACACACATAGACACAGACACACACACATACACACACACAGACACACATAGACACACATAGACACAGACACACACAGAGACACACAGAGACACATACATGGAGAGAGAAGCAACTACAGCTTAACGACAAGACGACAGTGCCGCGACAGTGCCGCAGCAGTGCGACAGTGCCGCGACAGTGCCGCGACAGTGCCGCGACAGTGCCGCAACCTCGGCTGTCGTCGGCTGTCGTAGAAGTTTTTCAACATGTCCAAAATCCCCACGACAACCCGGCGACAGTCGAGAAAAGTGGAGAAACTGGAGGTGTCGCGCAGGTGTCGCGGCGACACCTGCGCGACACCTGCGCGACACCTGTGCAACACCGGAAGTCGCTGTCGCAGAGCTGTCGTCGCCGCTTGTCATCGTAGTGTGACTGCTACATTAATAGTCACCTCCCCCCTAACTACACCATTAAGCAGAACCCAAATAGGCACTTAGACAACACCTGGTATATAAACAGGGGCAGCTTTCTTTATAATCCAAACAATGTTCGGAATGGGGTAAGGAACAATTAAAAGCCTTGTTCGGATTTGCTTTTGAAGTAATATCGGTATTTTGAGGGCTAGTTTTATCCATGTTGTTATGCTAGGATTTGGAGAAATGGGACGGGCAATCCTAATCCTAACATTGTTATGATTGTGAAAAAAATATTGACATTCATAGACTGTCCCTTAGCTAATCAGTTTAAGTCTCAAATGTCCATATATTGGCTCATCATGAGCAGGGTACTTATTTATGGCTTAAATAATTGAGTGGGGTAATTTGCCCCCTTTTCCCGGCTGTTTGAGACTAGATTAGCACAATTATTAAGTAGACATCCTCAACAAAGGGAATAATAGTAAAATATCTAGATTGATTAAAACAAGTTAAGAACAAAATTGCTTGGGGGGGGGGATATTTATTTAGAAATAGAATTTAAGCTTTTTAATTATAGGCAATTACGAATTGAATCAAACTTGCCATTGCCACTAAAATTGTACGGTTTTATTCATAAATAGAGGGGAAGGCGCTTTCAAATAGCCATTAAACCTGAATAGTCCTATGAAAGCAACCCCAACCTAGATTTAAATATTCAACTTAGGTACTGGTGCACTTATTAAATCTTTTGCCACATAAAAGGGAAGACTAAGTCATTTTAATAGAGCCTGCTGCTGAAGCCTATGGGGTCAGAATTGTGACATGTCTGATGTCATTTTCCTTCAAATATTGTAATAAACAAAAGAAGAAGGAAAGTTACTTCAAATTAAAGTAAGATAAATTATAACGCTGCACCTAATATATTTATCTTTAAAAAATGGACTTAAACTCAAAACCATTGGACTATGCAGCTTTAACTATACCTATACCACGAAGTCTTTTCTTACAACTTTGTGGGAGGAGGGGAGGAGTTCAACTCCCGGAGATCCAAATATTTTACTTTATTTGTAAAGTTGACGCATTTTATTATGATATAATTGATTCACGTCATCCCCCACACTGCACTGTACTCATAATTAGTTAAAATAAAAATACAACCCAACAAGTATGTATTTGCAAACATATAAAATAAACAATACTTACAGGCAATAATAGATTCCCCGATATAAGAATTTCTTTGCGATCTGTAAGAATTTTACTGCTGCTTTAAGGGATTTAAAACAAAAAAACACCCCAAAAAACATATTAATAGTGGTCAACATAGTTTCGATACATAATAAGTCTGGTTGTCCTATCAAAACCTGGGCATGGACATATTAGAAATATATTTTGAATTACAACAATCTTTCAACCCAGCGAGTTTTGCTCTGTTCGTTGTATTCCCCAGTGAGTATTATCCAAAATACAAATATAGGAGGTATTCATGCCACAGCCTTCAATATTCCCAACGCTGTACTGCTGTCGACATAACACTATATGCTTCCCTGTGACTACCCCAACGCCATCGTGTTTTTGTTTATGTGCATATAATATGGGTATATATGTACGTTTATGTATAATGTAGAAGGGATTATGGGGATATTATAGGAACGAATCTAGTGTTGTTTGGAGCTGAGACTCTCCTCCATAACAGTATATACTATTGCATTGTGTGTTGTGAGTAGTGTCAATAATATACACATACACGTGAACATACATACATGTATCCATGCACATATTCATGCATACAAACATTACATACATAAGTGCACATATACATACATACATGCATACATACATCATACATACATGCACATCTGTACATACATATGTACATGTATACATCAGCCCGTCCTGATATGACCGAAGATGTTGTTAGGACGTACAGCAACAAACAAACCATCCATACATCTGTAGATACATACATGCATACATACATTCATACATACATCCACATCTGTACATACATATGTACATACATCCGTACATATGTACATGCATACATACACACATACATATATACACACATATATACATACATAGATACATTCATAGATACACATACATACATATGTATGTACGTACATACATACATACATACATACATACATACATACATACATACATGCATACATACATACATACATACATACATACATACATACATACATACACAACTGGGGAAAAAATTACCTCCATGTAATAGTCATGTGTTTGGCTGGGTGATTTCAACTGACTTTGAGTTGAAGCCAAATACAGGCCCACTTGAAGCCACTCTGCCGGACCATGTAGACTAGGACGTTGCCTACACTTCGGTGAAACCATGCCTTTTAATGACGTTATATATTTTACTTCGAGATGCAACCGATAAACTATTCCTAGCCGAGGGAGTGAAGCTATATCCATCTATGGGAAATAAAGAATGTTAATAACAAGGGAATACTAAGTCAATTTAATAGAACCTGTTAGTGCTGAAGCCTATGATGCCCAACATTTCGATGTTCACATTAACATTATTTTGGTTTGTTTTTACTTCAAATATCTTAAAGTTAGCCGTTCACAATTAAATTTACTTCAAGTCAAAGTAACACAATATAACGATCAACCTAATATATTAAAAAGATATATGGCAGAAACTCCAAACTATCGGTCTGCGCAACTTTAATAACGATGGTGATGATGATGATTATGGTAATAATAATTATTAGAGGAATGACTATTCCGTAGGCTAAGAGAACAATAATAAACCCAATAAAGAGGGTACAAAATATGGATATAGCTTAATCTCCCTGTTCCCATAGCACTTGCTGTAATAACCTTTAGTAAAACAGAAACAATCTGTTATCATAAGGTACATAAGTAACTCTTGTTTAACTGTTAATTATATTTTGTTGCATGTCATATCTGTCGTCCATTTACCCCTTATTTATTGCATTCCCCACCATGTCTTGTCCACTTCATTTCAGCCATTTCTTTTTACAATAATTGATGTGTGCACGTACTGTGTGCAGGTGCAGGCGCTGTGTGCAGGTGATGTGTGCAAGTCCTGTGTGCAAGTGCTGTGTGCAGGTGTTGTGTGCAGGTGCTGTGTGCAAGTGCTCTGTGCAGGTGTTGTGTGCATCTGCTGTGTGCAGGTGTTGTGTGCAGGTGTTGTGTGCAGCTGTTCTGTGCAGGTGCTGTATGCAGGTGCTCTGTGCAGGTGATGTATGCAGGTGCTATGTACAGGTGATATGTGCAGGTGCTGTGTGCAGGTGCTGTATGCAGGTGCTATGTGCAGGTGCTGTGTGCAGGTGCTGTGTGCAGGTGTTGTGTGCAGGTGCTGTGTGCAGGTACTGTACCCAGCTGTTGTGTGCAGGTGCTGTGTGCACGTACTGTGTGCACATACTGTGTGCAGGTGCTGTGTGAAGGTACTGTGTGCACATACTGTGTACATGTGCTGTGTGCAGGTGCTGTATGCAGGTATTGTGTGCACATATTGTTTACAGGTGCTGTGTCCAGGTACTGTACCCAGCTGTTGTGCGCAGGTGCTGTGTGCACATACTGTGTACAGGTGCTGTGTGCAGGTGCTGTGTGCAGGTGCTGTGTGTAGGTGTTGTGTGCAGGTGCCGTGTGCAGGTGCTGTAACCGCGTGGTGCCTTGCCTTACAGAGAGGAATACGTGGAGAGACAATAACCTCCATCGTCAAAGTCGAGTTTGGAGAGAAAGTTCTGGGCGAGTCTGCAAAAGTGGAATGTTCGCCCGACCACCCTGCGGAGTTCAACTACAGCACCACCATCCACGTTACCTTTGATGACCCGCTCATGCTGGACGAACTTGCTACCAAACCTGTCGTCTGTGAGTAGTGCTCTGTATACATTTATGGCAGGTGAAAGTGCATTTCAAACTCCACTAACAGTTGTTGGGGTTAACTTGTACGGATTGACTATTGTCAAGGTCCTGTGTCCCTATCATGAGATTCTATAGTCACAGTACAGTGATGACAGTATTCTACAAGTGCACAGGGTTAGGGGTAGCATTAGCGTTAACTATTTTGCGTAGGCATTGACTTTGGATCTAAAGGAATGGTACCGTGATGCTGGACTGCTGATCTACATCAATGGTACCGTGATGCTGGACTGCTGCACTGCGGTCACAGTACCATGATTTTGGAATATCCTTCTGTCGCCATGGTACCGTGGCAATAGAGGCGTCCTATCGGAGTGACTATTGTCACGGTACCATGATATCCACCATACCGTGATGCTAGACTGCCACACTGCTGTCTCGGTACCGTGATTTTAGAACATCCTTCTGTCGCCACGGTACTGTGACAATAGAGGCGTCCTAACTTTTATTTATCAGTTGCTGGATGACTGAGCAAGTATGGGAACCGTATGGGATTTCTTGGCATTGGTTCGGGAAGTTTTCTACTCACCTGCTCACTCACTGCGGATTCTTTTCCTTTTGAATAAAGAAGGGCTTGAATATAGAAATATTTACACTAATTCAGTGTTGTGTTCATGTTTATCGCTTTACATGATGGGAAGTGGCGGGGATTGTCCCTTCCAAGCCCATCCTTTACTGTGTACCCAATGTTTTAGATTCACTTTGTAGGACAGACTACATGCATGTAATAATTGTGCAGCGTCTGAATGCGTCATCTGCTGCTTACAGTGACGCTCATAGAGGTTCTGCCCAAGGAGAAGAAACAGAAAGAAGAGAAGACCAGCATGCTTGGACAGTGTACAATTGACCTGCTGCCATTTGTTCAAGGTGAGAAGGCGATGATTATATATGTTTTGTTGTTGTGGTCATCATCATCATCATGCTGTCGGTCGCGATGTGACAAAGACTGCTTTCATTACTTGACTGCCGCTCTCCATTTAGCTCTCTGCTGTGAGAGTTGCGTCCATGAGTCGGTCTTAATGTCTCTCAGCTTCAGGTTTCTCTAGATGGTATCCTTGAAGCGGAGACGAGGGCGCCCTCTCTTTCTGTAACCAGAAGACAGTTGAGAATAGAGGATCTGCTTTGGTAGCCTGTCTGATGACATCCTCATGAGGTGTCCAGTCCACCAGAGATTCTTTTTGATCAGAAGATCTTCCATAGAGGGCAGCCCCGTTTTTCAAGTATTTACGGTGTGGTACATTAGTTGATTAAGCAGGGGACATTTCAATCGCGGACAATTGGTCTTCTTCATTCCACTGCTCCTTGCCTTATTCTAGTAATGCCGAGTACCATAGTTCGCTACCGACAAATGTAAATCTTTACGTCATTGATTTGACCCGACCAGGGTTCGATACCACATGTTCAAATCCCATGACCTGTCAAAACTGGAAACGGACGCTCAACATTTAACACCCCTTCATGTTCCACCAGTATCTAGAATCATGATCGAATTTCCACCCCTACCAGATTCTGGTCTTACTGTATAATATTAATCATGTCTGTACTGACCTCTCAAGCAAGGAGCCACACAGCCAGGTGGGCGTGGATAGGGTGATGCCATTATGGAGCCTAAGTGGTGTAATGGTTAGCACACTGGCCCGGAATGCAAGAGATATGGGTTCGATTCCTGCTCGAGGTGTAATATTTCCTATTTTCATCATCCCCACTAAAATATCAATAGGGATGCTATGCTTAATGTTGCATCGTCCGATGGATTTGAGTTTATGCCATAATTTATTTCAGATTGATTCATTTCGTTGATTGTTATAATCTACTTTACTTTAGTTTGAAGGAGCTTTTAAAAAAAAAGAAGTTAATGATGCTCTCCCACCATGGCTAAGGTCGTGCGGTAGGAATTATAAATTATCGCGGGTTTCAATACACTTCTAAAGCAGCACTGATTCGAGACATGTCACCAGACGGGAAGGCCGAATGAGTTGAGCGTCCGTCTCCCGTTTTGATAGAGCATGGGATTCGAACCCACGGGTTCGACCCCTGATCGACTCAAACCAATGACTTACAAATGATATACTTGTCGCTTCCTAGCCAGGGACTCAGCATTATTAGGATATGGCAAGGATTGGTTTGGCTCAGTGTCAGGATAATGTGACTGAGTGGGATATCAGGTCATGGTGCTGGCGGCCTGGTCTCCGAGTGGAGCGGCACTATAACATCACCATGAGTGTGCACTGGCCCAAGTCGGTACCTGTCCTGATATGACCATATATATTGCCAGGACGTAAAACCCCAATAACCAACCAATAAACTTATTCGAGACACTACGGTACATAGAGCCTAATGGTAACCTTGTTGGTATCTATGCACTACACAGGTGAACTCAAGTTCAATGCGACAATGGCAGTAAATCCGGCAGCTGGTTCTCCGATGGAGTCCTTGACAGCTGAACAGCCAAAGGTATGTGAACACCCCAGGTTTCGCACGCGTCGCTGAAATCGTGAATATTCTTGAATTTAGATTTTTGGTTCTGGTACCCGCAAATGTTCTTGAATTTAACTTTATATTCTTGAATGATCTTAAAATCCTTCCTCTCCTGTTCTGCTTAGCCTCAACCACCTCCTGCCCACCCACCGAGTTTGCTCAGTCTGCAATATTTTGATACTAAAATGTTGCGTGTGTCTCCTTAAATATGTTCTTGTATGTTCTTGAATCTGGTGGCCAACCTCCCAACCCCATAGTGTATACAACTCCGGTAACAGTTATGAAAACCCGCGATAATTTATAATTGTCCAATTAAATATCACAAAATGCCAAGGATATGACAGTAATTGGTCAGTCATATGTTTTCATATGACCTTAGATGTTGCTAGGACATAAAACTCAAACAAGCAGAAAAGCAAGTCGTGATTACAGAGAGAGAGAAAATGGGAATTAGCAGCATGGGAGATAATAGTCATAAGTACAATGGAAGGCTCTGGTAGCTCTCCCCGTGGAGCAGCACTATGAAGTCACCATGAGTGCGCACTGTCACAAGTCGGTACCCGTCCTGATATGACCTCAGATGTTATCAGGACGTAAAACTCCAACAACCAACCAACCAACCAACAACCTTAATTAACTGCCCAGTTTAAAGATCTGAAATATGACTGCCGGTACCTACTACAATGCCTAGCCGGTTTACACTGACGATGCCCTACTTGCAGCCCGAGGTGGACATCTCCCTGAGTGTGGAGTCAGCACTTCTCGGCGCCAATCGGCTCAAGGAGTGCAACCTGATGTCGGTGACGGTCGAGTCGCTCTTCTCACCGCCTGAGGCCTTCACCTTTGTCGGGCAGCAGTTCATCTACACGGCGACGCACCCCATGCAGCTCACCGCAGAGGTATGTACTGCGCAGTCTGCTGCACTCAGCCGGCTAGGTACTGTTGGCTAGTTACTGCCAGTTAGTTACTGCCGGCTAGTTACTGCTGGCTAGTTACTTCTGGCTAGTTACTGCTGGTTACTTACTGCTGGTTAGTTAGTGTCGGCTAGTTACTGCTGGTTAGTTAGTGTCGGGTAGTTACTGCTGGTTAGTTACTTCTGGCTAGTAACTGCTGGGTAGCTACTGCTGGCTAGCTACTGCTGGCTAGTTACTTCTGGCTAATAACTGCTGGCTAGTTACTGCTGGTTAGCTACTGCTGACTAGCTACTGCTGGCTAGTAACTGCTGGCTAGTTACTGCTGGCTAGCTACTGCTGGCTAGTTACTGTTGGTTACTTACTGCTGGCTAGTTACTGCTGGCTAGTTACTGCTACTATAATTGTTGATACTGTTCCTACCATCTCATCATCATATCGATAAATACTTCAAATACACCATAGCTGTTAAGGATGGAAGACCAGTACTTCGGTGCTGAAAAAAAAGTTATCCAACTGGAATAAAAACAATTGAAAAAAAGAAGGCATTTCCACCGATATCTATGTGTGGCATTGACTTTCAGAAAGAGAGCACGATTGTTTATACGGGCGGTCAGCTGAAGCCCTGTGTGGAGAAGGAGATCCCCAGCAAACAAAAGCGCTGGGCAATGCCTGGGGCTGCAGTAGGTTCTTCCATCTTCATGCATGATAGGTAAGAACCTCTCCCTATCCCCGACCCCTACCATCACCCCCAACCTCCTACACACCAATATCCCCATCTATGTACGATAATCAGCATTAATAGGACAGGGAAAGGACTGGTTAGCTCAGTGTCAGGATAATGTAACTGAGTGGGATATCAGGTCATGGTGCTGGCAGCCTGGTCTCCCAGTGGGGAAGCACTATAAAGTCGCCATGAGTGCGCACTGTCACAAGTCGGTACCCATCCTGATATGACCTTAGATATTGCTAGGACGTAGAACCCCAACAACCAACCATAGCATACCTTTATTTGAGGGAGGTGTCCTGGTTGAGGAGGTCAGGTCACATGAGGTTGCCTCCAGTACTGATGTTTAAAACCCTCTCCTGGGCAGTAACTAAGTGACATCATGTGGTTTCTGACCACGTGGTGGTCATTTACAAGACTTGAGTGGACAGTTACTATGGTGACTGGCCTGTCAATCACTAGCTTAATGTTGCATAGTCCGATAGGTTGTCATTTTCTGATGTAAATATATTATATTGGTTGTTATAATCGACCTTACTTTAGTTTGAAGTAACTTATTTTAAATGATAAACTTTTGAGATATTTGAAGTGCAAACAAAATTGATTTTGGCAAGCATGCCAAAGTTCTGGCAACATAGGTTTCTGCAGTTAAAGCTTCTATTAAACTGACTCAGTGTTCCCTTCTATGTAGCAACAAGTGCATCAGTATCTAAGTTAGATAGGATCAAATCTAGATAATTGTTTTGGTTTTGATAAATTTGATGCTTTATTGGACTGTGCAGCTTTAACGGCTTTAGTTATTTGGATCGAAATAGTGTACAACCCTGATTTATTGTTACTGGGCAACATACTATCTCTGACGGCAGCTATTTGTATTTATTGACTCTTCATAAACACATGGAGCTTCTTCTTGGTTGTCCATCGGTGGCGATGATGACAGCAACTCATCATTTGTTGTGAACTCGTCGATGACTGACGAATCCAATTTGTGCTTGGAATGTGCGATGGCACGTTTGACATGTGCGTGTAGCTGCTGTTAGAGAGTCTTGTAGATGAAGGAGACCATCTTTTCTCTGTTGGCGCTTTTTATTATTTTATTTATTGACTCTTCATAAACACATGGAGCTATTATGATGATGAATAACCAGTTAGTTCTAAAGTATTTTTCCATACACATTGTGGTGAGTGTCACACACCAGTTAGGTTTGCAGGCTGTGAAGGCAGATTGGGGGGCGCCATACTACTTAATGCCACAAGCTCTTTATGTAGCTTGGGTTCAGCCTTCAAATGACATAGCAACATTTGAGTTTTCTGGTCATTAGAGTCTTGGCGTGCGATGCAATCGAGGAGGAAGACGGTGACTACAAGAAAGCAGAGGACCACGAGCACAGGTCAACGTCGGAACGGGACAAGAACAGGATTACGTGGAACATAGAGCGGCGCTGCTTCATGGACGGTCCGGGAACAAAGCGGTCAGTACTGCAGGATAGTAGGAATCTAGCGGTGTCTGCCAGGTGGACACGTGTGTGAGTGTGAACAGTGCCCGGTAGGTGGCCACATGCGTATGAGTGTGAACAGTGCCTTCCAGGTGGCCACGTGTGTATACATGTGAACAGTGCCCAACAGGTGGCTACGTGTGTATACATATGAACAGTGCCCATCTGGTGGCCACGTGTGTATGAGTGTGAACAATGCCCGCCAGGTGGCCATGTGTGTATGAGTGTGAACAGTGCCTGCCAGGTGGCCATGTGTGTATACGATTGAACAGTGCCCACCAGGTGGTCAGGTGTGTATACTCATGAACAATGGCCACCAGGTGGCTACGTGTGTATAGGTGGCTACGTGTGTATCAGTGTGAACAGTGCCCACTAGATGTCCATGTGTGTATACATGTGAACAGTGCCCGCCAGGTTGCCATGTGTGTATACGTGTGAACAATGTCCGCCAGGTGGCTTTGTGTGTATAGGTGTGAACAGTGCCCACATGTGTACATGTATGAACAATGCCAGCCAGGTGGCTAAATGTGTTTGTGAACAGTACCTACCAGGTGACTACACATATGTGTGAATAGTGTCTGTCAGGTGGCCATCATTTGCTTGATATATTTTTCTTTCCATTTTTAGCTTCCAAAGCAAACTTGTAAAGACGCGCTACTGGCCTGTGGAGATCTACCGAACAGCATTGCCTTCAGGAGGCAAAGGCAAGAAGGTATGTCATTTCTCTGGAGAAATCACTACTGACTGAATTAATCTGTTATAATTTTATTAATTCCTCTGAATATATATATCACTTGTCAACGACAAGTTTTTTATTTAAAATTTCTTTTTTTTAAAACTAATTTCAAAACACCAACATAAATATGTCAATAGCTTTAGAATGCGACCTATGTTCATTTATTGATCTGTAACTGCGATTGCTAGCCATGTAAGTGTTTCTTGCGTTCACCTGTTTAGTCTTGTCATTAATTATACTTACTTTGCCTTAGCTAGGCCGGCTTAATATCTGTGCTAAACTATGGGACCCTTTTGAAGCATGCATCTGTGTTTGGCTCCACATGGAGTGAGGTGTGAAGTGTTTACAGGTGTGACCTATTTACATAAAGAGGTATGACTTCACATATGTCCAGTTGAAGGCCATTTTCACTGCTAGTACTAGTAGGCATATGTATTTCCTTCCCTAGGAGTTGGCTTCTTGGGATAGGTAGCCATAGAGGGGCATATTATTGGAGGAGGAAGACTGGTATTCAGGGCCCTCGATAACTTGGGAGCTTGGGTCAAATATGTATCGAACGACATATTTGTTGCATGGTAAAAAAACACACATTTTTGTTTGATGCTACAATGAACATTGTCCATGTTGCGCCAGAGCATGGTACAGAGACTTGAACCTTCCTAACGGTAACTATGGATGCTCACTGGTGGTGCCACCAACTTGGGCAGAGCACCCCTGCATCATCTAGTAGATCCCGGCGACACAACACCTTGACCGTTGGATTCGAACCACCAGTTTTACTTAGTCTCCAGCACCCGAAAACTGTGCGTGGCGTGTTGGCTAGTCCTCCTTGCTGGCTGGATCGAACCGACAGGTTCACGGCCTGAACAACTACATCATTACCTGAACCTGTTCCTGCGGGTTCGATCCGGCCAGCGAGGAGGGATAGCCTACACACCACGCATGCGCAGTGTTCGGGTGCTAGAGACTAGGTGAAGCTGGCGATTCGAATCCAACGGTCAAGGTGTGGTGTGGTGTGGTGTGGCTGGGATCCGCTAGATGGCGCAGGGGGGCTGTGCCCAAGTTGGTGCTGCCACCAATGAGCGGCCATAGTTATCACTAAGTGCGTTCGAGTCTCTGCCCCGGGCCCCGAATTACCCTTGTTTGTTGTTGTTGTAAATTAGTTGATTAAGCAGGGGAAATTTCAATCATGACCGATTGGTCTTCCTTATTCCACTGCTCCTTGCCCTATCCTAATAATGCTGAGCGCCAGGTTAGGAAGCGACAATTATACATTTTTAAGTCATTGGTTTGACTCGACCGGGTTTCGAACCCACGATCTACCAGAACGGGAGACGGATGCTCTAATTCATTCGGCCATCCTGTCTTGGATGTTGTCGGTGTAACATGCACAATTCACCGACCCCCCCCCCCCCCCCAACCAGGTAGAATTTCCCATTGAGAGCCCTGAGTATTTGTAGATTCCTTTGTACTTTTGTTTATTTTACTGCTATTATTAACCGTGGCGATATTTCAATTGCAATTTAACACGTCATGCCACACTAATAGACTTTAACCCCATTTTAAAAGCGTCAATAATGAATTACAACAGATACTAAAGGCGCAATTTGAACAGCTTGTTTTCCGCTGTGACTTTTGCCGACTAAAAATGTGACTTTCAATTTTGTGCACACAAATAAACTGCAGGATGTCCAGGTTAACTTTTTACCTTTTCACGTCTGGTAGATTATGCATGTTTGGGAGTTATTTAAAGTTTTCAACATTTTCACAGTTGTGCAAAAAATCTAATATTTGGGTGTGGAACGGGGGTGTCAGTGTGTATGGTTTAATAAATTGTTGAACACAAACCACTGGCATGTTCTGTAATAAAATGTGTTCTACATTATGGAGAATACAGGGAGTGTCTGGAAAAGTAGTGCTTTTTGTACGACCATGAAGATGTTGAGTAGTTTGGTGGACCAATTAGAATGTCACTTGTAAGTTGTAACATCTTTGTAAGCATGGGGAACAAAACCTCCCTGGTTATCTGTCAAAGAGCACCACACACAGCAGGTTGGCATGTCACTTTGGATGCACCCACACTTATAAATATAAGCTTTATAAACAATAACTAAATGCCGAGTGCATTGCGTGCTGATGACACATTCTTTTGGTGATAGAAACGATACCAGACCAGCCATTTACGGTTTTGCAATGGCATTTTTCTTTATCATATTTAATAAAAAGTTAAATACATCAAGTTGACTACAGGTAATCCAAGTGTCACTGGTCCCTCGGGAAAGACTGAAGCTGTGTCACAGACTCCTGCTACTTCACAGCTTCAGCTTATACACTGGGATTGGAACCCATGCCACCCCCATCCTATACTATGTACCCTATTCATTTAAACTTACTTTTCACTGATAACCACATTCCTTCTGATGACCAAACTTGGTCGATTTTTGTTTAGTCCAATGTAGATTGCAGTGAAATTGTCCTAGTAAATATTTTATGTGAAATAAAATACCACTTCGTGTATGTGTATTCATCACCTCCCCCACCTTCCACTGTATATGCTGAAGCTTCAACCTGGCGTGCTGGGTCACAGCCTCAGTCTTTCCTGAGGAACCAGCGAAACTCAGAATACAGGCATTAAAACCTACTCTACTTTAGTTCAGAGTAACTGTTATATTATCACCATTTTTTACATTTACACTGAATATGTGTTGTATAATTTAATATGCAAATATTATTACAAATGGAGCACTGCTGCCTGGTTAGTTCAATGAGCCCTCACTAACCTGAAATGGCGCCACTTGCGCGTCAGGCCCGCATTGGCCAGATCCTAGGCACCTCCACCATTCCAGCAGTGTCTCCCCCCCCCCCCCCCCCCCAGCAAACACCTCTATTATTGGATTTTAATGTTGCATAGTCCGATGGTTTTGAGTTTCTGCCATTTTTCGAGGAAAATACATTAGGTTGATCAGAATAATCTACCTTAATTTAGGTTGAAGTAACTTTTATTTTAAATGGTTAACTTTGAAGATAGGCCATATTTGAAGTGAAAAGAAGCCAAATTAATGTTGGCAAGCATGCCAAAACTCTGACACCACTGGCTTCAGCAGTAACAGGATCTAGTAAATTGACTTAGCATGCCCTTCTATGCAGCAACAAATGCACCAATATCTAAGTTGGATATGTAGAATCAAATTTAGGTAAGTGTTTTGGTTTTGAAAATGTTATGTTTTCATCGGACTGTGCAGCTTTAACTAACACCAGCTTCACTGAAGAAACAACACTATGTAAAATACATTTCTATGTCTCTTTGTAGATGCACACTATAGCATCACTCTTCTTTTAATGTAACGCTGCGACCATGAGCGTCTATTTTAATACTGTCATAAACTTTTGTAAGTCTCAAAACATACATTTTTGGGATTCTTAAAAATCCACTAAAACCTTTGTGCGTGTATTGAGATTTGTCTCTACTTCTTGCACATTGTTTTCTTTCACATAAATGCTGTTGAAGAAGTATCAGGCATCAAAGAGCTCACCATGCAGCATGTGTATTGCATCTTAACCCAGCTTAAGATTTAATCTTTTATTCTTTCAGCCCGACAAACGCACAGCAAATTAGTTCATTTGAATCTAATTGAGTTCCTCGCTATTATTTCTCGTTGTAGCTATTTGGATTTGTAGTCCATAGACTTTTAGAATATTTAGAATATTGAGTGTAAGCAGTAAACAGTTTTTTGGGGTCAGCGCCGATATACTGGCCATACAATATTTCAGTTTTTTTCATAATTGGATTTGTTCTGTGAAATGGCAAATTTGTATGTAAATTAACTTCCAGATTACCTTACAGATCCTCTTCTGGCTGATCTAGGCCCTATTGGGCCTCTAATAAAATCAAAGGAAATCAGGAAAGCTATCACCACATGGCTCAGTCCACCTGGGTATGTGTAATGGCATAAACCAACACAGAAATGGACAGGCCATGGTCATTCATCTGATCCACCCTGAAATACAAATTAGTGGCTAAGCAAACAACACAACCATCCCACCTGGTCACAGTCCTAAAGGGCCCGAGTGTGTTTTGGCACACTGGTGCACTATCTAGGGACAGGGCTTGGGTGAAAGGATGCTGTAACAAATCAAAATGGGATGGGATCCTCTCCCGCAAGCCTGCATGACACCCAAGTAGATGTACATAGTAGGCTAAGGTATCATACTCAGACTAGACAAAACTTTGGAAAAACACAAAAAAACTAACATAGGCTACTAACAGCCAAAATCGCCAAAGGGTGGCCTGAGCAGAAACAGGTAAACACTCCTGGGCGAGGGACCAGACCAAGACAGCACCACAGCTGTCCAGCGTTGAAAACAACCATCCTCGCGGGAGCTTATACATTATGGACAGAGTAAATACCTTGTCAATAAACAAACAAAAAAATAAAATAATGCCAGCTTGTTATGGTTTAAAAAAAAGAACTATTCTTCTGCACACATATGGAGGCGGATGGAGCCCTGAAGTCATATAATTGTGGGTGTCCTCTCCAATGTTTATCCGGCCTTCTCTCAAATGCTTCTTTCTACAATTGGTGCTTCAACCACTTGGTCTGGAAGACTGTAGCATGGCATTGTCACTCGGGGGGAAAAAGAGTTTCATGACCTCAAGTCTGGGCCTCTCCTTGAAGATCTTATAAGGTAGGATTAAATAATGATTATAAACCTAGATGGATCAGGATTATCAGATTATCAGGATTAACACTGAATACTACACAGGCTACCCTCGTACGGCTGTGGTGTTCACGCCCTTTCTCAAACGCCTAGACTCTGAAATTGTTATATCTGCCGGTGACAAAGTCTATCTGGGACGCTTCGCTGTGGGTTTTCTTTTGTGTTACATCGGATTTCCAGGTACAGTCTCGCCTTAGAACCCGGTGCAATGCACCTCGCACGGATCAGTGGACACAAACAAGTGGGGGAATTTATGTCTTCTTTCATTGCAGGAAGAGGAGAGCCACATTTCGTTCCATGGCATTGCCTACGTAAACCTGGCCCCACTCCTCTACCCGGGAGGTGAGTTCAAATTATATGCTCATCTTTTCATAGCCTTACACACACTGGGCGAGGTGGCCGAATCAGTAGAGCGCGGGCCTCGATGCAGGAGATCAGGAGTTTGGTTCCCAGTCGAGTCAAACTAATGACTTATAAAATTGATACTTGTCGCTTCCTAGCCTGGCGCTTGGCATTAATAATAGGATAGGACAAGGACTGGTTAGCTCAGTGCCAGGATAATGTGACTGGGATATTGGGTCATTGTGCCAGTGGCCTGATTTCCGAGTGGGGCAGCACGATAAAGTTGAGATGAGTGCACACTGTCACAAGTCACAACCAATGGTTCACAACTAGTTCATCAAAGACTGTGGTATGTGCTGTACTGTCTGTGGGAAAGTGCATATAAAAGACTCCTTGCTGCTTATCGGAAAGAGTAGCCTATGTGGCGGCAGTGGGTTTCCTCCAAAGAAATATGTCAGAATGACCATATGTTTGACGTCCAATAGCCGATGAAAAAAATCAATGTGCTCTAGAGGCGTCGTTAAATAAAACAAACTTTCCTTTTGTCCCAAGTCAGTACCCATCCTGGTATGACCTTAGATGTTGCCAGGAGTTAAAACTCCAGCAACCAACCAACCACAGCCTTACATTGTGTTTAATTGCTGTTTTCTTCTTTCTTCTTTTCTCTTGTGTGATGACAGTGAGGAAGGGGGGTCCGTGCACTTAATTACCCCGTCGCAAGCTTTAAAAAAAAAAATCTTGTTATGCTCGAGTAATTCTCGGGTTTCCAACAAATATTCCATGTTCTTCACAATATGAACAATGTTCGTAACTTGGCGAATGGGGTAAAACCACGATGTTCGGATTGCTTTTCAAGCTTATAACATCGGTCATGATTTCATCAATGTTTTTATGTTAGGATTAGAGAAACGGATGAAACATAATCCTAACATTGTTGACATTGTGTACAACTTTGACATTCATGGACCGTCCATTAAACAAATTAAATATTTGTCAACAGCTGGTTTAAAATAAGTTTGTTAAATTATGATTAAAAAAACAAAAAACTTGCAACCTGAAGCAATAGGCTATATAGCGATATAGCGAATGGTAGACAGGAAGGGTGAACACTTATTTGTCTCTCTTTTTTTCTCTTTCTTTTTTTTGGTACATTAGTTGTCCCAAGCAGGGGAAATCCCAGTCACAGATGACTGGTCTTCCCCACTCCACTGCTGGTCGATAGAAAGCCCGAGCCTACACTTTTACTGACCCAAGCGATTTTTAACCTCCCACACCACATAGACAGGGTATGAGAGCAACCGGCCTTTGATGACGCTCTAAGTTATACACAGCGGTGGAAATCCAAATTGGCAGAGCTGAGGGCACGGGGAATCGAACCGCCGACCCTCAGATTAGGAGTCTGACCTAGAAAAAAGTCAGACATATGCTAATCTATTTAAGATATAAAAGAAATATTTATCTTTAGTCACTCGTCATTGCAAACAAGAATTTAATTGATTGTAAATAACAATGTAAAGCAATAGCTATTTTTGTAAAGTAAGACATTTGGCCTTTTTGAGGACGGCAGGATTGTAACACCACATATAACTAAGTTTTTATGAACCCTGTATTACAACTACTAGACTGACTTTTTTTGTTATCATTGCTTATTAGCTCCTGAAACTGGGTTACTTAGATTGTTTGTTTATTCTGGGACCGGGGCTTGTGGTTTTCATGTTCGACATTTACCTGATGATTTCAGTAAAGCGAATCCGTGGTGCATATAAGGTTGTGGGATTCAACGAGCAGGAGCTAACAGAAAAGGTATGGTAGCATTTACATATCTAAAAAATCTTTATTACATTTGTTTATTAAAGCAGCAAAATCTGACGAAAGCATAAACATATCGAAACCAGGACACTTATCTCGATTTGTACCTGTTACTACTTAATCATCTGGTGCTCATCATTTCGGTGTTCACACCAAAAGTAGCTTTGCATGTTTTAACCTCAAATATCTCCAAAGTTAGCCATTTATAATCAAGATTGCTTCAAATTAATGTACAGTAGATCAACTTAAAGGTATCCTTTATACCTCTCCGGGAAAACAAACAAACTAGGAATAGTTCTAATTTGTGCCACAGTGTGGTGCAGGATTAGTACTGAGCTTTGCCACTTGGTAGTGTAGAGTGACCCAGATTGCCAGATTGGTCATGTGACAGCTGGTGTTTTGAAAATGGCTGGGTGAGTTGAGAGAAGGGAGAGTAAAACTGAGATATTTTCCTAAATCCTCCAGTATGTGTGGTGCGAGGGGGGCCCCTGCCCACTAATCACCCCGACAGCTGGGGGTGGGGGGGTTGGGGGGGGACCACCAATGTGCCAAGGAGGAATAGATATATACAGTATGTTTTCCCCTTGCATTCATACTTGTATAATGCATTATACATCACATATTTTTAGAGTAGTTCATACAAGAAATATATTTGCTTTAATGTAAAATATATGTTAGTACAATTACATTGCATAATTCAATCAGAAACACATAGAAGGAAAACGTTTTTTTGTTGTTGAATGTAAAAAGGAGTGAACCATATGGGGTTTGAACCCACAAATCCAACAACTTCAGATTGGTCGTAATGCGAAGCATTACGTTTGATGCGAGGAGAGGAAGAGACCCTCCCCCGCCCCGGGCTGTTGCTCTGCTTTCTCACCTCACCCGACGCCGCCGCGGGCCCTCCCTCCCCCGCCCCCGTGTCGCGTAGCATTCGCGCCTCACCCGACGCCCGCTGCTCACCGCCACTCGCCCTCCCCCGGGCCGGCATCTTTCACACCTCACCTGCTGTCGCCCGTCCTCCCTTCCCTTATTAGGCCGCCCGCCGGCCTCCCGCCGGCCTCCCTCAGGCACTCGCCATCCTGCCGCCTTCCAGCTCTCTTCCCTTTTTCCTCTTTGGTATTTCTTCACCTCGGACCGCTGCATCCCCTCGGACCGCTCCAGGATGCCCAGACACGGAAAGGGCGCGGGCCGCCAGAGCTCCCGGGCGACCGCCCTGGCCACGCCGGGACCCTCCTCGGGCGCGCCGGGAGGCGCGTCACCCTCCTCGGCCCCGGCGTCTCCGTCGGCACCCTCGGACCCCGCCTCGGGCACCGAGACAAGTGCCATTCTCAAGGCTCTCCTCGACCTTGAGGCCCTCCAGCGCGTCACCACCGCCCGCCTCTACGCCCGCCTGGACGCCCTCGAATCCGGGAGACCCCGATGGCAAGCCGCCTGCACCACGCCGACCGCCTACACCTCGCCGACCGCCCCAGCACCTCGGGCGTGCGCCGCAGGCGGGGCCTGCCCCCCGCCGCCGCCTCAAGCGACTCTGCCGGGGGCGGTGCACCCCCAGCAAGAACACGGCAGCCGTCTCACCGCCGCGCCCGAGGGGACGCCACCGCCCACCCCGAGGCGGCGTACGGCGTACGGCACACCGCCCATCCCAGCACCTCGGGCACACGTCCCCGGGGGGGCGCGCCCTCCCCCGCCGCCTCAAGCACCGCGGAAGGGAACCCGGACCACCGCTGCGGCCATGCCGGCCCCCTCCTCGGGCACGCCGGGACGCGCCTCGCCGAGCCTTGCCCCGAGGCCCCCATCCTACGATCACGGCCCCTCGGCGTCGGACGGCGCACAGCACACCGCCCATCCCATCACCTCGGGCACACCTCGCCGGGGGAGCGCACCCCCTCGGGCGTGCGCCGCAGGCGGGGCCTGCCCCCCGCCGCCGCCTCAAGCGGGGGGCCATCTCCGGCGCCTCACCTCCATGCCGACAACCCCTTGACCACCACCGACAACCTCCCAGCGACCACCGATCGAAACGCCGCCCAGACAGAGCCGGGGATCACCACCTCGCACCTCACGCCTCAGGCACAAACCAGCCTCACGAGGAACCCTCCCCAGACGCCGCCCATCCTCAGGACGGACCCTCCCCAGACAACACCGCCGCCGACCGTCACGACCACCGACAACCCCCCAGCGACCACCGATCGAAGCGCCGCCCAGTCAGAGCCAGGGATCATCACCTCACGCCTCAGACCACAGCCCAGCCCAGCCTCACGAGGAACCCTCTTCCGATAGCACAGCCGCCCCAGACAGCACCGCCGCCGACCATCACGACCACCGACAACCCCCCAGCGACCACCGATCGAAACGCCGCCCAGACCGAGCCGGGGATCATCACCTCGCACCTCACACCTCAGACACAGCCCAGGAACCCTCCCCAGACAGCCCAGCCCCAGACAGCACAGCGGCCGACCATCACAGCCTCCACGACACGGCCTTCATCAACCCCCCCCGACCCGACCCCGACCCCCACCCCACCCAGCCCTGAGGACTTCGCTGCCCCCCTGCTCGACCCTCGCCGGAGCTCCTCACCGGATCTCTCCAAGGAGCGGGCCTCCTCTCTTTTTGGTCGCCCGCTCCCTGTCGACCTAGGCCCCGGACACTGGCCGCCCACACAGGGAACCTCAGGGCACCTGGACCTCCGAGGCGGTCCACGCTTACGTGCCCCGCCTCGCCCCCTCGGGCGTGCCCCGCCTCGCCCCCTCGGGCGCGCCGCGAGCCCTCTCCGCCGTTTTGGTGGAGGGCTCCTCGGCACCCCCTCACTGAACATCTACAGACATTGACACTGATCCTATACAACATTGACTCTGCCTGTACATTCCTATGTTGCTCCTGTACATCCCTATTCTGGCTCCTCATGAGCCCCTATCATTGCATTTGCTCCTCTCGAGCCTTTTATTATTACATTCCTATTGTTGCTCCTGTACATTCCTATTCTGGCTCCTCATGAGCCCCTATCATTGCATTTGCTCCTCACGAGCCCTTCATTCTCTTTTCCTCTGTATACTCTGCATGTTGAGGCGTCAATAAACGCCTTTCTTTCCACCCCCGCCTTCCCCTCTTCCTTTTCGCGCATCACAAGTTCAACACCCTAACCACTAGACCACAGAGGCCACACATAGTTTGTACGACATCGTATATACATGGTGTGTGTATGTGTCTGTGTGTGTGTATTCAGTCGCTCCGAAATTGTTATGTGCCGACATAAAAGTCCCAACAACCAACCAACCATTGTGATGTGTCTTTATGCTGAAAGTTGTTTTTGGGGTTGTTTTTTTTTGTAGACGAACCGGCGAGGAAACCTGGCGGATGAGTCACTGAGGATCGCGCATGGCATTCTTAACCGCAACAGCAACTCGCCCTTCCCAAAGGCTGTCAAGGGCGGCAAGGACGATTCCAAGGGCAAGGACGTCAAGAAAGGGGTAAGTACAAGCACCCACCGCCCCATTCTAGAAACATCTAGCCGTAGTAAGATCATTCAAGCCCTGCTGCGTATAAGAATGTGTCTAGTATGGGTTAGGAATTTTGACAAATTTGGGAATATTGTTCGTTTTTTTGGGGTGTGTATTACTATAGCATGATTGGATTTACTGTATGTTTGTGAAATACACACACACGCATGTTTTTTTTTTTATAGAAATTTATTTATTTTCATGGGAAGTATTGCAGAACTCGGATTCAAGTTGTAAAAGGTATATATGGCGCATTTATATAGCATGTAGCATGGACTGGTAAGCAGAAGTTTCCGCGTCTAATATTCGCCACCGTCCGTTAAAAGTGTTGTTTGTAGTAAAAGAACAAAAATCCAATAGCCATAAAGCAAAATGTTTTTTTTTTAAACTCTGAAATTTAATAAAGAAATACCCCGAATTCAGACATACACTCTCAAACCAACATACCCACCGAGGTAATAGATTGTTGACCCACAAATGCATATTTCTAGAAGGTGTTATTTATTTAAGAGGGAATATTAAACAAAGAAACTTAAGGGGTCATCAAACGTTTTCAACATTTCCACTCTCACACAAAGTATATGATGGGATGGGTAGTGATATAAATATTGTATTACTTTTATGGTTGAATAATATGTTGATCTTATCCAAAGCACTATCATGTTCTGTGACAAAATGTTGACTTGTGCTACTCTGTAGGTGATATGACACGTGGTGGAAATGTACAATTTGTACGACCGTGAAAATGTTGAAAACTTTGAATGACTACTATAAAAAATCAAAAGGCATCAACCCCTAAATCAACACCACGCGTCGGGATCTAAGATAATTAAATTATTTAATAGAAATCCGTGGGAGTAAAACACACTGCAGAATACCCAAAAGTATTTACCCCCAAAAATGGGATGACTGAACGAGTTAAAGGGACCAGATATAGGTCACTGAGAGACGACCTGTACTCCGACAAATGCTCTCCAAGCATACATTTGCCTATTTTCAGTTTATGCAACTACATATGTGGGGGGAGAGTGCTGACATTGCTTGCTTCTGTTGTGTTTTATCTAGTCCAGCAGCACTGACACTTTTAGACAACCATATAGAGAATTGTTTTTAGAAATTGCAATCTAAAATAATAAATATGAAGTTCAAATGTTTATTTATCATAACCAGCTACTTTTTGTGTGAATAATTGATTAAATCATGTAGATTAATAGACTTTAAAAGTTGATGTGAGAGCTTTCTGTGGCTGCCATGGCTTCCCTTGTGTGTGGGAAACCCCTCTAGGTAATGTGATGAGGGAATCCCACCTATGATGTCATTCATACATCACAGACCTCAACTCTCCTCCGACATGTTCAGTGGCATGAACTGAACAAATTAAGCATGTTTGGAGAGCTTTTGATGCTGGATTCGTTTGTATCTGGGTGAGGTATAACCGGCGACTTTAAAGTGCCTGTTCCCCTTTTCGCGGATCACGGAAATCAAACCTTGGCCGAATCAAACCAATGACTTAAACATTTATACTTGTCGCTACCTAGCCTGGTGTTCGGTATTACTTGGATAGAGCAAGGTGAATTGCAATGCGGAATATCCATTGTCCGTGATTGAAATTTCCCCTGCTTAATCATCGAATATAACAACAGAAATGAGGGGGAAAAGGCTTTCACCAAAGTAGCCAGACTGCGTGTGTGCCACCAGGACAGAATTCATGTAACAGCATTGCCCTTTGCATATCCCTCTCCAGACCGGGGCCAAGGGGTCTTCAGGCTCAGTAAGTCCTGTGTACACGTTGGTTTACTTTTGTTATTGTGTACCATGTGTATTTAGCCTAGTTATGTTACAGTTCTTTGCTTTTGTGAATTGACAACAGGGCGCCGTACCTCCGGGCCCCCAGGGTGTAAGTGGAACTGAGCCCAATTATGACGGGATCTTGTCTTATTAACACCATGGCCACAATTGCAACTAAACCATACCGTAATGGTAATGTCTTTACCAGGTTTTTAAACACATTTCTAATAAATATTCATACCTATTATATGTATATTATATAGTTTATATATATTATATACCTTATGGATATTAAATGTATATTCATTATATACATTACATAATTATATATTATATTATACTGTATACATATATATGATATATATATTATCTGAAATATATTATATATATATAGTATATACTATATGTTTTGTATATATTATATATTTTGTATAAAATATTTTATAGATAGCATGGATATATGCCATATATGTTATATATATGTTATATAAAAATATTTTATGCAATTTATAAAATATATAATATACATGTAATACTTTCTATTTCAAGTCTTTATTTTTATATTATGAGACAATCAGAGGATATATTTCTAAACAAGGCTGTGAGTGGGTACAATACAAGAAAATGCCCCCAACCCCTAAAAAAAACACCCGCAAATTAAATTAGACTAAAGTGCTCGCCCATCCCAATTTACAGTACCAGCTAGGTTTTGACACCAACTCCCCTTCTGCCACCCATGAAAATAAATGAATAAATAAATAAAAACCTGGTGAAAACACTGCGTCGTGTGAAGCTGAGCTGCAGTTCCTCCCCGTGATGATGCTTGTTACTTTTGTTGTTGCATTGCTGTGACTTTTACGGATTAATAATGAAATAGTGTCTTTTTGGATGAAACTAAACTATTAACATTAGCCATCTGTTGTTGCTTATAACCAATCTAGCGCCGACCGTTTGTAAAGTTGACCGACTCATTAACACGTCTGTATTTATTTTAGTAACGATAGAAACAGCTTTTTAAAATGGTGTTTATAGATGCAGTGATTTTTCTTTTTGTGTAAGTTTAAGTTGGACTTACTGATGATATGACTTCTTCATCTGTTTGTATGGTAATAAGAACACATACTTCTAGGGTCTGTATGGGTTTCTGGTGGGAAAAGGTTGGATTCTTCGAGCAGAAAAGAGGTGAGGGTGTTCCATGTAGACAAGCGTATCAACGAAAGTGACCGACATTTGAACAATTAAAAAAAAAGAGTATTCCAGATCAATGAAAGTATTTAAGAAAATCTTCTTTTTTATTACAAAAAATATTTTTCTATTACAAAGTTATCGACGAATAGAATGAAAGTTTGTCCATTTAATATATCATATTATATACAGATTTCTTTTAATCCAAATAACTGATGGCATTTATTTTTAGAAACCCATATATTTACCGATCGAATTAGATTTATAAATACTAGAAAATGGTGGTTCATGATCCTGGAAAAGTACTATTGGACGTCTGACTTACTAGGAAACAAATTGGTGTTGCTTCAGGAGTGATAATCTGAGGTGTTTTGCAAATGCAGTGACATGTATTCTGCATTATGCTTAGCCAATATCGATTTGGTAGATTGTATCAGCATATATATATATACGGTATTCCCAGGCGGTTAGTCATCCACCCAAGTACTGCCAAATGAGGCTAAGCGTTGCATAACTTTAGTGATTAAATGAAAACTGGGTTGAAAGGTTGGTATTGATTGATCCCAAACTTGAGCCATCTTGATTCGAAAACTAGGTTAGTGATGCAAACCGATCCCAGCAAAACCCAGGGCCACTTTCAAGATATGGCTTGGAGGCACCTCAGAGATATTCCGGATGTTGCGCTAGTCTGAACGACTTTAACTGTCAGGTGCCTTGAAATGGGTGCAGCCATTTGCAATTGAAAAGAACAGCTCTGATTGGCTGAAACCACAGAATCCTGCAGCCATTTTGGAGGCGCTTTTTACCTCCTATCTGAAAAGTGAGATGTTTCGGAGTTTGACTCGGAGGCATACCCTGAACGCAAATAGGCCAAAAAGACGTTGCGGAGCCGGCTCCCAGTCGACTCGGAGGCATACCCTGAACGCGGCCCTGGCAACTGTTTACTGTCCTGTGCCTGCATGCAAAGGTAGGTCAGGCAGTGAAAGTGTTATTCTGGTAAGTTTCAAGTATTTACGAACAAGGATACAGACAAAGAAAAATTCCTCACATGGATGGTGGAAATTAAAGCAATTGCAGATTGCACAGCACTGCGTGGGAAAAGTTTGCCAGTGATTACAAATGTGCTGGTGAGTGCCGATCTGCACCTCCAGTGGTTCACTGGGCATTTACTATGATTTAGTGCAGTCGCAGACCTCTCAGTAAGTGTTAGGTAGCTAGGCTATGCGCAGTCGACAGTAGTCAATAATTGGCTGGTACTTGTGAAACCAGTCAATTATTGTGAGAAGTTTATAGAATGATGTTATGTGCCATGAAGAGGTTGTTGCTTATGTGAATGGGATAATGGTCTCAGGGAATACCCTAAGTATGAGTGATATATATATAAGAGTTGGTTTGTGTTCCGGAGAGAGATTATGATGATGGATAATTTAGATTATGTATAATTTAGAATGATGGTTTGATGAAAGATCTCTCCGATTTCGCGGATTTCCGCGATTAAAAAATATATTTAATGGGGAGGGATATGGATGTATATCACTATATGTGACAACTATTCGTTAGTTCGAATCCCATTCTTATATGAACTTAAATTTTACTACAACATAAAATCAAAACAAGAAAGCATTAGGTCTGGCACTATGGGTGATAATACACTTATACAGTCACAACAAGGAGAGTTGAAACCTGACTTCTGACGTTTTCTTGCGATTCCCTGACAGTGCTCATTCTATGAGGGGAAATCCGCGTTTTCGCGTTAATTCGGCGTCAGCTTAATCTCGATTTAATTTCCGCGTTTTTTGCTGGATACCACTTTTATCCCTATGTGAGATTGCGCCATACATGATACAGAACTGGCGCTCTTGTTAGTACTGTAGCGGTTAGTTAGGCGGAGCCACTTACCACGTCCAGTTCCCACTGCAGGGGTGAGGTTCATTCCGGTGTGGCGGTTTCAGCCGTGCGCCAGTTTCAGCCGTGCGCATACACTCAAACTCAAGGCATTGTCAATGGTCGTGAGCAATCTTCAAACAGAAAATACAGAAAAAGTGAAATAAAACTAATGTTTTGCACTGCACGTACCGTCAAACTCAAGGCATTGTCAATGGTGGTGAGCAATCTTCATACAGAAAATCCAGGAAAAGTGAAATATCTCTAATACCACACCACCTAGAAACAAATCGCTTGGTAGACATATAGAAAACATCTTTACGAAAAACATTATATTAAATTTATAAGGTTAGTGACTCACGACCATTGACAAGGCCTTGAGTTTGAGTCTATGCGCATGGCTGAAACTGACAGTGAGCTGAAACCGCCACACCGGTATAGGGAGGGAGAAGGGTAAGGAGGGGGAAGCGAGAGGGAGAGGATGGGGAAAGTGGGCTAGAAGCAGAGAGGCAGAGGGGCATCAGTGACAAGTTCTATTAAATTGATTCAATATTCATAAATACATATTTAACCTTTCTCGGACGGGATCACCTGGGTGTGCCTGTCGGTTTCGTGAACTTAGAGTCTGGGTGCGCCTCAATGCACTTGCAATCAGGTAGCACTGTATTTCTGATATGATTTACAAATTATCAAGAAATCATATCTAGAAAAGCAATTCAACTACAGGTGCACCAGGGCTGTAAGCGCATGGAACTTGCGGGTGCACCCGGGCACTCCTGTCTTTAAAGGGTTAATAAGGATATGTAGGATCAAATGTAGGCAAATGCTGCGGGTTAGAAAATGTTATAGTTTTATTGGATTATACAACTTTAATGTGTGTGGTTTGGCCAAGCTGGCTGATAACTGTCACTTTATGTCGGCTCCGTTAGCTGGAATCTTTCCGCAGTGGTACCTCTATGCGCAGAGACGTGGACAAGGTATGTTTCTCAGAGCAGGTAGTGAACATCCCATTATAAGACCAATTCCAACAATCCCAAGGCACCACCAACCATTCAACCCATGTTTGTGTAGTCATCAGCCAACAACTTCCAGCAACTGTAATTCTTAAGATTTTAACTCTTAGCAATTTAGTTATAATATTTGTTTTCGTATGTTCTGATAATGTTGGTATGTTGAAAATAATATCTGTTTCGAAGAAAAGGAGAGAAAAAGTGGTTGCTTTTAGTTCAAAGGCTGGTCAACAATAAGCAGTGATAGTTGACCTATTTTATTGTCTGTCTGTTTTCGATATGTTTTCCCACTTGATGATAGTAATGTCATTCTTTTCCCACTGATATTAACGCAGCTCTCTGAAGAGAGCTTTCTGTTTAGCTAACTATGACCCTAAATCCCTGTGCAGGCGAGTTCATTTTTGTTTAATGCGCAGAAAAATGAACATTTGCGTAAAATTTGCTTTGCAACTGAAACCAGAATCGATTGTCTTGAAAGTTAACTTATTTACATATAATTATAATATATCCCCCTTCTTAATTTCCTTGCAAAATATTTGATGAAATATTATGAGTGTTATTGGCATAACCCTCATATTGTTAAATCAGCATTAAATACTAATTTGTATAACAGTCTAACTGTTCCCTTGTAATATTAAGTCAACTTCAAAACCTGATGGTCGTAATTTTAAAATAGCTTACTCCCATCGTCACCGCTTCATATTGTTAAATCAGCTTCAAGCACTTTTTGTCGTCATCTTATTAGCTTATTCCCATATACCTATTCCATCATTTTGTTAGGTTATCATTGAACACCATTTTGTAAAGTGTTAAGATAGCCTACTCCCACTATCACTTTCTAGTGCTGTTTAATCAGCATCAAACACTATTTGGTAAAATGTTAAAATGGCTTAGTATTCTTCTTCATATTGTTAAATCAGCATCAACTACTAATTGTTAAAATGTTAAAATAGCTTACTCCAATTTTAAAATGGCTTAGTCGCTCCTTATACTGGTAAATCAGTATAAAATGCTGAAATAGCTGACATTATCACTCCCTCGTATTGGTAAATCATCATCAAACACTATTGTGTAATCGGTAAAATAGCTCAACCCCACTATCGTATCACTCTTTCAAACTGCTAAATCAGCATTAAACATCAATTGTTAAATTGCTAAAAACAGCTTACTCCCACTCCCACTCTCCAAATTATGAATCAGAATCAAACACCAATTGAATTGGTATAATGTTAAAATAGCTTACTCCCTCATCGGCATTAAATGCCAATTTAAAAAATACCTCTCCCCTGCTATCACCGGCTCATTTTGTTATGTCAGTATCCAACACCAATCGTTAAAATGCTAGAATAGCTTACTCCCACTAACACCCCCATGTTCTTAAATCAGCATCAAACACCAGTCGTTAAAATAACTTACTCCCACTATCCCTGCCTCACATTGTTAAATCAGCACCAAATACCAATGGTTAAAATAACTTACTCCCACTATCACCCCTCATATCGTTAAATCAGCATCAAATACCAGTTATTGAAATGTTAAAATAGCTTACTCCCGCTATCCCTGGTTCACATTGTTAAATCAGCATGAATCACCAGTTGTTAAGTTAGCTTATTTCCACTATCACCCCCTCATTGCTAAATCAGCATGGAACAGGAATGATTAAATTGCTAAAATAGCTTACTCCCACTATCAGTATCACCCCCTTCATATTGTTAAGTCAGCATCAAATACCGATCGTTAAATTGGTAAAATAGCTTGTTCCCACTATCTTGGCAATAAGAATTGCTAAAATTCCCTTATTCTCACTATCACCCCACCTATTTATCCCTTCCTATTTTCTCAAACCAAAACCTTTAGTTCCTATTACTTATTAGAAACTTATGCTCTGGTTATTGTAATTAATCTATAAGTTTTTGTTCGAAGATTTGGACCCCAATGTGAAAGTTCTGGATCAATTAGATTCCTTTAACAATTATACTGAGTAGCAAGTCATTTGTTGAGTGTTCACTTTTATTTGCTAAACTCAGCTGTTTTTGTGTGTATTTTATTTTATCATTCCTGTGCAGACCCAGCCAGTGAAGGCCGGGGTAAATATATCGTGCAAGACATATGAGCAGAACTAATACTCAGTTCTGCTTGTATTTTCATCTACCTAACCACAGCCTATGGCTATTGCCGTAAAGGCTCCTCATTGTACTCAAATTAATTCCACTCTAACTAAGAAGGGAAGACCCCCATTGGTGGCTTGTTCTGTCAAAATCAGTTTGATCATAATCTTGGATTAGGCCAAAGAAAAAAATTGGAAGCTTTTTAATAAACCTGTTTTGTTCACAAAATTATGTTATTACCAATGATGCATGGTTTTGACTGGACCAGGTAGCGGAATTGGTAAGAACATTGGCTGGCTTCTCCTGTCGGAGATAGTGGATTCGAACCCAAACCAAGTGAAAGCAATGACTTATAAAATTTATATTTGTTGCTACCTAGCTTGGCGCTCAGCATTAATAGGATAGGGTTAGTACTGGTTTGCTCCGTATCAAGATACTGAAGTAGATATCCGGTTATAGGGCTGGTGGCCCAGTCATCTAGTGAGGCAGCACTATTAAGACACCATGAATGCACATTGGTACCCGTCCTGTTATGACCTTATATGTTGTTGGGATAGGATGTAGGGCCCAAATAAATAAACAAACATTATTTTGAAGTTATCTAGTTTTGTAAATCTTTTTACTTTAGGCAAATGCCTCAAGGTTTACACTAGATGCCCGTAACATTTGCATGCTATAAAACATGGAGCACACATTGTATGTAGTAATATTATGAGAATCTCTAATGGAGATTCCACTGCTTGACTTAAAGGGAATCTAAAGCTGAGTTAATTAACTATTGGATTAATTAATTTAACAGGACGGGATTCTCTTAGGATTTCCTTAGTGAATTAATGCAAGAAAGTAACAAAGATAGGATTTATCACAGTTTTAAAAAAGAGAGAAGAACATGGCATCCTGCAGAAATTTTGTTTCGAAGTCTATTTCAGTATTTAGAAGATGTAGATCTTCCAAAACGCTTGAGAAATAACGAAGATGGTGTTTAAAGTTGCCTGGTTCGATGGCTTTTCGTTTCTGCTACATAAATAAGTACTAAAATAAATATAATAGGTTGAGTGTTACAGCCTACCATACTTTAGTTTGAAATAGCTTCTATTACAAATGTTCAACTTTAGAGATATTTGAAACTTTTGAACGTGCAAAATTAGTTTTGGTGTGCACACCAAAACGCTGGATGTCATAGGCTTCAACAGTGACAGGTTCTATTAAATTGACTTCGTTTTCCCTTCTATGCAACAATAATTTCTTAATGAGTGCAGCAGTAATTAAGTTGGATATGTAGAATCAAATCTAGGAGTATATATTTTTGTTTAGACAATTTTGTTGACTTTATCGGACTTTGCAGCTTTAAACACAGTCCATTGAATCTGGAATTTGTTCAACAATTCCATTTGCACTACAGATATTAACATCTCGGTTTTAAACACGATGCCAAACGCCTGGTCTTGACAGAGCAAGTCACATGTTTCTCTTTCTTCCAACAATTTAGTGAAAATAGCACAAAGTCTTTGATTAAACAAACTTCTTTAAAACTCTTTATATTTCATAGTTTTGGTAGGCTATGATAGTATAGCATGTAACATTTAGCCTTTAGATATAATATTTTATGTGCATAATATTGATTAGTTGAAATATTGTTTGACAGGGAGGAAGTATATTTGTAACAGTACATATATTATATTCTAATGGTTACAAACACAGAAGGTTGAGAAGCAGAACAAGTGAAAAAATCCATTAATGGTATATTGCGATGGGGCACGTTGCACTTCAGGAAAACAGTATGTGCTACCCATATCAATTCAGAAAACTAATATTTTCTGTGCCATCATATCAGACCTGGTAAAACGGATATACAGTGAAAACTTGGTTTTCGAATAGCTCGGTGTTTGAACAAATCAATTCACAAACATATTTTTCTAACAAAAAGTGCATCGGTTTCCGAATGCATTCTCTGTTTACGAACAATTGTTCCTGAGTGGAATACTGCAAAGAAACAGAAAACAGAAATAAACGAAGAAAAATTAGAATCCACGTGTTCAAATCCTATGATAGGGATAATTCAGGATAATATGACTGAGTGGGATATCAGGTCATGGTGCTGGTTGCCTGGTCTCCCAGTGGGGCAGCATTATTAGGATAGGGCAAGGACTGGTTAGCTCAGTGTCAGGATTATGTGACTGAGTGAAATATTGGATTATGGTGCTGGCGGCCTGATTTCCCAGTGGGGCAGCACTATAAAATCGCCATGAGTGTGCACTGCCACAAGTCGGTACCCATCCTGATATGACCTTAGACATTGCCAGGACGTAAACCTCTAACATTAACAACCACAACAAGTCGGTACCCGTCCTGATATGACCTTAGATTGTTCTTTTGGGGGTCAGGAAAGGATTAATCGACTTTCCATTGTTTCTTATGTAAAAATTGGTTTCAGTTTACAAACAAATTGGTTTACAAACAACATTTAGGAAAGAATTAAGTACAAAAACCGAGGTTTCACTGTATGCCAATGAATGGCCCGCCGACAACATGAAATAGAGCTCATGGAGTAGCGTATTGGGTTATTGACCAGACAGGGTGGCCAAATGAGTAGAGCGTCCGTCTCCTGTTTTGGGAGATCGGGAGATCCGAACCCATGAGTTTGTGGGTTCGAATCCTGGTCGAGTCAAACAACTGACTTAAAAATTGATGCTGGTCGCTTCCTAGCCTGGCGCTCGGCATTATTAAGGTAGGGCAAGGACTGGTTGGCTCAGTGTCAGGATAGTGTGACTGAGTGGGATATCAGGTCATGGTGCTGGCGATCTGGTTTCCCAGTGGGGTAGCACTATAAAGTCGCCATGAGTGCACTGCCACCAGTTGGTACCCGTTCTGATATGACCTTAGATGTTGCTAGGACATAAAACAACAACAAACAAACAAACCTTTTATAGGTATGGATACATACAGAACATCAATATGCATGAGATCCACAGAGTCCAACTGGTAACTAATTAACATTTATTCACTTTGCCAGCTTACAGCCAATCGAAAGTCAGCAACTTCCATTTTCCTTCTATGGGAGATCGAATCAGGGCAGTTAATTAGCATTTATTCACTTTCAGTCTTAGTGACCAAAGTCAGAGAGGTAACCAACCACCTCTCTCCACCTTCCATATATGGAGTGTGCTTTGCACGTGGGGCCGTCTAACTAACATAATCCACCATTGTGCCCGCTTTACCTACTCATCCAATTTATTCACAATTTCCCCACAATTCTAGAATATTATTTAATACATTATTTCCACGCCATCCTAACAATATCTGGCTATTTTCCTGGAAAACAGGAATATTTTACAACCTGACCAGGTGTTATGTGCCTGTCACATGTATGTCACATGTATGTCACATGTATGTCACAATGCAGTCCCAAAATGTTACCACACATGTCACACTGCTTCATTCAGTTTTACCATGCAAGTTGTCACCAATGTCTCCGTCATTTAGTAGGCAACTATTTACATCATTAGATAGTATTTCAGTTAAGTGTAGGACCAGTAAGTTTTCCTGCATTATCAGGTTACCATGCATTTTACCATGAATCGCCAGCAGGCTATAACTTATAAGGCTAAATACCATACATATGCCAGTAATTCATCATGCATATCACCATACTGCAAGTTTTCATGCAGCTAAGGATGCACGTGACTAGGCTAATTTCCACACCAGAAAATAACTGACAGGGCAGATTATCATGCATGTCACAATGGAAGGTTACCATGCATCTTGCCATGTTCCATTCACAATGCTACTATGTATAGATTTCCATGCATTACTAGTTTATCATGCATGAATCCAAGCTGCAATAGGTGTCTGACATACATACATGATGTGATGTTGGTGAGGTGAGACGTGCTTTAATGGTCGGGAGAACAAAATATGGCAAAATACGCAAGAAATAGCTACAAAACCACAGCAACTGCACCAAAACGGCAAATTAAATACACAGGGAATACTTTGAATGTGGTGTCCATCTGAGAGTGTCACTACATTACACGTACAAGTTAGTTCCAATAACTTGGTGCATTCACTATTTAACTGACTGTGTGGATATTGGGAACTCCACTTATTATCACGCACAACAACAGTACTACAGTGGGCACACCAAAACGGAACATACACCAACAAGCTCAAGAAAGCGGCAAGTGCACCAAACAGCACATAGGGCAGACAGGGAATACAGTGAGTGTGCTGTCCATCTGAGAGTGTCACTGTACTACACTTAAAGTGACTTGGTGCATTCACTGTCTCACTTTCAAATTGACCCAGATGTCGCAATGCCAGATGACCGATGTTTGGGGAAACCAGTCTGTGAGATCAACCAGGGTAAACCCTGTTGACCTTCCTCAGTCTTCCCCCATACTGAAACGACGATCAACAAGACCAACCACAGACACAAGAAGTGATGAGGCTGTCACACTGCAAGGGATCATGATGAAGCTGAAAGAGCTGGAAATGTCACCACTGGTCATCAGCCGAATAGATGGATTGACAGACCAAGTAGTGGCCATGGAAACAAAAATGGATAAAATCTTGGCTTCAAACACAGAATGAGTAGACAGAATGACTGCCGAGCTGGCTGACACCCAAATCCGCCTTGACCAGGACCATCAGCACTTGTCAGCGGTTAAAGCTGAACTGCATGCAGTTACATCAGAGAATCTCAAACTCACAACTCGAACGAATGATATTCAGAATAGGGCAAGGCAGGCCAACATGAAAATTGAAGGAAAAGATGAGCAACAGGGTGAGGATTTACGGAAATATGTAGTAGGACTGGCAGAGGATGTTGGTGTTGTATACTTCATGTCTGACCAGATTGAAAGTGTCACTCAGATTGGAAAACAGCAGGCAGCAGCACACAGCAGATATCTCAGACCCCGCACAATACTTGTGACATTTCGGTCACCAGTGATGTGAAATGAGATATACTACTGGAGGACCCAGCTGAAAGATCTGGCCGAGTATAAAGGTATTTACCTGAACGACGATAGTACACCTGAGACCAGGAGACTACGGGAAGACTACCGGTCAGTGGCTGCAGTGGCTCATGCAAAGGGACACAACATAAAAGTGCATGATGATGGTATAGTGATCGACAACAAAAAGATACGACACTCAGAGCCACACCGACTCCCAGAGGGCTGTACACTTGCTGATGCCAAGACGATAAGTGTGAATAGTTAGATATATTTCCACTCAGAACATTCATATTTGTCTAACTTCTACCTGACACCAATTTTTGACAATGACTTCACATACAGATCGGCAGAACATATGTATCAAGCAGGAAAGTGTGATCTGGCAGGCAGACCAGACTTGCGCAATCAAGTTCTGGCAGTGTCATCTACACTGGAAGCCAAATGTATTGGTGATCAAGCTGAGGAAAATGCAGAGTAGAGATCAAACAGGGAGAGGATACTGGCAGACATTGTTGGGTTAAAATTTGCACAAAACAAGAACCTACATGTGAAACTACTGGGAACTGCCAAAGTCAAGTTAAATGAGGCAACAACTAACACATTTGATGGAATCGGCGCTACATTGAACAGCAGAGAAGTGCGCGACAGGACCTACAAGGGTCTAAACAAGTTGGGTCTGATACTCCAGGCAATGAGAGATAGACTGCAACAAAACAAAGCATAATCTAAAGCTTTACGCCCAGGGCACTATACGTAACATTTGATTGATGAACATTTCTGGTGATTAGTTCAGAAATTTCTTGCTACATTGCCCATCAAAGTGTTCGGCTGGGTTGGTTGCCTGTGTGACTGACACTACATTAGCTGGCCCCATTGAGACATTTGATTGGACTAGTCGTCCCTGGTGTCACTATTGAAGATAAACATATTAAAGTAGATTTGGGTACCTGAGTGACTCTCAGCTGGACAATAAGGGCAGAGAGTTTGATGCATTACAGGCACAGATGGGGCAGAGACTAACATTAATGATAAGAGACACACCAAACTGAAATGCAGAGAGTGACAGTTTCCAGGTTGGCTGGTCTACTAACATGTTTTTTCCTGATCTAACCTTACCTGTTAATTTAACTGCATGGTATGTAGTTTTCTGTTTGCTTTTTCTTCCTTCCTGACTTTATACCATAGGTGCCAACCCACAAGAATGAAAATAGTAGTCAAAGATGGCCCAAACCATAAAATTCTCTGTAAAACCCTAAATGCATGGCCATGAATATATGTCTACATATATTTGTGCGTCTGCATGTGTGTGTATGTACATGTATTGGTAATACGCACTATTTTTGCAATGATGATGAATGCTTGAATTTAAGTATTTGCTTCAACATTCAAATGTCCATGTTAACAATGAGAGATATTGATTGTAGATATTTGCTGAAAACTGTTTTGTTGTTGCTATGTTGTTTTTTTCCAGTGGTGCCCATGGTTATAGTTTTGTGAGTGAGACCGTGGGGTTTCTGGACTGAACATAGTACTTGACAGGTATGTTCACTGTAATGACTAATGGAGAGGATATTGCAGAGTGGTTTAACTGCCTGCCTCTCACCCTACAAGGTATGGGACTTCATTTCTGGCCCCACCATGTGATCAAGGTGGGATATCAATTGCCATGGTTGAACAGTATTGTCTACTGGGACATGCATCTGATGATAGTGCACCACCTGCTCAGTTGTACCTGCAAACCTTAGTCAAATGGCCCCGAAATCCTGAACAACTGGCCGGCCTGAGGCAGATAAACCAATTTAAACATTGCACTGCGGCATACAGCTAGATTGGTCCATAAATCACCTAAGATTGTACCATTGTACACTCGGCAGGATAGCCATATTTAATACTCAGTCTGAAACCACTGACTACACTGACATTTGCAGAGCATTGGCACAGGTTGAAACATACTTACAGGAATGTTGAAATATTTGTTCTCTCAACAAGTACGATGTGGAATAATGATATTGTTCCCCCACCCAATCATACAAGGTTATACTAACACTACCAACAACTAAGCTATCTGCTGAACAGGCACTGACCTGCTAAATAATCCATGAATAGATGTCCTCACCAAAAAGAAGCACAATGTCTGACATCAAGATCATGTCTATGACGTTAGTCAACACAAAAGGGGCAGATGTATTACCCCCACTAACATACACAACAAGGAGTCTTACCCACCAGAAACACTGGGTCATGAGCCCAGGGTATGGTGGGGGAGGCAGTGGGGGAGCATGGGGATGGCAGTGACTGTGTGGAAGGCATTATACTTCCTCTAGATGAAATCAAAGGCCAGGCTGGTTTCAAAATAACACACCTTAATATTAGAAGCTTAATTAACAAAATTGACATGCTCAGAGTTGATCTGCCACGGTCAAATATAGACATATTCACAGTCTCTGAAACTTGGCTTTCAAAAAGCACTGAAGATAAGCTTGCATCAATTAAGGGATACCAGTTAACAAGAGCAGATAGGACCATCAAACTACCTAATGGAAAGACTAAGATAGGAGGGGGTTTATCAATATACTCCAAATCGAACATTGATGTGGATGATGAGACATTGCAGCACCTAAACCTATATAACTCTACAATTGAAGCCCAGTGGGTTATAATTAAGCGAGACAACTGTAAGCGCATCCTACTAGGGAATATATATAGGATGCCTAATGGCAGCCTAGATACTGCACTAGACTTATGAACTAACTGTTTGGACCAGATACCAGACTTAGACAAATTGGAGACACTGGTCATGGGAGATTTTAATGCAGATACAGCAGATCCAAGTGCACAGACAGCTACAAGTTAGTAATTTTGCAGTTTCACTGGGATCCGATTAGGTCATCAAATCATGCACTAGAATAACCGGGAAAAGCAACATATTCTAGACCTAGCCTTCACAGACATGAAATACTGTACTACTACATGGGTAATTAACTATAATATAAGCGATCATAAACCAATCTATGTTATCAAGAAAAAACCTAGGAATGTTAGGGGTCTAATAGAGTTCTGGGGTAGAACTTACAGTCAATACACTACTGATAAATACTGTGAAACTCTAAGGCAGGAACCAATTGAAAACTTTCTCAACAGAGGATCCTAATGATTGTTAGCAACTATTATTAGATAAAATACCACTAGCAGCAAATGAGCATGCACCTATGCTACTCTATAAGGTTAAAGAAAATCGTCCCAAATGGTTATCTAATGAAATCTTAGAGCTACAGAAAGATAGGGATTACTTTGCACACAAGTTTTGAACATACTGGCAACCCTGAAGATGAATTCATAGCCAAATGACTAAAGAATAAAGCAACAGCAGCCTACAGAGGTGCAAGGGCCAAGTTTCTTAAAACAGGTATAATTATGAATAAAATAACTCAAGGAAGGCATGGAGGGTAATTAATGATATAGCTCCAGCACCTGCACAGACAGTGGGAAATCTAACAGATGAATTGACTGGGGATAAAATACCTAGGGGAGAGTTAGCAACTTTCATAAATAACTACTTTGTCGACATTGGTGAAAAACTAGCAAATCAATTAGAGGATATACCACTGAATGACAAAATATACCACCCCAAAGTTAATTCTCATCAATTTGATCTGCATCCAGTCACAGAGCAAGAACTTATCAAGAAAGTGCAGTTGCTCTCTGAATACAGGTCATCAGGGCTACAAGACCTAAGTTCCGGGCTCCTCGAAGATGCCATGCTAGTACTGGCTACTGAATTCACATATCTAACTAATCTAATTATTGATACAGGTATCTATCTACCCAGATGCATGGAAAAGGGCAATGATTGTGCCAATCCCGAAAATGTTGAACCCTAAAACGTGCAATGAACTAAGACCTATATCACTTCTTCCAATACCACGCAAAGTAATAGAGCAACTAATCCATGACCAAATAACAGAATCTTTTTAAAGTACAGGTTACCTAGCAATAGAGCAAAATGGTTTCAGGAAGAACCACTCCACAACCAAAGCAGTGGCATGTGTGCTAGACACATTAATGACAGGGATGGATCAAGGAAGATTATCTATTTCTGTCTTCATAGACTTTCGTAAAGCATTTGATACTCTAGACCATAAACTTTTAATAGAAGAAGTGGCAAATAGTGGTCTGGGCACAGGAACTACTAAACTGCTAAAGAATTACCTACTAAATCGTTCGCAGTATACTAGACTTGAAGGGGTTAATTCCTCACCGAGAGAAGTGAAGACAGGGTACTACAGGGATCTACCCTGGGCCCACTATTATTCTTAATCTACATCGATGACCTCCCACTAGTACTTGAAAGAGTAATGGGAAGCATATTTGTTGATGATGTGGCACTGGTAGCTACAGACACTGATATAAAAGTGGCTGAATCCAAAATGAATCATGATTTAGAAAGAGTAAGCCGTTGGAAAAAGGAAAATAAACTATCCATAAATATTATAAAAACTTAATATGTAATATTTGCAACTAAAACAAAACATTCCAGCTCACCAATTGTCAGTATAAAAATAGGAGAGTGTATACTTAAGAAGGCTCTAAGTTATAGATATGTTAGGTACTACACTTGACCCTACACTGTCAGGAACCAGTCAATTAAATAGGATTAACAGAACATTGGCAGCTAAAATGAACACCTTCAGGAAAATAAGGCATTATATGAGCGAAGAGACTGCTCTGTTTGTACAAAACCACAATTCTGCCCATCATTGATTATAATGACATAATATATAATATACCAACTAAAAAGCAGCAAACAAAGCTCCAAACTATACAAAATAGAGGTTTGCGCACAGTATTTAAAGGAGGTGCACAATAAAGCTAAACTAGATGCCCTAAATATTCACAGAGACAAGCACCTATTAGGCCTAATGTACCACCGCGCGAAAGACCCATATTACATAGACACACCTACACAAGCCACACGTGCAGCACAAGCCACCCTCCTGAAAGTGCCACATGTTAAAACTAGTAAAATGAAAAAGCCACCGGTTGTTCTAGGGGTAGCACTCTAGAACCAACTACCAGCACGTGTCAGGAACAGTGATTGCTACAAAACTTTCAAGATAAACCTCCATTTAAATTTAAATCAACCAGCCAAGGCAAAAGCAGATCAATGCCACACTGGGGTTGGTGTTGCCATTACTTTCCCTGTCCCCCCGCTCCCCCCCCCCCCCCCCCCCCCCACCAAACAAACAAACATACACTGTAAACTCAACCAGTAGCAGCCAACTAGACCAAAAAACCCATCTACAACAGAATGAGCCTGGAAATGATCCTAGTTGGATCCTACTGAGGTACATGATTAACTAATATTATCCTACTTACTAACTCAATAGGCCCCCACCTGAGATTACCATGAAAACAAGTTCAATCACAAAGGCCCACCCTACATCCCCCCATCGCCCTTTCAATGAGTATGTTACTACTAGAAAGATAATCAGTTATGCCCCACCCCCTACTAACGCTTACCATACTAGTCTAACATAGTTACCTCCCCGTATATGTTTCTTTTTTCTCTTATCTTGTTCTTTACCTATCATTCATGTACCGATGTTTTGCTTATTTCCCTGTAATTGTCTATCTGTATATTGTTGTAGATTTGTTTACTGTGTAGAGGCAATTGTGATTAGGGTTAGCATTGACAGCATGTTATTCAGAGGATTAAAAACACTTGAACAAAAAAAAAAAAACACGTCACCATATTGCATGAGCAGGTTACCTACCATATATATCACCAAGCCGCATAACCAGACTACCATGTCACCATGTTGCACATGTAGGTTACCCAATCACCAGTATACCATGCATGTCACCATATTGCATGTACAGAGTACCCACCATACATGTCACCCAGCTGCATCACCATTCTACCATGCCTGTCACCATATTGCATGTGCAGGTTACCAACCATGCATGTCACCAGGCTGTATCACCAATCTACCATTCATGTCACCATATTGCATGTGCAGGTTACCAACCATGCATGTCACCAGGCTGTCTGACCAATCTACCATGCATGTCACCATATTGCACATGCAGGTTACCAACCAACAATATCACCAGGCTGCACCACCAGGCTGCATCACCAATCTACCATGCATGTCACTATATTGCACATGCAGGTTACCAACCATGCATGCCACCAAGCTACATGACCTATCTACCATGCATGTCACCATATTGCACATGCAGCTTACCAACCATCCATATATATCATCACCATGCTGCATCACCACTGCACCATGCCGGCCACCATATTCCACATGCAGGTCACCCACCATGCATTTCACCAAGCTCCATCACCTGTCTACCATGCATGTCACCATACTACATGAGATGTCACCATACCGCACCAGTAAGGTGTCGTGTTTTTCACCTTTCTATTCTCATAGCTTATCAGGTATGCAGAGTGTCATCATGTGACAACACCAGGTCAGGTGTCATGCAAGACACAATGCAATATTAACTATGTGAGCATAAGCGACAGTTGTGACAGCACTTATAAAATTGTATCTATGTCTCAGGCTGGCATTCGGCTTCAGTCAGCGATGAAGTTTAACCAGGTTTGTGGTTCTTGCGAGTCCTTCCTTCTCCATCCACTAACATGTTTCCCCCCTTCCATTCCATCGACACAAATCAAACGCCACCAGAATATGCCAAAGAAACTTGAAGCCTTATTGGATGGGGTTTTCTTCTTTTTCTCATGAATGTTTCACTAAGTGGCAATAGCCGTTCTACTTGGCTGACTGGTCTGGGACTCCCATGGCTTTGCCCATTGGAACAGAGAGTTACTGGACTCCTATGGCTTTACCCATTGGAACACAGGCATACTGGACTCCTATGGCTTTACCCATTGGAACCCAGGCTGACTGGACTCTTATGGCTTTACCCATTGGAACCCAGGCTGACTGGACTCTTATGGCTTTACCCATTGGAACACAGGCCTATTGGACTCCTATGGCTTTACCCATTAAAACCCAGGCTTAGTCATATGGCTTTAGTCATGGGAACACATGCCTACTGGACTCCTATGGCTTTACCCATTGGAACACAGACCTACTGGACTCATATGACTTTACCCATTGGAATCCAAGCCTACTCGACTCCAGTGGGATCCAGGCTTACTGGACTCCTATGGCTTCACTCATTGAATCCCAGGCTTACTGGACTCCAATGGCTTCACCCATTGGAACCCAGGCTTACTGGACTCCCAAGGCTTTACCCATTGGAACCCAGGCGTGTCAGATTCCTATGGCTTCAACCATTGGAACCCAATTCCTCTGGCTGAATTGAAGCTCATAATGCATTGTGTTTTAATGCCAATCTACAAGGGTACGTTTACCTCCTTGAATGAAATGAATACATGTGTTTACATTTGATTCTATGCGCGTAAAGCCCTGTTATTGCAAAGCATACTTTAAGCGTTCCTAAGTATGCGTCAGTTGTGTAATGTTAGTTTGATTTAGACCAACTCACAGGCGTATTCTGATGTCCAGAATGGTTACAAGATGACATGTCGTTCAAATTAGACATAAGTTACGCTAAGTTTGCATGCTTCCTCCTCCTTTAAACCATTATTTAATATAAGCAAACTTATTATAGTAATTCCTACTGAATTACCTGCATGTTATTGTTACTGCCACACCCTTAGACTCAGGAGAGTGAGAAAGGAAAGGGCAAAGATAAGATCGAGAAGGACAAAGATAAGGAAAGTATGGTGCCACCATGACTACCATGGCGCCCATATGCACATCTAATGTTGTTAGTGTTGCACGTTTTGTTCTCCCTGTTCTCTCTTTTTAATATATATATATATTTTGTTTAACTAATGTGTTTTCACAAAGTAGTTGCATGTAGTCCATACACTCGATGGATTTAGTTTGCACCCTGCTAACCTGGTAGCCTCCACGTAGCTATCTTCTCGTTATATCGTTATTATTAACTGTTCAGTTGTACTTACATTGTAACTTTGACTTTTAATGGCTGAAGCATTTATTACCCGGTTGCCTCCTGGTACCGCCTCCGGGCGTAGTTACCCTTTGTGATGGGATACGACTGTATCACTGACATAGCTGTATTCACACGGGCGAGTTAAAACGCTTCATCTAAATCGCCTTGCCTAGTTCGCCTCACATTCACCGTGTGGATGCTACGCTGAAGCGATTTAGGGCTGAATCGATTCATCTAGATCGCTTCATCTATACCACCTCGCGAGGTGGTCTACAGGAAACGATCTAGCCTGAATCGTTTTATCTTGTCCGTGTGAACATAACCGTTTTATATGAAGCGATTTATGATGTCACACGCATGCGCAGTCGAGACCTTAGTTTGTTGACTTTCCGGTCAATCAAAAGCGCATATTATAGAATTTAGTCTATGAAACCGCTAGCTGTGCACAGATATTTTTTTCATCATTTATTTTTAGGGTTTCACTGCCGAGCAGAAGTTTTGACCCTTCCAAACCAATATGATTCAGTCCATACATATCTAGGTCGAACCCACACTCTCTCGTGGTGACGTCGACTAACCGAAACTGGCGCTGGTTAGTATCGACTTGCTCATGCGCTGATATCGATTTCCGGCCCAAGTACTGCCCGTGTGAACGCGCATCTAAATCGATTCATATGATTCACCTTGTCTAAATCGATTTAAACTTTTCCCGTGTGAATACAGCTAGTCGGTACATGTTTGATGCATAAAGCAGCGAGTCTTTTGTTCTCTTTCCAGTGATGTATTGTTTTGAACGAAATTATATAAGATAGCGTAAACCCATGTCAACCACGCCCAGGGAAAGTTCCAGGAGGCAGTGGCTTATTAACCAACATAATCTATTCTATTTCGCAACATATGGCATGTCCTTGTGAGTGTACACTTACTTGACTGTCGCCAGATCCACTATGGTTATGGTCATCCACATTCTTATATATATATATGAGAGCCATCACCTTTTGAGACAGTCTCATATATATATATATATATATATATATTCCTCACGTACACACCTAACTCTGAAATAGGCTATTTATTACTAAGAACAGACCCATGAAATAATAGTAATTTCAAAATTCCTAATAACTTGTTTGACAATACACCGATTATATATGGCAAAATTTGCTATTGTAATATATCTGTAGATATTACATTGGACATTAAAATCGTCCTTTTAATAATGAACTAGAAATATCTCCAAGGTTAACCCTTTAACTTTTAAGCTAAGGGTTACTTCAAACTAAAGTAAAGTTGATTATAATGGTCAGCCTAATAATATTTATTTTAAAAATATGGTAGAAATTCAAAACCATCGGATTATGCAACTTTATCCGGGTCGATGCACGCGCTCTAATTTGAGGTCGACTTGCACAATTTCCACGTAAACATTCTTTAGAAAAAATCCCAAGAAACACTTTCTGTTAAAGCTGCATAGTCCGATGAAATATCAAATTTTCAAAACCAAACCAATTATCTAGATTTGATTTTACATGTCTAACTTAGATACTGATGCACTTATTAAGCATTTGTTTCTACGTAGAAGTCAATACTGAATCAATTTAACAGAACCTGTTACTACAGAAGTCTATGGTGTCAGCGTTTTGGCAAGCTTGCCGAAACTTAACGTTCCATGTTTGCACCCAAAATATCTCAAAGTTTTACCATTTAAAATAAAAGTATCTTTGAACTAATGTAAAGTAGATACTAGTGATCGATCTAATATATTTATCTCAGAAAAAATACAGAAATTCAAAACCATCGGATCATGCAACTTTAAATTGAGCTACTTCTTTAATAATTAAGTATATACCCTATACATTGGTCCTCGGTTTATACCGCTGGTATAATCTATACACTACTACCTGTCTCCAACGACCCTCATGATCGGTGAAACCACTGCAAAATGTGCCATGTGTGGAGAATCTTTCAACGTACAAATTGTCTTTCTTTCATTTGACCATCCCCCCGATGGACAGGACACCGACTATGTCAAGATAACATTGGTCTGAATGTAGAGTGTGTCTGTTGAAGACAGGTTCTACTGTATTGACTGCCAGTGGTTGGTAGTAGTTTACTGACTTCCGGTATCGACACTGGTGCTGTCTGTGTGTGTGTGTGTCTTACTGATGCTCTATTGTGTGCAGGCTGTGTCTGTCAAAGCGTCTGACGTGGCGTCTGAACCGGATGGTGGTCAGGTGACAAACCCGGAGGGGCAGCTCTACGTCGATGCGCACTCCTACGTCATGATCGAGATATCACTGCAGCGCCCCCTCGTCCGCAGGCGGCCAGTGGAGGAACTAGCCAAGAAGTGAGTTTATTGTCACGCTTTACTCAAATGTATGGATTCCATGGCATTGATCCAACAATTACAAAAACAAAAGACTTAAGCAACACCAATGTAAAACTATTAAAGTTCCTGAGAAGAACTGGACTACGTGGCTTCTTATAATTTGAGCTCAGTCTTTTTTTTATTTTATAGAAAGACAGAAATTTAGCCGTTTCCAAATTGTGTATGAGTTTTTATATTGACATTTAAATGTGATGCACGCTTCGTTTTTTAGAACAAAATTGTGGAATAAATGCTATTGAATATAGCCTTTACTACCGACACGGCAGTATATCATCAGCAATCGAGGCTAACGTAATTAAATCTAGATCCATGAGACACATAAACGAACTCCATCGGAGAAAGCCTGGAGCTAAAATGATCTCATTACAGAATTTTACAGCTGGAGAAGAATTGTGTGGGAAATATAAGGTCTAGCCTTCATTTGCCCATTTCAAGGCCTTGAAAAGCCTTGAATTTAACCTACTTTGGGTAATTCACGAAGGCGGAGGCGGGTTACATATACAGTGGTTTTATTTTTCTTCAAGCACATGGATCATAACAGAGCAATGGTAATCCCCCCCCCCTTTTCCTCATTATTCAGAGTCTCTTTAGCGCCGAGATCGAACCCTCAACCCCACCCGGTGTCTGTTCTCTTCGGTGTGGGTGGGTGAAGAAAGGTGGTGTAGGTCCTTGCTGGATGGTGGCGGGAGTAGAAATGGGCCATGGAGGGGGGTTTGGGTTTGAACCCAGTCACATTTCAGTGTCCGGTGTCGCAGTTTGAGCGCCCTGCCAGTTTGAGCGCCCTTCTGTTGCTTCTGCGCATGCATGAATAGAGACAACATTAAAACCACCCTAACTATCACAGTAATTTGTGGTGCTTTGAAAGCAAATTTCTCTTGTTTCTATTAAATAGTTCAGATCTTTCTCTACAATTTCACATTTAGCTTATTTTTATCAGCCAATTGGAAGTTCTTGAATTTGTTTTGCGAAAATAGTTTTTGAGGCCATGAACTGGTAAGGCTAACACTGGCACTGACACTCAGAATATCCCAACTTTCACTATTATCTCTGTTTTAATACTTTCAGAGTAAATTGCTCTTAGGTTACATTAAATACTTCAGATCTTCCTCTTCAATTGCGCATTAAGATATTTTTAATCGATCCAATGAAAGCTTTTAAATCTATTTTACAAAAAAAAGTATACAACCACTGGTAGGGCGCTCAAACTGGCAGGGCGCTCAAACTGCGACACCGGGTAACATGGCTCGGTTAAAGCTGCTAGGTGGCTCCACTGGTAGTATTCAGGCTTAGTTCGACGGCGATACAAGAGGTGGCGCCAGCGGGCCGGTTAAGTCGGGGCAGTGGTGTTTCGCGCCTCCGCCCGAAATTACCCATGTTACGAATAACATGCACAATTAGTCTTGAAAAGCATTGAATTCCATTAAGCTGTCCCCACTGATCTAAATTAGCCCTGGCTTATTTCTTCCTGAAATCCAAATGAAAATAGTCTTAGATTCCTATAATAAAACAGCCTTGACAATTCTTGAAATACCCTTGAATTCCATATCTTCACATGTGTACAGACCCTGTATCCTTGTTAAAGTTGCATAGTCCGATGGTTTTCATTTTCTGAGAAAATAATAGATTGATCTTTATAATCTACATTGCTTTAGTTAGAAGTAACTTCTTTTAAAATGACTAAATTAGGAGATGTTTGAAGTATAAAGATGCCAAATTAATGTTGGCATGATTGTCAAAACGCTGACTCCATAGGGTTCAGCAGTAACAGGTTGTATTAAATTAACCTAGTATCTCCTTATATGTAGCAACAAATGATGCATGTTGGCCCGAGGCTAACATGCGTAATTTGTGCACGAGGCAAGTCTATTCTTAGCTTTCCTCGTTGCCTACATTCCTACTCTACTCACTTTCTTCTCGACACGCCTACTGAGCACTTCGCTTTCCCCACCCACCCTCCCACTTTCTAGGGGGGGTGAGCGCTGATCATCTTGCATCTGCACATTGCCCTGAATCATGAACTGTTCCTGGTTGCGCACTCCAGTCAGCGCCTGAATCTGGCCCCAGTCGCCTACTTACTGTTGATAGACCACATTGGTTCCTGACTTGTTTATTAAATTTTGTAACCCACGTCTGCCTCTATGTCTTTCTTCCTGTTGTCTGTTGCCGAGTGTCACGAATTCTTAATAAATGCATCAATATTTAAGTTGGATATATAGGTTCAAATCGAAGTAAGTATTTTGCTTTTCAAAATTGCATGCTTGTATCGGACTATGCAACTTTAATCATTTGACTCAAACAAACCTTGGCTGTCAATCAAGGTTCTACGCCACAAATGTTCCCAATAGGGGGCTGCACCGCAGCTCCTGAAGCTGACTCTGTGCCTACACATAGGTATATTTTGCTAATGATAGGTATCTACCAGGCGGAATGGCCGATTGAGTTGAGCACTCCCTTCCTATGTGGCGGATCATGGTTCGAATCCTGGCTGAGTCAAACCAATGACTTAAAAATGAATACTTGTCACTCACTATGCTTTCCATATATTAGAATAGGACAAAGAGCGTAGAATGAGGAAAACCGCAATTGAGATTTCCCTTTGGTTAAAGTTGTATAGTCCAATAGTTTTGAGTTTCTGTTACTTTCTAAAATAAATATATTAGGCTGGTTGTTATAATCCACCATACTTTAGTTTGAAGTAATACTTTTTTTTAATTGCTAACATTTGAGATATTTGAAGTGCAAACATGCAAAATTAATTTTGGCAAGCACATCAAAACTCTGACATCATAGGCTTCTGCAGTAACAAGTTCTATTCAATTGTTTTGGTATTCCCTTCTATGTAGCAACACACGCTTAATAAGTGCACCATTATTTAAGTTAGATTTGTAGGATCAAATCTAGATAATTTTGTTGGTTTTGAAAATGTTATGTTTTCATCGGACTATGCAGCTTTAATTAATGAATGTAAAAATAAAATATTAATTTTTATATTTACAGGGTTTCCGAATACATTCCACCCCGGCCACTCTTTCCGAAGCGCACTGACGGTGCCGAACGGGTACATAGAACTTCTCCTTATTTTTGTTACCTAATCAACTAAATTCAAAGAATTTAATAAACGGATTGCCTTTTTGTTTGTTTGTTAATTAATGATACGCTTTGTATTTAAATACACTATGAAGTTCAGCTTGACTTCAAAGTTGATTTGTCATAATCATGTCTGATATTTTCACGGGGGTTTTATATATAAAAATGCTAGGTTTTAGTAATTGTAAATTGCCATAATTTGGTTCCACAATCAATGTTTCTCCTCCAAATATTTCAGGCTGTCCAAGACTACCACTCGCAGGTGGCCAGTGTGGCCAACCTCATATTATCTGAGTTCAGGTAAGATCACTATTTCTGCTTTTCACCCCATATTCCTTTTGAACTCATAAGTTAAAAAGGAATAAACATTTAGCTATATAGGTACAGCATTTTGTGATGTAAGTACAGACATTTAGTGAAATAGGTATATGTGTAGTACAATCTCTCTAAAAGACTATCTTCACAGATCGACCACTTCCCTATATTGATAGCTTTATTTGGGTCCTAAACGATCGCCCATACAATGCCATTGTAGCGATTAAAAAAAGCCCCTAAATGGACCATTTAAAGTCGGTCCCATGGTCCGTCACTTTAGAGAGGTTTTACTATATTTTGTGATGCAAGTAGAGACATTTAGCTATGTAACTTCATGCATCTAGCAATATAAGTACAGACGTTTAGCGATGTAAGTAGTCATTTAATTATGTAAGTGCATACATTTAGTGATGCAAGCACAGACGTGTCGTAAGTATAGATATTTAGTGATGTAAGTAGACATTTAGTGATATCAGTACATACATTTAGCGATGTAAGTAGGCCTACATACATTTAGCGATGTAAGTTCATACATTTAGCGATGTAAGTACAGGCATTTGACAATTAAATATAGATATTTAACCATGTGAGTGCAGCCATTTACAGTGTAAGAAAAGTACATAGTACTGTATTGCATACCAACTCTTAACTAAAATACAACTTCATTCAAACAATGTTCAGAGATGAAAGACCTCCGCGGTTTCGCGGATTTCTGGGATTTATTATATTCACCAATTAATGTTAAACAAAGTTCCAAAAGATGGGATGTATATGACAACAGTTGGGTGGTCCGAATCCCGTTCTTATATGACATTAGATGTAGTAAGAACATCAAACGTAAGCAAGAAAGTGTTAGATATGGGCGATAATGCAAGCACAACAAGGCTAGTTGAAACCTGACTTTCGGTATTTTTCCTCGATTCCCTGACAATGCTAAACCTATGGGAGAATATCTGCATTTCCGCTTTTTTTCCCCGGAGACCACTTTCATCCCTGAATGTTTAATAACACCACCAAAATCACTCACTCACTCACTCACTCACTCACTCACTCACTCACTCACTAACGCGACTACCCTTCCCGGCTTGCACAGGGATAGTTTTAGTCAGTCGTTTGGACGTGACCTTGTGCCGGGCTCCATGGCCATGATGGAGGAGCGTCGGCAGAAGCTCATCTACGACCTCAACTCATCCGGCAAGTACTTCGCCTTCAAGGAGCAGCTGAAGCACGCCGTCGTCAAGATTGTGCGCGAGAAGTACCTCAAAACGAACAACTTCCAAGACAAGGAGGAGCTGCAGGTGAGGTGCATTGCTACCCACCCCAGGGGATGGGGGTGGGGGCGGGGGGGGGGGGAGACGCCCAGAGCGGTGCAGTGTGGGAACGAGGCTAATTTATTATTTCTTTAAGATTTATACTGCCTATCATGGATAAGTATGAATATACTTGTTTTCACCATTAGACAGTTAGTTGATAAAAAGCCTGAGCATACACTTTTACTGACCCAAGGGATTTTTAACCTTAAAGTTATACACAGCGGTGGAAATCAAAATTGGTAGAGGTGATGGCATGGTAAATTAACTACTGCTGAGGCAACATTAGTCCGGGAGAATCTTTTTAAAATTCTTATTCAATTCAGGGTTCGTAGGGAATTCTGGGAAACCTGAAAAGGTAGTTTTAATATTAGAATTATGTTTGTTAGACAGAGCGGTGGCGTTAAGCCTTTAAGGACGGGAGCGCAAGTTCCATGCGCTTATAGTCCTGGTGTGCCTGTAGTTGAATTGCTTTTCTAGATATGTTTTCCGGATAATTTGTTGATTATATCAGAAATACAGTGCTACCCGATTGCAGGTGCATCCGGACTGTAAGCACGCGAAAGCCATGACCGTGTCCGGACATTCCGTTCTTAAAGGGTTAAGACTATAACTAAGTTTTGTTTATAAAGACAGAACCCCATAGAAGTAGTTTTAACGCTGGAACTCATTTTATTATTACAATGGCAGCTTTAGGATATTCATGGTCAGCATTACTTTGTGAAATGTAAAATAATAAATAAATAAATAATGTTTTAAAATAACGAAATATTGAAATAAATACAAATATTTTTAAGGTAATAAAAAATAAGGGTTGGTAAGGAAAGGTTTCGCCAAGTTATACCAAAGAATATCCTAAGCAAAATAAAGTGTGTGTTTTTGTGTTAGTGGGAGGTGTTTGTATAAATTAGCTCTGACACTCTTCTGGCCGATGGTGCTCTGTGATGCAGTACTTCCTCAGCGAGCTCTACGTCTACCTGGTGGACCAGATGCACGTCGGGCTGAACAAGGTGCTGTCCATCGAGGACCAGAGCCCCATCCCCGAGCCGCTGACCGACTCTGCGCAGCTGAAGCACTTCGCGCGCGAGGCCGAAGTGAACAAGAACTTCGACCTGGCCGCCAAGTACTATAAGGAGGTGAGCAGCGTGCCGGGCGTGGTTGGTTGTTGGAGTTTTACGTCCTGGCAACATCTATGGTCATATCAGGACGGGTACCGACTTGTGACAATGCACTCTCATGGTGACTTTATAATGCTGCCCCACTGGGAAATTAGGCCCTGCGCACCATGACCAAATGTCCCACTCAGTCACATTATCCTGACACTGAGCTAACCAGTCCTTGCCCTATCCTATTAATGCCAAGCTAGGAAGCGACAAGTATAAATTTTATAAGTCATTGGTTTGATGCGACTGGGAACCGAACTCCCGCACACGAGGCCCGCGCTCTACCGATTCGGCCACCACGCCTGATACTCGTGCACCGGGTGTGTCCAGTCTCCCCGTCCTGATATGACCTTAGATGTTGCTAGGACGTAAAACAACAACAAACAAACAACAAACAACTGTCCAGTCTCAGCGCCAGGATAGTGTCATGGGGGTGATGAAAATGGGAAATATTGCACCTAGAGCGGGACTCGAACCCACATCTCTTTGCATTCCGGGCCAGTGTGCTAACCATTACACCACCTAGGCTCCCTGATATCAGCACACTACCCATGCCTACCTGTCTATGCGGCTCCTTGCCTGAGAGGTCAGTGCAGACCACTACACTCGTCCCCTTGGAATTGTAAGTCTTTTATTGCTTACAATTACATACACACAGGCAAGGCAACACACTTACATACACAGGGTAGGTTCAACAACTATACAGCGCGTAGCTTGTACAGGACCAGTGTCATGGGGGTGATGAAAATGGGAAATATTGCGCCTAGAGCGGGACTTGAACCCACATCTCTTTGCATTCCAGCTATGTGCTAACCATTACACCACTACCCACGCCTACCTGTCTATGCGGCTCCTTGCCTGAGAGGTCAGTGCAGACCACTACACTCGTCCCCCTGGAATTGTAAGTCTTTTAAGACCACTACAATAGTTGTCACTGAGTGGGGTTATTGTCAAAGGGTGCCAGTGACGGCGCACCTCAGTGGAGCAGCGTTATGAAGCCACCAGGATTGAGGGCTTTAACAAAAATTAAAAAGTTTTGTATTACAAATCTTGTTGCAGATGGATTGATTGATTGGTGGTTGCTTTACGCCGTGTCGGCACCATAAGCCATATTCACGGCTAGTCTTGTTACAGAGGTGCCAAGTCTCCTGATTTGTTGGAGGATCTCTCTCAAATATAGCAAAATAACCCCAATTTCACAATTTCCCACTTGTAATTTGTCGTCTCCTGCCAAAGAATCATTTCCATTTCTTCCCTGATAGGCTGGATGTAACTATCAGGGGAGCAAGGGAGGCAGTTGGTCCCCTCTTCCTCCACCAAGAAAACCTCCAGCATGTAACCTCCTTGAAATGGCTGTAAATGGCTTTTCAAAGCCTCCAGATTAAAAGATTTCACGGGGGGAAACCCCACTAGTGACTCACACCTTCAGCACTCGTCCATTCCAAAAATGTATCTGTTGCACCCAAAACAAAAATTCCTCGCTACGGCTATGCTTACACCGCCCCCCAGTCCTCGGCGTATCATGAGTCGTGCCAACCCATACACCCACCAGACCCATCTTTAATGCCCCCGCCATTCTTATTTATCTATTTTCCACTTGTTCTTAAAGCTGCATAGACCGATGAAAACATCAAATTTTCAAAACCAAAACTGTGATCTAGATTTGATTCTACATATCTAACTTAGATACTGGTTCACTTATCAAACGTTTGTTGCCACACAGAGTGGAATACTGAGCCAATTTATAGAACCTGTTACTGAAGATATGGTGTCAGAGTTGTGGCATGCTTGCCCAAATTACTTTTATGCATTTGCACTTCACATATCTTAAAAGTTAGCCATTTAAAATAAAAGTTACTTCAACGTAAAGTAAGGTAGATTATAATGATCAGCCTAATATATTTATCTACAAAAATGACAGACTAAAAAGCATCGGACTATGCAACCTTAACTATTCTTTCATATTTCCACATATTTGTCCATGTTCTCGATTATCCCAATATCGGAATCCTTTCTATGCCAGTTACTGATGTCTGTTTTTGCTTGTAGAGAATAACACGTGACCGGAACGACCCTGAACATTGGCTGGACTACGGGATCTTCTGTCTGTACATAAATGATTACACAAAGGTGAGACCATTCAACCACAGGTGTCCGTCCACCCACCGTGTAAGCTTTGAAGCCAAAGTGTTATGGCGTCGGTCCTGAGACGGAGACTACTTCAATTTGAAGTAACCTTTAGCTTAAAGGGTTGACCTTGAAGTTGAAGCTATTTGAAGTGAAAACATACTAAAGGCCTACTTTGACTAATAATCAATTTTAATTTGAAGTAACCATTAATTTAAAGGGTTCGTCTTGAAGCTATTTAGGTGAAAACATACTAATGGCCTACTTTGACTAATAATGAATTTAAGCACTTTGACAGTGCCTCATAACTTATGAAATTCCTCTCGTTCCCTACATGACGTCACAATATGGGCTATTTGAGCTCCAACCCATGAGGTAGGGACTGATCGATCCAGGAGCTTTAGACTGAGTATCCTACGGCTATTCTTCGCAGTTCTAAGTGCAATGTAACTTTGATAATTCTAATATATGAATATATTATTTAAAGTGGCCCGGTATGCCTCGTGGCGATGGGAACCATACTCTGACAAATGCTCTCCAAGCACAACTCTACTTAGTTTTTATGTTTATATAACCAGATATGTGGGGAGGAAGAGTTGTAGACTCACTGCACCTGAACTGGGTCAGGGAGAGTGCTGAGGTCAATGGGGGGTGGGGGTGGGGGGGGGGGGTGTTGAGGCTGGGTGACGAGTGGGTCAGTGCTGATGTCAGGGTGGGGGTGGGGTGGGGGCTCTGAGGCTGGGCCTGTAGCTGGCAGCTGTTTTGAAAATGGATGGGTGAGTGGAGAGAAGGGAGAGTAAAACTTAGGTATTTTCAATTTTCAAACAGGAAATATATTTGCTTTAATGTGAAATATATGTTAGTACAATTACATTGCATAATTCAATCAGAAACACATATAGAAGGGAAAATATCTTTCTGCTGTTGAATGTAAAAAGCAGTGAAACACATGGGGTTTGAACCCACAACACCAAACAACTTCAGATTACAAGTTCAACACCTTAACCACTAGGCCACAGAGACAACACATAGTTACTTGTCTCAGTTCAGCCTATTTGTATATAAAACATCATATATACAATGTTTGTGATTGTATATGTGTGTATATATATATATATATACCATGTGTATATCATATGTATGATGTATATACTAGTCATATATCAAATGTATGTGTTGCGAGGGAATCATGCGATGCCCGTGCATTAAATACATATTATGTATGCACTAATAATAATATATATGTCATATATACATGATGTATACACAAGGTATGTATATATATATGGACCCCACAAAATATATATATATATTGATCTGCCAATACTAATATATATATAGGACCGGGGTAGTAAAGCCATATCAGTTTCTACACTCATTTATGACGAACTGCACATTCTATGATTCAGCTGGGCCTGAGCATTAATAGTTTGACGGGATCTGCCACAATTGCGCAGGTTTCTGGGTTTAATGCTATGATGGCAGCAGCCATTCTGGTCATGCCTATGTGTTATCTTTTGGACAGGATCCATCGCAAATGCGCTGTTCCACAGCATATGCATCGGAGTACGGCCTGGGGTTGTAGCACCAAATCGGTTTCTACACTCACCTATGACGAACTGCACGTTCTGCGATCCCGAGTCGTCCGCCGGCGCCTATGCTGCGGAACGGCTGCTGTCATTATAGTGTTAAGCCCAGAACCCGGCGCATTTGTGATGGATCCCGTCCAAGCGATAATGCATGACCAGAACAGTCGCTGCCATCATAGCATTAAACCTGGAAATCTGCGCATCTGCGCATTTGCGGCGGATCCCGTCAAGCCATTAATGCTCAGGTCTGGCTAGATCGTGGAATATGGCTGCTGGCATTATAGCATTAAGTACAGAACCCGGCGCATTTGCGATGGATCCCGTCCAAACGATAACGCATAGGCACACCCAGAACGGCTGCTGCCATCATAGCATTAAAACCGGAAACCTGTGTATTTGCCCCGGATCCCATTGAACTATTAATGCTCAGGCCAGGTTGATGTTGCCAGCATAGAATCACTACTGCATTAGCTAATACTAGTAATAGTAATACAAAAGATCTGAAAGTCAAAAACTTTCCAATGCATATATCTCACTCCATTTGGTTCACTCCTTTTTACATTCAATAACAAAAAAAGTTGTCCTTTTATATACAGTGTAACTGACAAATTTCAAACGGAATCACGCAAGACATATATATACATACACACATACACCTTGTATATATGACGTTGCTAAATAAAATGTATAGGTATCTAACTTTGATTGCCTAATGTCAGTAACGAATTAAACGTATCTCTTTATTTGGACGGTTTCAGGCTGAAGAATGCTTCAAGGAATGCGTCTCAATCGATCAAAGGCACATCTCTGGGTTAGTATTATACTAATAGTAATACTATGTACAGAGTTAAAAGAAAATTAGCACGAGTGTGACGGTCTGGTAGTACAGGAATGAGACTCCAGGTGGCGCCACGAGTAAGGATTGGTGGGACGGGCGGTTCTGCGAAATAGAAATAACGACCACCGCTGTTATTTTATTTACTTTTTTGGGGTCCATTAGTTGTTTAAGCAGCGGAAATTTCAGTCATAGACGACTGGTCTTCCTCATTCCACTGCTGGTCAATAGAAAGCCCGAGCCTACACTTTTACCGACCCAAGGGATTTTTAACCTCCCACACCACATAGACATGGTATGAGAGCAACCGGCCTTTGATGACGCTGTAAGTTATATCAATCAATCAATGGGTGCCGTCTTCTCGAAGAAGGTTGCCTGCAATGGACCTCCATCTCTTCCTGCCATTCGTTCCTCTCACGCATTCCGCATAGCTCATTGCTGTCCACTCAGTGATGTTGTCCATCCATGTTGTTCTCCTTCTCCCTCTTGGTCTTTTCCCTTCTATATAAGTTATATACAGTGGTGGAAATCCAAATTGGCAGAGATGGGGGCACATAATGGATTGTATAACACACACGCACGCATGCACGCACACACACGCATATATAAGCTTAAAAGATGTGTTCCGGACGGACTTTAGTTGTTTGTGTGTTGTTGTTTTACGTCCTAGTAACATCTAAGGTCATATCAGGACGGGTACCGACTTGTGACACTGTGGACTCATGGCGACTTTATAATGCTGCCCCACTGGGACACCAGGCCACCAGCACCATAACCTGATATCCCACTCAGTCACATTATCCTGACACTGAGCCAACCAGTCCTAATAATGCCGAGCGTCTGGCTAGGAACTGACAAGTATCAATTTTTTAGTCATTTGTTTGACTCGACCAGGATTCGAATCCACAAACTCATGGGTTTGGATCTCTCGATCTCTCAAAACAGGAGACGCACGCTCTACTCATTCGGCCACCCCGTCTGGTCGAGACGGAATTTAAAGCTTGCTCCTGCAGAGGGCTGTTTTTTTTATAGAAGTCACTTTCATTTTAGTTGACGTAGATGTAACCTTCGTTACAGTAGACAGCTGTGGTTGGGGTGAATGGCAATAAACTGTGACTTATTGTGTTTTCAATTTACATATTTAGAAGAAAGGTGGTGTTTCTGTCTCGCTCTACTGAGCTCAGTGATGTTAACATCATCGGTTACAGTTTACACTGCTGCGAAGTGCCAATGTTTGGGGATGTGCATTCGTCATGTTCCTTACATCTCTTGTATCCTTGCAGCCTGCTACTGTATGGAGTGGTCTGTACCATGGAGGATAAGACCGAAGTTGCAGAAACCTGCTTCGAGACTGCCACTTCATATGAGCCCAAAAATATTTTGGCTTGGACCACACTCGGTAAGAATTTGTTTCTTTGTTGTTACATTTGTCACGGGGGTGATAGAAACAAAGGAAACATTCCGCAATGAGACTAACTTCAAAGAAGCACATTTGGTTTTAGCGAGTTACCGCAATGAGACTAACCCCAAAGAAGCACATTGGTCCCTTGTAGCGAGTTACGACAATAAGACTAACTTAGAAGAGGCTCATTGGTCTCTTGTAGTGAATTACCACAGTGAGAATAATCAGAAGGGGTGTGTCGGTCTCCTGTAGTGAATTACCGCAATTAGACTAACTCAGAAGAGGCTTTTTGGTCTCCTGTAATGAATTACCACAATGAATTACTGCAATGAGACCAACTCCAAAGAAGCACGTTGGTCCCTTGTAGCGAGTTACCACAATGAGACTAACTCAGAAGAGGCTTTTTGGTCTCCAGTAATGAATTACCACAATGAATTACCACAATGAATTACTGCAATGAGACTAACTCCAAAGAAGTACATTGCTCCCTTATAGCGAGTTACCACAATGAGACTAACTGAGAAGAGGTGTTTTAGTCTCCTGTAATGAATTACCACAATGAATTACCACAATGAATTACCACAATGAATTACTGCAATGAGGCTAACCCCAAAGAAGCACATTGCTCCCCTGTAGCGAGTTACCACAATGAGACTATCTCAGAAGAGGCTCTTTGGTCTCCAGTAATGAATTACCACAATGAATTACCACAATGAATTACTGCAATGAGGCTAACCCCAAAGAAGTACATTGATCCCCTGTAGCATGTTACCACAATGATACTAACTCAGAAGAGGCGTTTTGGTCTCCTGTAATGAATTACCACAATGAATTATGGCAATGAGGCTAACTCCAAAGAAGTACATTGCTCCCTTGTAGCGAGTTACCACAATGATACTAACTCAGAAGAGGCTTTTTGGTCTCCTGTAATGAATTACCACAATGAATTACCACATTGAATTACCACAATGAATTACTGCAATGAGACTAACTCCAAAGAAGTACATTGATCCCCTGTAGCGTGTTACCACAATGGGACTAACTAGTGAAATACCGCGAGGAGACTAACTCAAAAGAGGCGCATCTTTTGCAGGCCTCTTCTATAACAGCATCGGCAACGCGATCGGCACGGAAATGGCCATACTGGAGGCGAACAAGCTGAACCAGGCCGCCATCTCGGAGGCCATGCGCGTGCTGAGGGAGCAGCGGGAACAGCGGGAACAAGAGCGTCTGCGCGCGCAACTGGAGCAGCAGGCGCTGCAGACGCAGGAAGCGGCAGCAGCCGCCGGCAGCCACGAGACCGAGACCGCCCCGACCGGCGAGACAGACGGGGGAATCTCGGAACGTAGCAGCAAAGGTAGGTAGGCAGGGTGTGATATTTCAAATTAAATTTGAAAAAAAAGTTGTTTAAACAAATTTATTTATTTTTTAAACATTTATTAATTAAAGTTACATAATCTGAAGAAATTAATATATTTCTCAAACCAAGACACTTGCCTTTATTTGATTCTTGATATCCAATTTATATACTAGTATCTCCATTCCTTTGGGGTTTGCCTTAAAGCTGCATAGTCCGATGAAATATCAAATTTTCAGAACCAAACCAATTATCTAGATTTGATTTGACATATCTAACTTAGATACTGATGCACTTATTAAGCATTTGTTTCTGTGTAGAAGGCAATACTGAGTCAATTTAACAGAACCTGTTACTGCAGAAGTCTATGGTGTCAGAGTTTTGGCAAGCTTGCCAAAACTAATTTTCCATGTTTGCATTCTAAATATCTTAAAAGTTTACCATTTAAAATGAAAGTAACTTTGAACTAATGTAAAGTAGATACTAGTGATCAAAATAATATATTTATCTCAGAAAAAATACAGAAATTCTAAATCATCGGACTATGCAACTTTAACGTTGCATAGTCCGATGAATTGTTGCCGTATTTTTTTAGATAAATATACCAGGTTGACCATAATACGCTACTGTTCATTAATCCATGGTAACTTTGATGAAAAATTGCTAATTTTGGGGTAATATTGAGCTGAAAGAACACTAAATAATTTCGGCAAGCTTGCCAAAAGTCCTGTAGCCATGACCCAGATTGTCATATCGTGATGACCACTGGATGTGATCTGACCTCCTGTTCTAAGTAGCCTGTTCTGGTCCGAGTGAGGGCAAGACTAATGAGGTCACAATATTGACCTAATTGGTTAGTGGCCTCCCTGCCTAATGGCTGTCTCAAAGTCAGTTCCCGAAGGGATGGGGTAATTAATTCACTGCTTATTCTGTGTATCTAAGTTGGATATATAGAATCAAATGTAGGTAAGTGTTTTGGTTTTGTAAAAAAAAAAAAAAAGTGTTCCATTAGAACATGCAACTCCACTATACATGTGTACTGAGAGACAATGCTGCTTGGTTATGATAGGAGTGTAGTGGCATCAATAGGGCTTGCTGGCCAAGATAACTAGGTGGCACTCATATACTATCAGTCCGTACTCTTTGTGCACTATCAATCTGTATCGGCTGACTCGGAATCATTGACGACATTGTTCTTTGTTGATGTATGCCATGCTAAACAAATATTGTGCTAAATATTGTTGCATATATCCTTTGATCAGATGTACCTTAAAAGTCAGGAGAAAGGGTTTTGTTTATTTTTTACTGTTTCCCCTTTTTCGCTGAATGATCTGCGATAGGAATCATGTTGAGATGCAGAGTCGTCTGGTCCCCCGGTTTCCTCCACTGACGGGGTTCCTGTTAGCATGGTCCCCTGGGCTTATTGATAGTATGCAAAAAGTATGGACTGATAGTACATAAGTGCCACCTAGCGTTATGTCAGCCAGCCAGCAAGCCCTATTGTAACAAAGCACTGTTGGTGGTGATTTTGCCCAGACGGGGCGAGCCTGGGCGACACGGGCACCGTCAAGGTTGCTGCGGCAGGAACCCCCACCTCGCAGATTAGCAGTGACAAGAAGGTCAAGCCACACCCCACCCCCACCAACAAGGTCAAATCACGTGAGTTACACCGCATGTCTCAACTTAAACCTTACAGTTACTAGTAGCGCATAGTTAGACACCATCGTAAGTAGTAGTTAGACAGCTTTCAATGAGTGTATGCTTTTAAGAAAAGTAAAATTTTATATTTTACATATATGTGCTTTTCACCATCCATCTTGCAATTATTGCGCTTATAAAAGCACACAAATCTTAGCTTAATTTAGCAGTCTTGGACCATGACAGTGATTCACTATTTGATGTAAAATGTGCTTATAAAACAAAAAGGCATTGCTTCATTTAGAAGTTCTACACCGTTAATCACCCCCTTTCAAATGTACTTTCAACACACCTCTCTTCATATATATATATATATATATATATATACATATATATATATGTATATATATATATATATATACATATATGTGTATATACATATATGTATGTATATATATATATATATACATATATGTATATATATATATATATATATATATATATAGCAAAAGTAAGAGCTAATAATAATAATAACAACAATAATCAATAATAATAAGTAGAGGACTACATAAACCGATTCATTTCACAATATTTTCATTCCTCTTTTTTAGTTTTAGATATTTTTAATTGATTCAGTTTCTAACTGGATAGTGGCATTGTGTAATTTTCGGTACTCATTCTTAACTCAGCGAGTGGAAAGAAAAGTGTTGGAGCACATCACTTACGTGGTGAGTGAAAGAAAACCCCTGCCCTCCACCCTGCCCCTCCCCTCCACCCTCCCCCTCTCCTCCACCCTCCCCCTCCCCTCCGCCTTTCCTCCACCACCCTCCCCTTCCCCCCACCTTCCCCTCCACCCCCCCTCCCCTCCACCATTCCCCTCCCCTACACCCTTCCCCTTCTCTAAACCCTTCCCCTCCCCTCCCCTACACCCTCCCCTTCCTGGCCCGCAACTACTCTCTCTCCCCCACCTAACACCTCCCAACAAACACTCCCACTTCCACCAATCACTCCCTCTTCATCTATGTTCTTCGCGCCCGCAATATCGATACCTGTCTGAAATATCACTTGTCGCTACCTAGTCTGGCGCTTGGCAGTATTAGGATAGTTTTTTGTTGTTGTTTTTTTTTGGTCCATTAGTTGTTTAAGCAGGGGAAATTTCAGTCATAGACGACTGGTCTTCCTCATTCCACTGCTGGTCGATAGAAAGCCCGAGCCTACAGTTTTACCGACCCAAGGGATTTTTAACCTCCCACACCACATAGACATGGTATGAGCGCAACTGGCCTTTGATGACGCTGTAAGTTATACACAGCGGTGGAAATCCAAATTGGCAGAGCTGGGGGCACGGGGAATCGAACCGCCGACCCTCAGATTAGGAGTCTGACCTAGAAAAAAGTCAAAAACTCTAACCACCCCGCCACAGAGAACACCACTAGTGTAGGCCTAAGGACTGGTTTAGGCCTAAGGACTGGTTTGCATGCTGTCATAAGTCGGTATGACTTATAATGTTGTTAGGAGGTAAAACCTCAGCATACAGACAATCATGATCGCCATTCTAAGAATCTGATCGGTGTTTCAAATAATCTTTAGTCGTCTCCTTTCTTTGACTCTCCTCTTTGTTGTTGTTGATATTGCTGTTGCAAAGTCATATTAATATAAAGATATAGCCGTTGGTAGATAGATCATCATAAATGCATTATTACCCCAGTTGCTATGTAGCATAAATTTATTTTGTTGGAAACCTTAATATTTACAGTGATGGAAGATTTCAGATTTGTTGGCGGATTTCATATAGTTTCTTTCTTGTGTATTTTGGGCATTTCCCATTGTAAATGCACACAGTCAGAGCAGCCGGAAGTCAGATTTCCATGATGTTTTTATTTTGGAGGTGAATCTCATCCCTGTATTTACAAGAAAGATTATTTAGTACTCAACAAGAAGCATATTGCTCCCAAGTGACATACTCCCCCCCCCCCATCCCCCCACTCACACCCCGGCTTAGCTAACCGACCTTGTGTGATACAGATGGAACATGAAAGTTCATGGCTATGCAGGTATAGACCATTATATTTAAGCGTTGAAGCGGTACAAGAACAAGGTAAGTTGCCATGGTGAAAATATATGCATATATACTTAGGCCAAATATAAAAGAAAGTTGGTGATCGTCCTTTTGATCACACAAATCAGGGTCGGTGTATCTTTTTTTTTTAAATTCTTTTCGGTTACATATAACGTCTGGTGTGTGACGTAGACATAATACATAACTATGTTGCACAGATTGTGTGCTTACAAAAGTTGAATTGCTGCTAGCCTGACACAATTTTAACTGTTTAAAATTTATTTGTTTAATTCAGGGACACGATTTTTCAGGAACAGGCGGGTACAATCACCAATTTTTTTTAAATTTTGCCTTATTGAAGTTATGTGAACACATAATGAGGAATCAGGACATAACAATACAAATTTGATCTATAGGGTCCAAATAAAACACCCCGAGAGGTAAAAATAGATCCTAAATTTAGGAAGGAAGTAATCGTCACGTAGCAATATGTTATATCTATATATATATATATATTCCATGTAAACAAACGATAGGTATATAGCTCACGACCATAATCTAAGGTTCTTAGAGGTTGTCCAAAGTTGTCAACATATTCAAAGTAGTACAAAGAGGACTACTTTTCCAGACACCCCCCCCCCCCCCCTTCAAAGGAGTAGCCATCAATATTTTACAGGATGGCCGAATAAGTTGAGCACCCGCCTTCCATTGTGGGAGTTCATTGGATTAGACCCCCACCCCAGGTTCAAACCCTGGTCGAGTCATACCAATGACGTACAAATGTATACTCTTTGCTACCTATAGCCTGCCAAGTGGCATTACTAGGAGAGGACAAGGAGCAGTGGAATGAGGAAGACCAATTGTCCAGAATTGAAAAATTCCCCTGCTTAATCAACTCTTGTACCAATTTTGTTTTTATAATCCATGAAAATATATGCATTTTATTAAACAATAAAATGTGTACCTTACTAACAGTCAGCCCCCCCCCCCCCCTCCTCCCTCTGCCCTGCGCTCTGTGCGACCGTGAAAATGTTGACAACTTGGGACGGCCCCTTACTATGTTAACAATAGCCACACATTTTTCCACCTCACCCTTTTTTATCTTTAAAAAAATCAACAACAACTAATTACACCATGGTACGCCATCAGGTTATGTATCCCCTATATCCCCTGGTTCTGAATACCAAACGTTGTCTGATGAGGAGATTGGGTGATAATTAGGTTTAAGTGCTCCATCATATTATACCATGCAGTAAATGAACCCACGGCAGAGGTTATGGATTCACAAAACCTCACAGCCACCAAACAGGAGAAAGCAGGTAAGCTGGTGTGGTCACTCGGCAAGACACGTGACCAGTATAGACACAGAGCCACGATGGGTGTAGACACAGCCATGACGAGTGTAGACAAAAGAGCCATGACGAGTGTAGACACAGAGCCATGACGAGTGTAGACACAGAGCCATCACTAGTGTAGACACAGAGCCATGATGAGTGTAGACACAGACCCATGACGACTGTAGACACAGAGCCATGACGAGTGTAGACACAGAGCCATGACGAGTGTAGCCAAAGAGCCATGACGAGTGTAGACACAGAGCCATGACGAGTGTAGCCAAAGAGCCATGATGAGTGTAGCCACAGAACCCATGACGAATGTAGACACATAGCCATAACGAGTGTAGACATAGAGCCATGACGAATTCCACCACAGAGCCATGATGAGTGTAGACACAGAGCCATGATGAGTGTAGACACAGAGCCATGACGAATTCCGGCACAGAGCCATGATGAGTGCAGACACAGAGGCATGATGAGTGTAGACACAGAGCCATGACGAATCTAGCCACAGAGCCATGATGAGTGTAGACACAGAGGCATGACGAGTGTAGACACAGAGCCATGATGAGTGTAGACACAGAGCCATGACGAGTGTAGATACATAACCATAACGAGTGTAGACACAGAGCCATGACGAATTCCGCCACAGAGCCATGATGGGTGTAGCCACATAGCCATGACGAGTGTAGACACAGAGCCATGACGAGTGTAGACACAGAGCCATGATGAGTGTAGACACAGAGCCATGACGAGTGTAGACACAGAGCCATGACGAGTGTAGACAGAGCCATGACGAGTGTAGACACAGAGCCATGATGAGTGTAGGCACAGAACCATGACAAGTGTAGACACAGAGCCATGATGAGTGTAGGCACAGAACCCATGACTACTGTAGACACATAGCCATGACGAATGTAGACACAGAGCCATGATGAGTGTAGGCACAGAACCCATGATGAGTGTAGACACAGAGGCATGACGAGTGTAGACACAGAGCCATGACGAATGTAGGCACAGAGCCATGACGAATGTAGAAACAGCCATGACGAGTGTAGACACAGAACCCATGACGAGTGTAGACACAGAGCCATGACGAGTGTAGACACAGAGCCATGATGAGTGGAGACACAGTGCCCTGACTGGTGTGAACACAGTGCCCTGACTAGTGTGAACACAGTGCCCTGACTGATGTGGACACAGTGTCCTGACTGGTGTAGACAGTGTCCTGACTGGTGTGGACACACTATCCTGAGTGATGTGCACACAGTGTCCTGACCGATGTGCACACAGTGTCATGACTGGTGTGGACACACTGTCATGACTGCTGTGGACACACTGTCATGACTGGTGTGGACACACTGTCATGACTGGTGTAGACAGTGTCCTGACTGATTTGGACACAGTGTCATGACTGGTGTAGACAGTGTCATGACTGGTGTGGACGCAGTGTCATGACTGGTGTAGACAGTGCCTTGACTGGTGTGGACACAGTGTCCTGACTGATGTGGACACACTGTCCTGACTGGTTGTAGACAGTGGCATGATTAGTGTAGACACTGTGTCATGACTGGTATAGACCCAGGGCCATCACTGGTGTGGACATTGCCGAATGGCCACCCCACGTTAATGACAATGCACCACACATCACGAGCGTCTGACTGCAGCCTATAGCCATGCTTCCCCGTGTCCTCACATGAACACCCACACATTTTAATGTTCGGATTGTTGTTTTCTATTGCACATATATGTAGTAGCAATGGTTTCATAGGGTACTAGTGCCATTCGTACCTGTATCAAAGTAATATCTGTGTACCCTAAGCGCAATTACAAGAAAATTACAAGCAACTTTGACAACCACAGGAAGCAAAACTTGGTGATACTGTGGTATTTCCTGTTTGTCTAATCGGTAGAGCGCGGACCTCGCGTGTGGAACGTCGGGAGTTCGGTTACTGGTCGAGTCAAACCAATGACTTATAAACTTGATACTTGTCGCTTCCTAGGCTAGGGCAATGACTGGTTAGCTCAGTGTCAGGATAATGTGACTGAGTGGGATATCGGGTCATGGTGCCAGTGGCCTGATTTCCCAGTGGGGCAGCACTATGAAGTTGCCATGAGTGTACACTGTCAAAGGTCGGTACCCGTCCTGATATGACCTTAGATGTTGCCAGGTCGTAAAACTACAACAACCAACCAACCTGTTACTCTTCTAACACACGTTTGCAAGGGAGTTGTGCAAAGGATCTGCTGGAGAACGTTTGTCGGAGTTCAGAACTTGTCATCCTAGTCCATGTTAATTATACATGTGTGTATAAAAATGGTCACAGCTGACCCACACCTCATGGCTGACCTTTCACAACAAAGACTTTAAAGCCTGCCTGACCTAGCCGATAATTTGTTTTTTGAGTCACAATGATCTGTGATCACGAATTCCGCTTCACGTTATATTAAAATAGATCGGTTGGCTTGAACGATATCGGCAACGGTACCGATATCGGACATGTGTTTCCATCCAAGGGCCACATGGGATTTCTAATCACAAACTAGTGGTATTTAAGTCAAATTGTCAGGATGTGTCAGGCGGTTTTGATACTGCCGTTCGCAATTATCGCATGACACCGTCATAGTTGGATTGTGGTAGTTTTCTTTCACTGTCAAGACTTGCTGGCATCTGGAAGGATGTCTGCTGGTTGTTATTGTTGTTACTGCTGAATATCTTCACTTTGAGATATTTTGTGGAAAATTTGTTGTGGAATTCCAGTGTGTTTCACAGTACAGTAGCTGCCAATGCAGCGCATCAACTAAGCAGTCAACAGCACACTAATATATATCATCATCATGCTGTCGGTCGCGATGTGACAAAGACTGCGTTCATTACTTGACTGCCGCTCTCCATTTAGCTCTCTGCTATGAGAGTTGCGTCCATGAGTCGGTCTTAATGTCTCTCAGCTTCAGGTTTCTCTTGATGGTATTACACACACACAGATATATATATATATATATATATATATATATATATATATATATATATATATATATATATATAGATATATATAAAATATGTGTGTGTAATAATATATATTTAATAATATATATTTAATAATATATAATGTAATACTAATATAGTGTTATATATAGTATAATTTATATTATAATTGATATATAATTGATATATAATTGATATATATATTATATTATAATGAATTATGTATACATTTTATATATTTATATTATAATTTATATCTAATTTATATATAATATATTATAATGAATTATATATAAATTACATATAAAATATATTATATAAAACAATCATGTCTTTTTTTTTTTATTCCACATGTACAGAGCTATGTTGCTGTTCATGATGGAAATATATTATTTTGACGTCATATGGTACTAGTGTCATTCGGCTCAGCAGAATGCATCTCTGTCAAAGTGACGCGAGTGTGCAATAATAGCATTCAGCAAGTCTGTATGCATTTGCATACACTGTATAGTCAGATGAAATCTCAAGATCAGAATATAACAATAATGACAATATGACACAATATATGGGATCCTTATTATTCAAGATGTTAATTCATTCTTCACTAATTATCTATTCATTATTCGTTAATTCATTATTATGACTCTTTCCCACCGATTTGTAGTCTGTACTAAGGAAAATAAAATGTTTTTATATGGCAAAATTTAGGGTGGGATGGTGGTTTGATGTGGAGGTGGGGTATTTATCATATATGGTGTTGTAGACCATTAATTACAGTACATTACACTTCCTGCTACCATCTTGTCAGTTGCACCCTGGTGAGACACATTTACCATATGACACAACCACTGACACCTATGATGAATAAAACTATAATAAATAACCTATATGATTCGATGTTAATGGTAGTTATGGCTAATCTAACCAGTACCGTAAATTGTATACTTACCTTCAGCTGGTATCCAACCACAGTGGGACCTGTCTTCAGCGGACTACTCTATATTCAGACCAATCTTGTCCTGACATAGGCAGGAGCCCTGTAATCAGAGCAAAAATCAAATGAAACAAAGATAGTTTGTGCATTGAACATTTATCCACTCATTGCAGAGATTCGCTGAAGCCATGTGCTACTAATGTATACAAACATGTTGCTTTATATCTGGGACAACGTATTCAACCATACATAATTTCCGTCTAATAGCGTTTAAAATAGCCCCACATATTAACCGTTTCTACTGTGCCCCTTTTAATGCGACTAAAGGAAAACCTGTTAAAGCCGCTAAGCATGTGACGGGTAAGTTACACAATGGGGGCAGTCTGCAGTGTGGTGGTGATGTAGATTTAGGGAACCAAGCTCCAGAAATCTCTTCTCCAGCAGGCAGGCCACCTAGTTAGTCTGCGCACCGGGCATAGTTGATATAAAAAGAATTGTGTGGTAAATTTGTAAGAAGAAAATTAAATTAAATTTTTTTAAATATAATTTTTTTTAAATTCTTCTGAATAAGTTCTGTTGTCAGCGCTGAAGCACTGGTCTTCGAGCCATTTTTCCAATTCAGGATTCAGGTATCTGTGTATTAAAGCTGCATAGTCCGATGAAGCTTCAGATTTTCAAAACCAAAGCAGGTACCTATAATTGATTCTACATATCTAACTTAAATACTGATGCACTAATTAAGCATGTGTTGCTACATAGAAGGGAATACTGAGACAGTTCAATAAACCTGTCAGTGTTAAAGCCTAGTGCGCTTGTCAAAACTAATTTGACATGTTTGCACTTCAAATATGGCAAAACTTAGTGATTTAAAATAAAAGTTACTTCAAACTAAAGTAAGGTAGATGATGGCAATCAATTTAATATAATTATCTCAGAAAAATGACAGAAACTCAAAACCATCGCACTATGTAACTTTAATGTGAGCTAACAATAGTGGTTAAATACTCAATTTGCAGTGTGTAGCACAATGGATATCTGATAAGTACCTGATGGAATAATTCTTAATCTGTCATTAGGTTGGAGCTGTTTGAGTCATGGTATTCTATAATATGGATAGCTGATTGGTAGTATACATAGTGTAGGGTTTGTTCACACCATCAATGTCAAAGGAGACTGTTTTCGGTACTTACGGTACGAGTACCGTTTAACCGGTACTACTCTAAATTTAGGCAAGGTTTATCGGAAGTAGCTCCGCAATATCCGGCTATAGAGTTGGAACAAGAACCAATAACACTACTCATAGATTGAACTTTACAGTTTACCTGCGAATACGAACAACGGGGCTGACAAAGGATGGAGTTAACATTTACATTTTTTTTAAAGTTCTTTCTGTGTTTTTAATATCAAATTCATCTGTTCTGATGTATTTTCTGCGTCACAGCTACTTTAAAGGTGATACTTGAAATTTGTTGTCAGTTAAGGGCCTGTCACACTATGACGTATTGCCTCAACGTGCGCCAACGTATGTGATTTTCGACCAACATGTCGGTATACGTTGGCTAACGTTATGTGTACATTGGGCATACAGCGTATACTTTCTGGATACGTCGGTATACGTCAACGTGCATGCTCAAAATTTTCAATGTGTTGATGTGTGGCTCGTACATTCAATGTATGCTGTGTGTACATTCGAGATACGTCAGCATACGTTGGGAGTACATTAGGGATACATTGGTATATGTTACTGCATGTTGGCCATACGTTCAGCCGGAGGGAATGTGCAGTCCGCATACAGTCTGCATACTGCCACCGGATGCATTACATACTCCTAATGTACTTCGAATGTATGCCTGCTGTATCTTCAGCGTATTTAATGTATACACCATACTTCTAGCGATGGAGTAACGTATGTAATGTTGGTTAGCTTTCCGTGAGCGTATGCTAGCATTTTGCAAACGTTTTGCGAATGTCTTGCGAGGCACATGAATGCTCTCATACCCTAGTAATACGTCAGAGGTATGTTCTGTATACTTTGTGTATACACCCATTTTTACCTCCCGCCACTGAAAAGTTCGGCGAATGCCAATGTACTGGCAAATTTTTTAATGTTGAGCATGCACTGACGCCGTAGGTCGTAGTGTGACAGGGCCTTTAGCTTTGCTTTTGGGTTGGAAAATGTGATGGTTTCATCAACTATGCAGCGTTAATTTTGGTGGAGTTGCATCATTTTAATTTTAATTTTGGTAGTTAGTTAATTCTGGATTGCATAGCAAAAGTGATGGTTTCGTCGAACTGTGCAGCTTTAATTTTGGTGGGGTTGCATAATATATATATAGTTTTAGTTAATTTTGGATTGCATAGCAAAAGTGTTGACGCTGACAGTTCATTGTTGGTGTTTCAGTCATTGACCCTCAGGCTGACAAAGGTAAGGCATTCCATAGTTGTGTAGTCCGCTGGTGCCTGATAGGATCCCACATTGTGGTACTGCAGTGTTGGTATAGAATAATCCGTCTATCTTCATAGTACTCAAGCCATAGTGTAGAGGAGTCTCACCAATGTTGTAGTATGTTGTTGTATCCAATAGAATCACTACCTCTGTTGTACCAGAATATACTACATCTGTTGTACCAGAGGCGCTGGCCGAATTAGTAAAAGTGCTGGCTTCCCATGTAGACAATCGAGGGTTCGGCCAAGTCAAACCAATGACTTACTAAATTTATGCTTGTCACGACCTAGTCTGCCACTTGGCATTACTAGGATAGGGCAAGGACTGATTGGCTCAGTATCAGGATAATGTGGCTAAGTGAGATATTGGGTTATGTTGCGGGAGGCCCGGTCTCCCAGTGGGGCAGCACTATCAAAATTGCCATGAGTGTGCTCTGTCACAAGTCAGTACCCATCCTGATATGACTTTAGATGTTGCTAGGATGTAACCTCCAAACAAACCTGTGTTGTACCTGTGTTGTAACGTGGAATGAGCTATTTCTATAGAACACCTGTAGTGTGGAATAGAATCAATAGTAGTGTAGTGAGGTGTACTCGATCTCCACCACATGCACAGGTAGGTGTGGGTAGGCTTGATTGCATCAGGGACCCCAGGTAGTCTAATGGGTAGGACACTAGCCTGGAATGGTAGAAGTGTGGGCTCGAATCCCACTGTAGGCGCAATGTATCCCATTTGCAAAAACATTTCCACAACATTGGTTCCATGAACAGGATTCTATACATCATCCCTGTGTATGTAGTCTACCTGGATATTTGTAATTGTAATTACAATTCTAAGGGGATGAGTGTAGTGAGGTGCACTGATCTCCCCACGTCAAACGCCATATGCACAGGTAGGTAGATTGATTGTGACAGGGAGTATCATGGAATAACTATAGGATACTATCCCCGGAATAGCAGAAGTGTGGCTTGGAATCCCACTGTATGCACAATATTTCCCATTTGCAAAAAAAACATCCCCATGACAGTAGCCATTCTTTACTGGCCAACAGGTTGTACAATACTTACGTTAGGAACAGTTCCATCATCTTCCATTGAAACCATGCGATGGGATGAAACAATAGTCTCACTATTTTTTGGGGGGTAAATATTTTATTCATCTGAATACTTATTTTGTCAGCGCCGGGGCACTGGTCTTCCAGCCGTTGGAGTGATCGCATTTGGTCTGTACATAGTGGAAGTGGAATGCGTTGCATTGCGTGCAGCACAACCCATTCTGAACATAAAAAGAAAGTGGGGGAGCAGCCTATGCTGCATAGTGTACAGCATAGGTAGTCAACATAGTGCAAGGTATATGCATCAAGATAGAGTGTGCAATAATTTACACTAGTGGTTAAATCATATGCTGTGTTTGTATATCAGTTAGATTTGGTTTTAATAACGGTTAGTCTTTTAATAGTGCCATGTTGTGCATGTATAGTGGTTTATATTGTGTGCATTGCTGGTTGAAGATGTAGTTATTCAGTGGTGGCAATCGGTCTCGAGTAGTGGTGGTGGGTTTTGAGTCATTGAGTTATAATATTTGTATCATATGTTATTGTTGTGACATAGAACATTATCATTACCTTGATAATGCCATTGTTGTTGCGTGGAACAGCATCATTATCTGAGTAGTAATGATCTTGTGTGGAATAGTCTCACTATCTCAGTTGATGTGGGAACAGTCCACTACGTCTATAGTAATGTTGTTTCTGACTACTTCTGGAAACATTATTGTCATGTAAAACCCCACTACCCCACTAGTATTAGCTTAGCTGTTGTCCAGAATAGTTTAAGTTACTTCTGTGAGGAACAGTCTCATTACCTTTGATGATGTGTGGAACAGCCTCACTACCTCGACAATTCAGTTATGTGGAACAGCCCCATTACCTCAACACCTCAGTATGCTGTTATGTGGGACAGCGCCATTAGCTCTATAGTTAAGTTGTGTGGAACAATCGCACCACCATCTCTGTAGTGTGACTGTCTCACTACCACCATTGTTGTGCTCGGGTGTGCCATGTTGCTACCTATATTGTGGTACCTTTTTAGTATCTGTTCTGTGGTGTACCTTCGCTCTACCTTTCTGTGGTGTCTAACAATCTCATTACTTCCTCTGTATTTGCACTCAAGATCTGTGGAGATTTGACAGGCTCTACAGTAGTCAGTACCAACGCTGTGGCGCGGTACCAAGCTACCATCTCTATTCTATTCATCCATTGCACAATGCTAGTTACTCACCTAGTGTACAAACCTAGTGTTGAGTAGTAACTAGTGTGTAATTCCAATGAATAAACTCTGCGTATTTTCAATTGTGTTCCTGATGAAAATGTATAATTGTCATGGTCATGTTAGTGCCCCTTTAAAAATAAACTTAGTCACAAAGAGTTGTTGGTTATGCGCGTAGCGCTTCAAATATTGCCCACTGGTACGTTCCTATCCCCAATCCCCAAATCCCCAACCCTCAACTCCCAGCCCTCAAACCCCAACCCTAAACTCCCAACCCCGACACGGTAATAGTATAACCCTTTAATTATTTCTTTAATTTATTGTTATTGTATTAAGAGCAAGTTGTTCTTCAAGTATGCGCTTCTAGCGTGCCCTTGGGACCATGCCCCGATTCTCCCACTCCAATTTATATATTTAATTTTTTCATTTTTTTAAACCCGTTTGTTTTGGAAAGCATTTAAGTTCTCGTTAAATTCTCAACACATTTCTTAGTTTGTTTGTGAACTTTGACTTGTTACTTTCATGAGTTATGAATTGTGCAATGTTTAATGTTGATACCTGGTCAAAACTGTTCATCAAACCTGAATAATGCCAAACAATTGCATGAGTGCATGACCTGCTCTGTCAGAATTTAACCACATAAAAATGAAAGTCACCTTTTAAAATCAAATATATCAGAATGATCAATCTAATAATTGTATTTAAGATTTTTTTTGTAAAAGATATGAAAGCTATCGAATTATGCAACTTTAAAATCCCGACCCGTACAATATAAAGAGTCCATGGCAGCAGTCTAACACTCCTGTGCCTTCAAATCCAACTGGGCTTTACCACATCTCCCAAAATATATGGAAAATTACTCTAGAACTAGCTGGTTATGTACTCATCATTGTCTTTATGAACATTCAGTACATACATATAGTCAGGTATGTTACCAAATAGCTATACACCATAGTTCTACACAATTTCAATTCAAGTAGGCAAAACGGGGAGAACATATGTTTGAGAGATCATTCACCATAGCATAAGTCCACTCAGTATATATACATACTCACCATATGACCAGAAACCACATGGTGCCAGTCAGTAAGTGTCCTGATAGTTGGGAACAGGAGAGGGCTATGAACATCAACACTGGAGGCAGCACCAGGTACTATTCTGAAACAGGACACCTGTCCGAAATAAGGGCGATGGGGGGGGTTACAAGGAGTATAATATATATTATGCGTATATAAATGCCGGAGTTAAAGTACTTATTAATATTATCGTTCTGTAATATTAATTATTCCAATATTGTCCAATCAATGCCTTACTTGTTAGCCCGGACCTGCCCTGCAGTGGCGCCAAAACGGCGGGTGCGACCCAGCGTTTAAATATTCCCGGTCGCAGCTTCAGCTTACAGGCAGCAGTCTAAAACTCCTCCGCCTTCAAATCCAACTGGGCTTTACCACATCTCCCAAAATATATGGAAAATTACTCTAGAACTAGCTGGTTTTGTACTCATCATTGTCTTTATGAACATTCAGTCCATACATATAGTCAGGTATGTTACCAAATAGCTATACACCATAGTTCTACACAATTTCAATTCAAGTAGGCCAAACGGGGAGAACATATGTTTGAGAGATCAGTCACCATAGCATAAGTCCACTCAGTATATATACATACTCACCATATGACCAGACACCACATGGTGCCAGTCAGTAAGTGTCCTGATAGTTGGGAACAGGAGAGGGCTATGAACATCAACACTGGAGGCAGCACCAGGTACTATCCTGAAACAGGACACCTGTCCGAAATAAGGGCGAGGGGGGGGGGGGGTTACAAGGAGTATAATATATATTATGCGTATATAAATGCCGGAGTTAAAGTACTTATTAATATTATCGTTCTGTAATATTAAATATTCCAATATTGTCCAATCAATGCCTTACTTGTTAGCCCGGACCTGCCCTGCAGTGGCGCCAAAACGGCGGGTGCGACCCAGCGTTTAAATATTCCCGGTCACAGCTTCAGCTTACAGGCTGGCAGTTGGGGTTGGTGTGCCTTTCAGCCCCATCCTTCACTGAACTCACTTTGAACTTATAATCGCTTAACGTGGGCGGATTCTTGTAATACATTTGTTTCATTTGATTGCAGTGAAATTATTGTAGCAAATACTTTACATGAGATAAAATACCACTTCCTGTGTGTGTGTTCACCACCTCCCCCGCACCCTCTGACACCCACACCCTAACCAATGTACCCTGCCCCACCCATGTGTGTAGCCAGCCGGGCCCTACCAGGACAACAGACATAAGCCCTGTTCGCACACACAACTTTAGGCCAAACTAGATAAGGCGAACTAGATGAGGCGAACTAGGCGTGAAAGTGTGTCGTGTCAACACACGCAGTACTTGGGGCGGTTTAAGGCGGAAATCGATATCTGCGCATGAGCAAGTCCATACTAACCAGCGCCACTTTTGGTTAGTCGACATCACCACGAGAGAGTGTGGGTTCGACCTAGATATGTATCGACTGAATCGTATTGTTTTGGAACGGTCAAAACTTCTGCTGGGCAGTGAAAACCTAAAAATAAATGATGAAAAAAATATCTGTGCACAGCTAGCGGTTTCATAGACCAAATTATATAATATGCGCTTTTGATCGACCGGAAAATCAACAAACTCAGGTCTCGACTGCGCATGTGTGTGACGAGCTTAAGCTGCCTCAACTAAACCGCTTGTCTCCACACGCGCAAGATAGGCCGACTCAAGCTAGTTCGTCTCATCTAACCTACCTCGCGAGGTGGTCTAGTTGAAGTGAACTAGAGGAGTCGACTCAGGCTTAAGTCGCCTCAGCGTAGCATCCACATGACCAATGTAAGTCGAACTAGACAAGGCGAACTAGTTGAGGCGACTTAACACCCGTGTGTGAACAGGGCTATTCACACACACTGACCACTCTGCGTGTGCTACTACTGTGTGTGCCGGCTGTGTCGGGCATGTACACTGCACCAGTTTTCTGGTTTGAGATGCAGTGTGCCACCAGCAGGAGCCTGATTGGTGGTCCGCTGAGTCCCAGCGTCTGCATCTCGGAATAACCATATTGGCAACCCACAGATTCGCCTTGCTGCTGAGTCTAGCCTTTTAATATATGAACCTGCATCCATTGGTGCCCTGTAATCAATGCCATATTTACTTACAGGCTTTGGCAGGTTGACGCCTACGGCCTCAAAAGCTAGGGGGGTCCGTCCGATGTGTATAATATTTTTGACATTGTCAATAGTGTCAGGCATTTAGGAGGGGCCTCACGACACAAGTGGAATAGCCTTGGGCCTCTCTTCATCTAAATCTGGCACTGCCTGTAATGTTGGTGTTGGTTGCAGCTCAGTCGCTGAACCACCAGACGACACACCACCCACGAGGTAATAATGAACACACCACCTCGATCACGGCCAGCGATCTCATCCAGCATTTGGGCGAGTGGGACCACGAGCAGCATGGCGAGGATGCCGCGTCAGTGCCAAACACCACCATCTACATGCAGGCCATCGACTTCCTGCTTGAAGTGAAGGCGCTTCCGGTAAGCAGCGGTCCCTAGCGAGACTATTGTTGAAGATGCACAGTCCGATGAAAACATCAAATTTTCAAAACCAAAACAATTATCTAGATTTGATTCTACATATTTAACTTAGATAATGGTGCACTTATCAAACATTTGACATCACATAGAACTGAATACTGAGCCAATTTAATAGAACCTGTTACTGCAGAAGCCTATGGTGTCAAGAGTTTTGGCATGCTTGCTGAAATTAATTTAGTATGTTTGCACTTCAAATATCTCAAAAGCTATCCTTTTAAAATAAAGGTGACTTCAAACTAAATTAAGTTAGATTAAAACGATCATCCTAATATATTTATCTCAGAAAATGGAAGAAACTTAAAACAATCGGACTATGCAACTTTAGGTAAGATATCATAGGATGTCATAAACAATTCAAAGCAAAACATATATACAGTAAAACCTCTCTAACCACAGATCGACCGCTTCCCTATATCGATCGCTTTATGAAAATCACCTATCAAGACCATATAATATGTATTGAAGTTTATTATCACTATATTAGGCCTACATTTGTATGTAATCATGACTGCTTGTGTAATTCTGTTCTTGCCTCTTTTGGAACATAGACGGTAACTGCTATATACAGATCTGGAGTGTTGCCCCAAATACCATAGCTATTAAGTTGGACAAATTACAGTGTGAGGAATAAATGGTAGAGGTTAAACCGGCGCATATATATACATATAGAGTAAAACCTCTCTAACTGACCACCTCCACAAGTCGACCAGTCCCCTATATTGATCGCTTTATTTGGGTCCCAAACAATCGCACATACAATACCATTATAACGATTAAAAAACTCCCTAAACCGACCACCTCCCTAAATTGTCCATTTAAAGTCGGTCCCATGGTCGGTCGATTTAAAGAGGTTTTACTGTATTTGGAATTAGGTAAATTAGGTCACATCCGTGTCCAAGGGTGCCTTACATGAAGATCGACACTCTCATGCAAAGAACAGACGACAGACAGAAATTGGCTGGAGTTTCGTGTCGTCATTCATAAATAGGTCACGTTTGACTTCTATCTTTAATGACAACGGGGCACGGCAGCCGTAGGCCTGCGGTATGCGCCATATTACAATCCACCATTCACGTTGAGCACTGACCACCCCTACAACAGTATGTGTGACATAAACTGTAAGACACACTTTGTAAACCGTAAGCCACACTTTGTGTCACATGGAGGCTGGGTCGCAGCTTCAACTTACACACCGGAGGGTGGGGTTGGTGTCTCTCCCACCCTAACTTATACTTTGCTATAGGCTTATACTTTGCTATAGGCCCAACACTTTAAACTCACTTTGCACCTGTAATTAAATGCCGCCCTTAGTAAGGGTTTTTGGCATACATTTGTTTCTAATGTAGATTGCAGTTAAATTTTGCTAGCAAATATTTTACATTAAATATAAAATACCACTTTGTGTATGTTGTACTTACCACCTCCTCCACCTTCTGGTGTGCCAGCTGAAACTGTGACCTGGCATGCCGAGTCGCTGCTTCAGTCTTTCCTGAGGGACCAGCAGAACTCGGAACACATGTGTTCTTTATTCACGTATGAGTGGTTAATTTGGACCTTTATGGATGGCTGAATCATTAAGAGCGCTGGCTGACTTCCATGTGAGAGGAGACCAGACGGGATGGCCGAATGAGTTGGAGCTTCCGTCTCCCGTGTTGGTAGATCATGGGTTCAAAACCAATGACTTAAAAATGTATACTTGTTGCTTCCTAGCCTGGTGCTCGGCATTATTAGGATAGGGCAATGACTGATTGGCTCAGTGTCAGGATAATGTGACTGAGTGGGATATCAGATCATGGTGCTGGCGGCCTGGTCTTCCAGTGGGGCCGCACTATAATGTTGCCATGAGTGCACACCGTCACAAGTCGGTACCCATCCTGATATGACCCTATATGTTGTTAGGATGTAAAACAACAACAAACAAACCATGTGAGAGGTCGTGGGTTCGAACCCCGACCAAGTCAAACAATCACTTGCTAAAGTTATATATTGTCACTACCTAACTTGGCGCTCAGCATTACTAGGATAGGGTAGGGAATAGTGGAATGAGGAAGACGAAGTGTGATTTGAAGTTTTCCTGCTTAATCAACTAGTGTAGCCTACGCCCTCCCCGTCCAAGAAAAAACAACCAACACAGCACAGGTATAACAAAGATAACATTGTTAGAAACCCGTGTTGCTCCAGAATGTAACCTTGATAGTTATGTTGGTGACGTAATTTCCTTTTACATGAGCATGTTATCACTATATATTTATATATGTATGCATCCCTAGTGAATCTCTCATATTTTCCTTTTACATGACCGTTTTATCATTATATATTTATATATGTTTACATACCTACTACCTAGTAAACCTCCCATATTTTTGCTGCGACTAACAGATAGCGCCAGGAGGTTTTAGTGAGGTTGGACGCCAGGTGGCAGCACCACTCTCGGCATCAGGAGAGAATATGTACAATCGGAACTTCTGTTAATTTATATTTGGATAAATTCTTATACAGCATATATATATAGATGTATGTATATATACATATATATATGTATATTTATATATAATACGAGAGAGACAGACAGACAGAGACAGACTAACGAGAGGTATGTGTAGTCTTGCATGTTGGTAACACAGACTGACCTTGTTCCACATTAACGCCGACAGTTTGTTGAGCGTGCTCTGGCACACCACCTGCTCGACCCTATGGGTGGGGAGAGTGCCGCCTACTTCATCGCGCGGGCACGGCTCGAGCTGCAGAACGAGCAGCTGGACGAGGCTGAGCAGAGCCTCAAGCAGGCCCTGCAGTTCGACCACCAGGTATTTACTGCGCCTTGTTAGGCTCACCACTTCCAACACAAGGTGCTTAATGTCTCAAATAGCCGCCCTCGTTCGAGCATCATGTATGTAATGGCCTTAAGACATGCCAGTTTGATGTCCCATATAGGTACCCTAGTTTGACTAACAGTTATTTAATGGCAATAATACATATGTCAATTCCACTACCAGGTACTTAATATCCCATATTGGTGCCCTAATTTGACTACAGTTATTTAATGGCAGTATTACATGTGAGTTTCAACACCAGGTGTTTAATGTCCAATATAACTTATAAGTGCCCTAGTTTGACTAACAGTTATTTAATGACATGTTTGACTAACAGTTATTTAATGACAGGTGCTTAAAATCTCAAATAAGTGCTCTAGTTCGACCACAGGTATTTACTATCGGCATCTTACATATACAACACAGTTATGACAATTATCATGATAATAATGTGGCCATCTTTTCTTGCACCAGCATCCGGACGCGTGGGCCGTGCTTGGACATGTCAAATACCTCCAGGGCGACATGGAGACGGCCAAGGACTGCTACGAACGGACGCTGTCCTTCATTGCTGACACCTCTGAGATGCACTCAATCTACCTGCGACTCGCTTCCATCTACTTGCACGAGCATAAGGTCAGGCACCCTGGCACATCTATTTACACATTTACGGTGGTACCTGTCTTCATAGGACCACTCTGCGTCTAAAGGCCGTATCACACCTCACCGGATTGGGGAAAACGGACAGAAACCGAACAAAGTCCGTTTTGTGTCCGTACAAGTTTTGAACATGCACAAAACTAGGAATGATTGCCACCGGATTGACATCTACGGTTCTTGTCCAGTTTGAATTTGTTTCGTCCGCTGGCTATCCGTTCATGTCCGTTTCCTGTCCATTCATCCAGCGGCCATTTACCTGATAGCGCAACATTTTGACACATTTTAATACATTTTGATACTTATCACCACCGAACTAGACAATTCTGTCCGTTGCTTAATCCGGCGAGGTGTGACAGCCGCTTTTACCATAGCCGGATTCACCTGTCATTGGCTCAGTATTCCCTTCTATGTAGTGACAAATGTTTAATAAATGCACCAGTATGGAAGTTAGATATGTAGAATCAAATCTAGATAATTGCTTTGGTTTTGAAATGTTGATGTTTTCATCGGACTGTGCAGCTTTAATAATTTTGTGTATAACATGCTGGAACAGTTCATGATGAAAACACAGGAATGTCAACTTGGCTTGTGTTGTTATTGATAATTTTGCATGTGTTGTTTTTGTTAACGTGGCTTGTGTGGTTAACTTTCCTTATGATGTTAACAGTGCTTGTGTTGTTAACCTAGCTGGTGGTGTTAACCTTGCTGCTTTTGGTGGTGTTAACGGTATTAACTGTGCTGGTATTAACATTGCTGCTGACGTTGCTAACTTTGCCAGTGGTGTTAACTTTGCTGGCGTTGTTAACATTGCTTGTGCTGTTAACGTTGCTTGTATTAACTTTACTTGTGTTGTTAACTTTGGCGATGTGTTAACTTTGATGGTGTTGCTAACTTTGCTTGCGCTGTTAACTTTGCTTGTGCTGTTAACGTTGCTTGTATTGTTAACTTTACTGGTGTTGTTGCTGTTAGCCTTGTTGTTGTTAACTTTGCTGTTGTTATTCAGTTCTCCAAGGCTCGGCAGCAGTTCCTGACGGCGTGTAAAAAGACTCCGTCATGCGTATCGTGGCTCGGGGTCGGCATCGCTTGTTACCGGGTAAGGCGCATCTTATTTACTTAGACAATTAAATAAAAGATTCACCCCTACCCAGAGTAGGGGTGAATGACAACCATGTCTATATAAGCCGTGTTCACACGGACAAAATGTGAGGCGCATCACACAAATCGAATCAGGTGAGGCGAATTAGCCATCCGTTCACACGAGCACCAATGCGACTGAAAACTCCCCAAAACAACAACACACGAGCACTGCTTGGGCCGGAAGTCGATATCTGCGCATGAGCAAGTCCAGGCTAACCAGCGCCATTTTGGGTTCGACGATGCTGGCACCAGAGAGTGTGGGTTCGACCTAGATATGTAATGACTGAATCGTATTGGTTTGGAACGGTCAAAACTTCTGCTGGGCAGTGAAACCCTAAAAATAAATGATAAAAAAAATATCTGTGCACATCTAGCAGGTTCATAGACCAAATTATAGTATATAGATCGACGTGCTTAGTCCGCATCACGTAAGTCGGTTGCGTCCACACAGGCAAAATTAACCGCATCACAGAAATCGCCTCACGTAAACTACCAAAATAGGTGGTTTACAGGATCCGCATCACGTGAGTCGAATCAGCCCTAATCCGCATCAGACGTCCGTTCACACGGCGAATGTGAGGCGAACTATACAAGTCGCTTTCTACGAATCGATTTACATCGTCCGTGTGAACACGGCTTAAAAAACGAGCGAAAACTGATTTAGTACTAATAGGAAGTAGAGGGCCTGGTTTCAGTATCCAGTGTCTATAGCCGTGTTCACACCCACAACTTTAGGCCGAACTAGATAAGGCAAACTAGATGAGGCAAACTAGGCGTGAAAGTGTGTCGTGTCCACACACGCAGTACTTGGGGAGGTTTAAGCCGGAAATCGATATCTGCGCATGAGCAAGTCCATACTAACCAGCGCCAGTTTCGTCGCCATGAGAGAGTGTGGGTTCAACCTAGCTAGATATGTATGGACTGAATCGTATTGGTTTGGAATGGTCAAAACTTCTGCTGGGCAGTGAAAACCTTCAAATATATCATGAAAAAAATATCTGTGCACCTCTAGCAGGGTCATAGACCAAATTTACCGAAAAGTCAACAAACTCAGGTCTCGACTGTGATGTCCTTAATCCGCCGCATCTAAACCGCTGCCGTCCACACAGGCAATATGGGCCGACTTAAGCTAGTTCGCTTCATCTGGACTACCCCGCGATGCGGTTTACATTAGGCGAACTAGTTGAGGCGAATCAACCCTAATCCGCCTTAGCATCGCGTCCACACAGCGAATGTGAGCCGAACTAGACAAGGCAAACTAGTTGAGGTGACTTAACGCCCATGTGTGAACACCGCTTAAATGTATGTGGGTTATTCTATCAAACTGGGCACCACATATTTGGTTTCCACATTACGATGCTGATAATTTGTTCTTTCTTTTTTTTAACTGCAAGTCAAATAATTATTGTATCCTCTGTGTGTTAAGTATGTTAGCAATAGTACATTTATTGAAGCTATCCCAAGAAAGAAATTCAAAGTTTACTTATATGATTTTGTGCTAATGTGAAAATTTACACATTTACACTATGCATGTAGCCACACTTTTTTTTCATGTAAGTCATAACATTGTGTGCTTAACAGTAATCAATTGAATCTTGTTTGACTATGTTGTATGTGTTAAAATGAGGTTCTGGATGTGTCTTTGATTTTCATGTTACACGGGTGATATTAATGTATTGCTCAATTTGTATTAGATCTAATTCAAAAGTGAAATTCATTTTTTTTCAACTCTGACATATGCACAACATGCAAACCATCATAGGACATTGGATTAGGCTATTATTTGGAAGTTTTTTTGCTATTATTTGGAAGGTTTTCACTTTTGGTTTCCATGTCACACTTTCGTGGCCAGTTTTAGAGTGAAATGGCAGAGGATGCAAAAAACAAGATGGCGGTCCCAGAATGCTCATCTCCTAACGGTGGAAAGACCATGCTAAATTTATGTAGCAGATATTTAGGTTCAAACTGAGGTGAGCTTGTTGATGCATTCGGCTAACTCAAGGCCATGTACTTGTCATTGACAGCTGGGCGAGTTATCAGAGGCAGAGGATGCGCTGTCGGAGGCGAACATCCTGAACCATGAGGACCCTGAGGTGTGGGGCTACCTGGCACTGGTCAGTCTACACACCAGGCGGCAGCTGGAAGCCGAACAGGCCTACAAATATGCCATCAGGGTGAGAGACAGCATAATATGGCACCAGCCAAGTTACCTAGTCACAGCGGAAGTGGTGAAAACCCATATGTACAGTAAAACCTCTCTAACTGACCACCTTCACAGATCGACCACTCACCTATATATTCAGACATGAGCAGAGAAGTAAAACAAAACAGCTGATTGTGGGCGTATGCCTCAAAACTCACCCCAAATCTTTTCTCCTCGGGTTTACACGTATCTCATGAACAGCCCAGGAAGCATTTAATTGGCGGAAATCAGCCAATTGGCGGGAAATGCTCATGCCTGTATATTGATTGCTTTATTTAGGTCCCAACCAATCGCCTTACAATACCATTGTAGTGATAAATGCAAGTAAAATATCCTTGCTTAATCAACAAACACAATAAATATAACCAGACGGGATGGCCGAATGAGTTGAGCGTCCGTCTCCCGTTTTGGTAGATTGTGGGATTCGAACCCATAGGTTGGAACCATGGTCGAGTCAAACCAATGACTTAACAATATATACATATATACCTGTCACTTCCTAGTCAGGCGCTTGGCATTATTAGGGCAAGGACTGGCTGGCTTGGTGTCAGGATAATGTGACTGAGTGGGATATCAGGTCATGGTGCTGGCAGCCTGGTCTCCCAGTGGGGCAGCATTATAAAGTAGCCAAGAAGGCACAGTCACAAGTCGTTACCCTTTCTGATATGACCTTAGATATTGCCAAGATGTAAAACTCCAACAACCAACCAACCAACCAATAGATATATATCACCAATGGTGATACGTGTATATATTTATATTATATTTATTGATTAAAGTTGTAGTCGGATAAAAGCATCAATTTAACAAATTAAAAACACTGACCTAGATTTAATCCTATATATCCAACTTAGATACTGGTGCACTTATTAAGCATTTGTTGCTGTATAGAAGGGTGCACTAAGTAAATTTAATAGGACTTGTTAGTGCTGAAGCCTATGGGGTCAGATTTCTTTTAATGTGATTGCCAAAATTAATTTGGCATGTTTTCACGTCAACTATCTCCAAAGTTAGCCATTTAAAATAAAAGATACTTTAAACTAAAATAAAGTAAATTATAACGATTAATCTAACATATGTACCTCATAAAATGGCAGAAACTCAAAACCACCGGACTATGGAACTTAGATACCCAGAGCTTCCACAACATAACTCCGGAGGCAGTTCAACAGATCAATAATTTACACTGGATTTAATCATTAAAGTCCGCCACTTCTCTTCCAGCTAAACCTACAGGATCAGGAACTTCTAGATGAGATACACTCGGTGCAAAAGGAAATTGGATTCGGCAACCCTTCACTGTAGACACTCGCCACATTTATTATAAAATTATTTATTACACATTTTCTTTTAAAAGAAGGGGGTAATTGATATATAGTAATCGTTGTTCAAGCCTCAAATGCACAAACATTGAGGAAATCGTTGGATGCAAATTCCGGAAAACAATTAAAGTTGAATAGTCCGATGGAAGCATCAAATTTTCTCAAGCCATCTCTTATCTAGAGTTGATCCTATATATCTAAGTCATTAAGCATTTGTTGCTGCATAGAAGAATACTAATCCAATGTAATGGAACATTACTGCTGAAGCCTATGGTGTCAGAAATTTAAGGTGCATGCCAACATTAATTTGGCATGTTTTCATTTCAATAATCTCCAAAGTGACCAACTATTTAACTATATGCCTCAAACTAAAGTGAGGTGAATTAAAACAATCGACCTAATATATATATAGATTTATTTTTTTTAAGAAAAAAAGAAACAATCATCGGACAATCCAACCTTAATTAAATGTGATAAACTCGGGGGGGGGGGTTATATTGAGATTTAAGAACATTGATAAGTTTATAAGCAGCCATGGTTATTTTTGAAGATGCACTTTCTTCATTATCGTAAGTCAAGTGCTAGAAATACACATGTGATAACCATATAAAGTGCCAGCAGCTGTACATATGTTTAATAAACGGGTTTTCTTCGTTCCACATATATAGGCACAAATAGAACAAAGCTTAATAATTAATGGAAATAAAATTACACTTTGACAGCAACCGAATTTGTTTTGTTCTTATTGAGATTGTATTAGAGTAATGTAGTGTCTGCTTCCTAGTCTGGCGCTCGACATTAATAAGGTAGGGTAGGGACTGGGTGGCTGTATCAGGATAATGTGACTGAGTGGGATATCAGGTCATGGTGCCAGCGGGACAGTACTATAAAGTCGCCATGAGTGCGCATTGTCACAAGTTGGAAGAATAGATTATTACAGCTGAGACTGCTGAAAATCTATACGGAAAGGAAAACTTGGCATCAGAGCTACACCGATGTATAAGGTGTTTTTTTTTCCCTTTTGGTATAATTTGCAAAGGCTTGATCTTAACACATTGTAAAATATTTCGAGTTTGGGGGTAGCTAAATAAAAAATTAAAACCGTAACTGTATGCGTATATAAATTATGATATAAAGGTAATAAATATTATTAATGAGGTTGCAAATGTAATAAAGGTATTATTGCATGGAAAAGGAGTCATATTATTGTGGCTGCAAATGTAATAAAGGTACTATTGCACAGAAAGGGAGTTTCTATTTGATAGCTACCGTATATATTACTCTGAAAACAAATGGGTGCCAGGTATAAGAAAGCTAGGTCACATGACCAAGGACCAGATACAAATAGGGGTGCAGGTAAAATGTAATGTGTTTCTTTTCTACCCACGACCTCCCGTCAGTCCACACCTGTGCAACATGTACTATGTCAACTTCAGTTTGGATTAAGCCATGAGAGTACAATATTGTCTTGTGTGATAAGTTCAGATAATGCGTCCAATAAGTGATTTGGGAAGTAGATAGTAAACAGTATAGAGTAATATATGTGACAAATCTGACCAACTGCAACTATCATTTATATCATGTCTGTTAATTAGCCATGACATTCTCAACAGTAAAGCTTTGGCCAATATGTACGATTCTTTTTTTGTGCTACTAATGCTACATTAATTAGCAAATATTTGTATAAATGTTCACGGCTGGAAGAAGTGACCCGGTTTTGACCGCCAAATAATGAAATAGCGATAACCAACACCAATTACCATAGATGTGAAATATAAATTAAATATTGCAATATTCATACGTTTTCTAAGACTGAATTGTTTGTGACGTATACAGGTGAAGTGGGTGAAACAATTATTTATATTAACACGTAGGGTCGCCTTAAGCGGGGGTGGAATAGCCCGACGGTTAAACTGGTGCCGTGCTTTTGAGCACCTTTTATATTGAGTATTGTAACCTATTGATTTCTGGGTGATTTCTAAGTAAAAATTTATTTAAAACCTTACATGTTGGTAAAACCAATTGAAAATATACCACAACACCCTTGTGAGCCTAAGCACTAATCTAGGCATTGTGGTAAAAACAGATTTAGAATTATAGGTCAAAAACCCTTGCAAACATATATTTACATCATACATGTTGGTAGAGAAAAGTAAAATACACCACAGAATCCTTGTAAGCCTTCACGGTTAAACTGGTACACAAGGGGATGGGGCCAAATCAAATTGTAACATATTAACCCTAAACTTAAATTTAAATAAAAATAAAAATAACCAGGTTTCTATAAGAGTAAACATATGTGAACATTCTACAATTTGTTGTAATTATCATAATAATAGCAATTTTCCCCAGGCTGCTTTCTTCCGGAGGGAAACAGCCTGTGGTTGGTAAACCTATTATAGTAAATATAAAAAAACTGGCACTAAAATATAGCAAATGTTTATATTTGGTCATCTGGAAGGACACAGGAATGTTCAAAATTGTATCTGTGTAAACTAGAACATTTCTAACTGTTTTATTAAGGTAATTGTAGACACCTCTTCATAACCAACCACTTGACTAAATTATTAAATGGTGGATATAGGTGTTATGTTTGTATTATGTGTTATTTGTGGCTCCCCATGTTGTTGGGGAAATAGGTTGGTTAACGGTGGGTCCAACTATTGCCATAGGTTGGTTAACGGTGGGTCCAACTACTGCCAGGGGATTAGACAGCAAATTTATTTTATATACACCCGGAGGGAATTTTCTTCATGGTTGAACTGGTGAATATATTCTTCACGGTTAAGCTGATTCAAAATGAGCATTGAATATGTATGTCTCTAAACTATGAAGCTTAACAATTATTTACTGAACCGGTTCTTCTCTCTGAGGGCACCAGCTTGGTTTTCAAAATTATCTAGAATATAGGCCTAAAACTAATTTATGGGGAAATAGACATACACATTCAATCAAATTAAACAGAAATTTAAACCATTTAAAATTGTAGAAGTAACTAGCCGTGATCTCTGGGGATAACCGCTAGTTAATCATACATGTACATTAGGGATAAGAGTGAAATGTTAATATGAATTGTTTGGTCCTGTGGAAGGGTAGGGATTATTCCAAATTCTATTATAGGTAAAGTATTTGTAACGGTTTTCCCATGTAAACATTAAATCCCCTTCATACCCGACCACTAGACCAAAGTGTGCATAGGTGTAAATATGTTTAAATTGTATTATCCAAGTACTATAAACATTCTATAAAGTTGAACATAAAAAGTGAACCATTTAAATTTGTGTAAGTAACTACCAGTGTTACTATATGAATTTTTGTTATGGTGATTGTGAAGATAAATATCTATAAGGTTAAACATCAAAATTGAACCATCTAGAGGAGCTACTGTATAACTACCCATGTGGCTAGAGGTATTTCAAAATGTTTAGTAAATGAAGGAACAGGTACCTACACAAGCTTAGATGTTAACAAGGATGCATATAAATTAGGGCTACAAGTAGAGTATTAAGGTGTCCTGTTTGGTCGTGTGCAAGGGTAGGGATTATTCCAAATTCTATTATAGAACAAATTTTGCAGATTATTATAGAACAAATTTCGCTAGAAAGTAACATTGATGTGATACTTTAGCATTGTCGCTATATTACATCCATGTGAGACCTCTACGAGGCCTCGTGTGTTCGCATTTCCTAAAGTCTGTATTGCTAACAACTTAACTGTGCTGAAGTATTTGTATATTTAAATATCTACTCCCACGGCCGGAACGTTCACGGCTCGTGATTGACCCCGTATTGGGTCAGATTAGTGTAACAATCGTATATTCGCTATCAGTTTACAACCGAGTGAGTGGGCGGGTGTCCCCTCAGAGTGTGTGCCCGGTACCCCTGGCCACACTAGGACCCAATTTTGGATACCCGCATTAGCTATTTCAATTTTTTTCTGGTAGTGTGGTGCGTCGGCGATAGCCATTGCCGCTACTAGGGGTGTGCCCCTCATTATTATCGGCCATCCTGAGAAATCATCGCGTTTTGGATTGTTATTCTTGTCACTAGGACGAAATATTTACTTAAAGGACATCAGTCCTATTACTAGTTAGCACATGTTAAATTATTATACAGACCATCAGTAAGGTTACACGGTGCCGTTTTATTAAGTATATTGTATATTATTAAATTTCTATCTCTGTAGTCTGAGAATTAAAATTTATATGTAAACTAAAGGATAGTAACTCTTACCACGTATTAGATAGCTATATTATGTTTAACAGATTTCAGCTTTCATTTTATGTGATGTACGCGTATATGCAGGCTTTTGTGCTTTGCCATGGTACATTTTATGTAACAGTGGTTCATTGATATGACGGCACACACCCCCATTGAGATCCCGGGGGCTTGATCTGTGCGATAAATCTGTATTTAAAATCTTTGATAATCCATTACTGGGTATGGATAATTCAGTGTTTTCAGTGGTTTAGTAGTAATACATAGAATAAAAAGGTAGTCTTGTGTTGGCTACGGGGCTGACTTTTTCGTGGGCCTGTGTTCGTCTGGGTTTTGTCATCCGTAGTGGGTTCCGGACAGCCTTTGTTTTATTCTGCTATAGGGCCTATTGATGGGTTGCTAGTCCGGGAACTACACGGGGGAAGCCGAGAAATAACTAGCTTCATCATGGGAACTGGCTATTGTTATTTCCTTCCCCTGGGGAAGATGAGAAATAACTGGTTTCAACCCTGGAAATGGCCACGTTATTTTCTTCCATTAGTTACTAGCAATCGTACTATAGTCGGGTATTGGTGTCCGTTGAAGTTATTTTTCAAGAGTGATGTGGATGACGGGGGATATTTGGAAACCCAGATCGATCAGGTTACGACAAGGTCAGCCCTGGTGAGGATCCTATGAATCGTAGGATATTTTGTAGATGTAATAGCTCGGGAATACCCTTCGTACTCTGTGCCATGCAGACCCCATGGTACTTGTAGTATGAAGAGTGCACCTTTGAGAGTTGCTGGCTAAATCGGGATAGGGATATTACTAAAACTGACTTTCATGGTTGACACTGCTATTTAATAGCTAGGCCTGTAAACTGTTGTATAACCTATTAGAAATTGTTTTTGTGTAAACCAAAAGCGGACTTCCTTCGGGAATTTCCGGCTTTGGTTACAATGTAGTCATTGTATAGTAGTCATTGTCTAGTGGCCAAGGTGTGAATTTTTGGAGAAAAAACGGGACCCTGTCGTTGGAGCTGTATACATTTAGGGTAACGTCGTCTGTAGCGAATTCCAAATACCCTTCACTTTTAGCGTACGGTGTGATACAGACTTGAGATAGGGATATTACTATGGTAACGCCGGCCAGAGTACTTTTGAGGCTGTAATGAGTTTACGGTATAGGCTACTGGTGGAGGAGAAATATTGAGCTAGCTTTCATCGCGGGAACTGGGCTAGGGAATTTTCTTCCAGGGGTTAGTAGTACATGTGTGGTCAGAAGTGTCAAAATGGTGGAGTGTGTTATAAAGGGTTGTGATATTGGATGGTGTGCAATTGTACAGATGACGAGTGACTAGTGGAGTTTCTTTCATTGCCAGACTGACTGGCAGGGTATTCAGCTACGACAGGGTCAGTATTTTTAATTGGGCCGGTACCAGAATTGAAGGTCGATTCTGGTAGTTTCAATTTTATCAAGTAATGATTCAAAACTGTTTTTGAAGGAATTTAAGTAGAAACATATTTCTTGTGAAATACTGAAATTGTTGACCAGAGAGCTGGCTTGTCTCAAATCGAAAAAATTACACAACGAGAAGGAAGTATGCGGTACCTCGCATTCCACGCCATATAGTCGTGGATCAAGCGGGGTCGCGATTACGCTTATTATTTGTTGCTACAGCCGCGAACCCTGGTAGTCTCTCCCACTTTTCCTTTCTTAGACGAACATCAGTTCCTGTTGTTCGTCTGGGGAGGCTGTGAAGTGGGTGAGACTGCTCGACCTCATTTTGCGCGGGCGCGCATTTTGCGAGGCAGGGTTCCCTGCTGTAAAGCGTTGCTTGGATACGTCGATTGTGACTATCGAAGCAACGATAGGAGGTCGGGCGTTCGGACCCAGACCCATCGGACGTGTTTTTGCACGCTCCGATGTTTTAGCCGATATTTAGGCTTTTATTGTCGAAATTCCAAACTTATTTAACTTAATTATATGGGAGGGGATGTGGCTTATAACATACATTCCACTGTTGAACTATATTTAACTAAGAACATAGATTTTATTGATCAATTCATTCTGTTAGTAAGAGGTAAGAATAAAACAGTGAGCTCCTAAGAAGTGACATGAACGTTCCTTGCATTCCTTACTGCCCTCCAGACTTATATTATTAACCGCTATGGTCAACTTCAGATTGCTATTTGGATTGCTCTATAATCTTATTTAATTAAGGGCCTTCTGCCAATGGTCTGTCAGGAGTCGAACTCTCCACCTCGGGCAATGCTAGTCAAGGGTCAGGCTGGCAGGGTGACAGACAACCGGCTGCAGGAGGCACAAGTCATTCACATGGAAACAATTATTTATATTAACACGTAGGGTCGCCTTAAGCGGGGGTGGAATAGCCCGACGGTTAAACAGGCATGTGATTGGATGCAGGGAAAAAAAACCTGAATATTTTGTTAGGTTATTGTGGGGACACACAGCATCCTACTGAGTCGCGAGAGGGATGCAAATAGTGTATTTCAGAGGTGTTTTGGCAGCCAGAAAAAAAACAGGATTTCCCATTAAAACCGAAGAAATCACATGTCTTCATATACCATTTTAGTTGCGAAACGCAACAGCCACAAACCAGTATCCCTCTAGATCTTTACAGAACCACAAGTCAACGCAGCCCGTTCCCTGCCCTTTAAATAAAGAGGCAATTCATTCCGCTGTTTCCATTACATTGCAATGTTTTCTTTATTGTAGATTCTAGTTATGTACATTCTTACAGACAACGCCAGTCTTTCCTTCTGTACAGGCCATGTATACACATTCTGTGGACTGTTACACATAAAACCACTCTTCAGAGTTCTTACATCTAAGTCACGGCGATATACACCTGCCCGACTTCAATCTTTTATACATTAATCTGTAATGATATTAGGAACTGCGGTGACTTGATCACTTTTTGTCCTTTATCGTTTTCAACTTCTTCACTTCTCTGTAAATTACCCATTGCCGCACTGAAATAGACAAAAGAACATAGGTACTGACGATGAAGCATGGTCTAATCATGTAAATCAAACCTTAAATAACCAGCCAACCGGTCTTAAAAATATAAATATAAACGTAGATAATTAATAAATCTCCCTTGCTAGTATATGTAGGTCATTCTCAGGCGCTCTCCAATGAAAAAAAATGGAATGCCATATTTAGAATTTGGTTTTAAAGATTAAAAGATGTAGAAATGTCATTCATCAGAAAACTCAGCGTTCAATGTCTTGAACGGAGATTTTTTTTGTTGCTAGAGATGGTCATCTGGAAACCTATTTCATAAAGTGGGACCTTTTCTTCCCCCATTGCTGCATATAACAATTTTGGTATTACGTATTGTTAGTGGCACGGCTAACTTGCATTATATTGTAACGTTTTAGATACATGGTTCGTTCTCAGAAACTGTGTATCACATTTGTAACATGGAATCCAAAAGTGAAAACATTCCAAATAATAGCAGAATCCATGTTCATATGGAGGTTTACATGTTTTCCTTATGCCAGATGTGAAAAATAATAATTTCAACTTTTTACATACATTGAGAAAATTGCTAAAATTAACATCCATCCATAACATCATTTTAATATACATCCATAACATCATTTTAACACATAAAACAAAATCAAAGAAGACTTTAATATTACAGTTAAGCAAAAACAGATATGTCTTACAAGAAAAAAGTTGGAAAATGTTTGCGTAGATGCATAATGGTGTCGATATGCAAATCTTCACATTTTAACACAAAATTATATAAGCATGTTTTGGATACATTTTATGGAATAGATTAAATACACGTAGTACACAGAGGAAACAATAACTATTTGACTCGATACTCCCCCGACCCCTAAAGAAAATCTTTAGTGGGGGTGTGGGGGGGGGGGGGGAGCTAAATCATTAACAATGTAAGATGGAAATTCTTACCCCATGGGTCGAATCTGTACTGGTCTAGTTTGTCTGCAAGTCGGAGTCGAGATGTTGCATACCTGTGTCCAGTGCCTGCTAAGCTTTGCATCATAACAAGGATGGACCTGCATAACGGGAAGAGGACTTATTAAAATTACATTTATTACTAATCAACCCCTGAAAGATTAAAATGAGATGCTCGAGTCACGTGATTTTACCATGCATTCCTTACATGAATATTCTATGTCATATTTGAGATAAATATATTAGATTGGTCGTTATTATCTAGCTTACTTTTGCTTGGAGTAATTTTAATTATAAATAGCTAACCGTGGTAATATTTGAAGTAAAACCATGCCCAATTAATGGTGTTTACGTCAAATTGTTCACCACCTTAGGCTTAAGCACTAACAGGTTCTGATAAATTGATTTTGCAACTGGTTCTAGAAAATTAACTTTGTATACCCTTCTATGCAGCAACAAATATTAATATGGTGGTAGATATTGGAGCTATAGTAGGTTGGCTATGTAGAACCCATTCTAGCTAAGTGTCTTGGTTTTGAAAATTCGATACTTTCATCGACAGCTTTAATGAAAGATCACATTTAGAATGGGTTATTTGAGCTCAAACCCAATAGATCAGTATCGGTTGGCCGAGCATAATTAGTAATAGTATCCCATGGCTATTAATATGTGGAAGGGCAGGATCGACTTGCCTAAGTTATAAGGTATACTTAAAAGTCTTCAAATTTACTTTAAAAGACAGTAGGGTTTGCACTACTTTCCAAGTCTTTAATATTCCCTAACCAACATCCCCGAGGACAGTCACTAGGGTTGAATGACACGAATAGCCATATCATGACTATAATACCCTCAAACTATGGTTGGATCCTAAATAACTCCTAGAGAATAGGTAGTTTCAATATAGACAAAAGATGACTCATCATATTCGATCCTGGTAATTGTGAATAAGTAACGTTGCAGTGGTCATCTTACTGCCCCTTTAATTATCACCAAAAAAGAGGAGTCATTTCTTAAACATGGCTATTTACATAAGAAAAATATACACAATTAACTGTGTGGAGATGGGAATACATCACCCAATTGCATCAGTATCATTTAAAGAAATCGGTATGCTATATTTTCTAAATGAAAAGATACAAACAAGCATTGCTAATAGTAATTAATACTCACTTGCTTTTAGCCATCACCGCCTGAAAGAGGGGGGGGGGGGGTGGAAGAGAAAATAGTCAGTGAATGTGTTCAATAGGCCCCACAAGAATCACCATAGTACAAATTTGCTGAGGGAGTGGGACCTATTTCTAACAGATATAAAATGTTAGCGGTACAGTGAATGAGGTCAAGCGGCCATTACAGCGAGGAGCGGGAGGTGGCGCCACTGTGGGAGCTGAGGTTGAGTAGGTTGGAGCTGGTTAGCACTATTATACTCGTATAATTCTTGTACAGCAGATATATTCTCGTGGTGATTTCATCTGCTGATGTCCATAAGCCAGTCAGCGGGTACGTTTTCAATAGCATATATATCATTGTTCTGCAGGCTCGTACTAGATTACAGATAGATAATATATTCACTCCGTACTTGCAGTAGGGGTGAATGACAATGTAGTCTAAATACGGAGGAAAATAGCTTTAGTATGGAACAGGAAATGGAATCCCTGGTTCCAGTATCAAATGGCTATTTATATCGATGCAGCTATAAGTACAGGGTGAATCTACCGGAGGCTTTGCTAAAAATATTCCTCTAGAACCACTGCAAATCACTCAATTTTGGGTAAATTCATTTCTGAAGCCATCATGTTCATTTTGTGTACCTATTTTCTATCTATTGGCCAATTTTCATGAAGAATATATGCATTTTGAGGAGGCTATGCTAAAATATGTCTATAAAACCACTGCATATCTAGGTATGCGCGTAGTCGCCGGCGGCGCCACCATCGCGATGCATTCAAAGTAGTGTGCTTTCATGAAGTACTGGCTTGATACACACCCACAACTTCCTTGCTCCCTACACATGCCACTTCAGAGCATTCACTGAGGTCCTTCTGGTTTTTAATGTAGTTTTGATTTAGCTATATTTTGATGTTTTTAATTAAATTTTGACAATTTTGACTACTGAAGAATCGAAATTTGAAGTTTTCAATTTGCTAAAAATGAAGGTAAGACATCAGTAAAATTAATTTTTAAGGCCATAAACTGGTTTACCAGACATTATTTCATATAAACTGAATAACTCTGGTCAGCTGCTTTCACCCGTGAATTTCCAGCAGACCTCCACAAAAGTAGTGTGTGAGGTGGAATAGTCAAACACTCACCACCTCACAAGGCTGCACAACCCCTCCTGCATATAAAGGCCAGTTGCCCACTACTATCCTCACTACACTTGCCATTTAATTTGAAGATGTAAGTGATTACTAGTTTTGTCTTATGAAAAAACAATTTTAAATGGTAAAATATATATATATATTTTTTAAAGAAGAAATCCCCAAATGGCAAATGTGCCGAGTAACTATAGAAACCATGATAATTTAACAACCGTTTGTATTTCATGAATTTTGATTGCAGCATGTGAAAGAACAGCCCAAAACACAATTAGATACCAATTCTCATTGTCATAAGTGCAAGCATTAAGAATATATCAACGTTTTTCATTCACTTCTACTCACAAAAGTTGGCCTAAATACTTCACCATTGCCATACTAAGCCTATTTAAAATTGATGCCCCATTTGGCAAGCTTAGATAGGTATGTCAGATTCTGTTAGGGGCGCGTCGGTCACTGTGTCATTGGTAAAATGTTCCTGCATTTTCACCATTCCGGCCTTGATTAAAGTACTTTTGCATTGGAATATTTTCATAAATGTTATATCACTGGAAAGAAGGTGACCATGTGTCACCGAAAATACACATCAACATACCAAAATCAAAATACTTAGAGCATACAAAGCTGTAACAATGTGGCACGGGTCACAGTTTATTACACCGACCCACCCTCTGGGGAGGCTTATGACTAACGCATGTAGATATATACACATAAACAATACTCGTACTGAACATGACTTCACCAAAATCCAGCAAACGGAAACGGTAATAGTACTGTATGGTCGCCGCCATTTGTAAACTCGTGTCGAATAACCGAGAAAGCATCCAAATCCAGCAAACGGAAATCGCTCGTCGAACTTCGGTCCGCAGCAATCAGGGTGGACGACAACTATTGGTTAATAATATATCAAAACAAATGCCCACTGCCATAGACTTTGCTGATACATGCAGTTCAAAACTTAGATTTTATTCAAAATTAAAATAAATAAATAACAATTTGGCATAAACATGGGTGCACAAATGAAATAGTAATAGTTTACTCCGCGGAAACGACGGCCATATTCGGGTCACCCAAGTTGATAGAATTTCAAATCGAACACCGTGAGTGGAGTAAAAAAAAATCATAAAATACTTTGCTGTAGTTATATCGGTGGGTCGGTCCTAAGCATTGCTTATTCATATTAATGGTGAATCCAGACTAAATTTAACAATTAAGCCGACATTAGAAATGCCATAACTTTATCCCCTATTAAGATATTTTCAAAATTACAACAGATTTGAGTTTGTCTTAGCAAGATCTGTTGAAACAGCTTAAATGTATACTGTTTGTTGTGTTTTGAAATTTTAGCTGATCTACCTAGCTTAGAATCATCATAACTTTGGTTCTATTGAAGATATTGAGATAATTTAAACTGTTCTGAGTTCTGGTTTTAGGTATGTTGACATCCACGCGCTATGTCGCCGCCCTGTTGTCCCCGATCGCTGTGATCGGGAAGGCACGAACGGTTCTCGACATCTCTATCAAAATTGCTTCTCATTGGCTAATGGATGGGGGTTTCAGGGAATCATGATCACCACATATAAAGGAAAGATTTCTGAATGTCATCGTTTTCGAATTTTGCATTTCTGATGATTTGTTCGTTCGTGACACAATTTTAAACATTTGCACTCATTTTTGGATGGTCAAATCAGTTCAAAATCACTTTGGCCATAAATAAAAAATATATGGCCCAAATTATTAATGTCTTTTCTCACATTATACCAAATATTATCAAGATCCTATACGTCGAAAGTGGTTAATTTTGAATGGGAAAGTGTCATGGGTTGCGCGACTTTGGCACTATAGTGACAGGCTCACCTCTGCCTTGCACTCATTTTCGGTTCAAAATCAGTTCAAAATCACTATGGGGATAAATAAAAAATATGTAGCCCAAATTATTACGGTATTTTCTCACATTATACCAAATATTATCATGATCCTATACGTCAAAAGTGGTTAATTTTGAATCGGAAAGTGACATGGTTGTATTCCACGCACACCAACATGCACATGTGCTTAAGGTCACACCCATTGCCTTTGTTTCAGTCTAATTACAGGACAAAAAAAACATGCGATTTTAAATATTAAAGAAATCACAACTTTCTTAATACTAGACCAATATGCATGATCTTTGTGTCATTTAAAAGCATTTGTTTGTTTCTTTTCAATGGTATGAGTATCATTTCGATATCATAGTATATGATAAATTTAAAAAAAATTCCAACATACCTATTGGTTTAGTCTACTGTCTAGCTACCTAACTATCATATTTGTAAGGCATTATGTAGGTATGTTGACATCGACGCGCTGCGCGGCCGCCGTGTTGTCCCCGATCGCTGTGATCGGGAGTGCGCGAACGGTTCTCAACATCTCTACCCAAATCGCTTCTCATAAGCTAACGGGTGGGGGGATCGGGGAATCATTATCAGCACTTATAAAGGAAACCTTTCTGAATCTCATAGTTTTCGAATTTTGCATTTCTGCTGATTCGTTTGTTTGTGACACAATTTTAAACATTTGCACTCATTTGTGGATGCTCAAATCAGTTCAAAATCACTTTGGCCATGAATAAAAAATATATGGCCCAGATTATTAAAGTCTTTTCTCACATTATACCAAATATTATCAAGGTCCTATACTTCAAAAGTGGTTAATTTTGAAACGGAAAGTGTCATGACTTTGGCACTATAGTGACAGGCTCACTCACCTCTGCCTTGCACTCATTTTCGGTTCAGAATCAGTTCAAAATCACTATGGGGATAAATAAAAAATATGTAGCCCAAATTATTAAGGTCTTTTCTCACATTATACCAAATATTATCCTGATCCTATACATCGAAACTGGTTCATTTTGAATCGGAAAGTGACATGGTTGTGTTCCACGCACACCAACATGCTCACGTGCTTAAGCAGGTTAAGGTCACAACCATTGCCTTTGTTTCAGTTTAATTACAGGACAAAAAACATGCGATTTTAAATATTTAAAAAATCATAACTTTCTTAATACTAGACCAATATGCATGATCTTTGTGTCATTTAAAAGCATTTGTTTGGCTCTTTTCAATGGTATGAGGATCATTTCTATATGATAAATTAAAAAAAAATTCCAACATACCTACATTATGATATACTTAAGTTTTTTATGTATCGTACCAAGCATATCACTAAAATTTGATGCATCTTTTATCTAGAATCAAGGCTGCCGTACTAGTAGTAACTAATCTTCCCATTATCATTATGTAATCTATATAAATAATGCAGCCAATGTCAAAATCTTATATTATCGCCACTCGCCCAACTGCTTCGAAACAATCTGTTTATTTACTTATCTTTGAGTCTAGTTTCAAGCTAATTTGTCACGAGCATGCGTATACTCCCACATATAGTAGGCACTTACACATTTCCATTGGCAATATCGATACTGACCTTTAGAAAAATTCAAAATATAAGCATTTAATGTGTAGTTGCCGACCTCTCCGCTTATACCTAAAGTTATTTACACGCATATAGGTATCTGCCGAAAATAGGCTCAAACTATAGTACCGCAGCATCTCTACCGTTAGCTGCTTATCGGTGGGATTTAGCTAACTTTAGCGATCAGCGACAAATATTTGGTTGGGATTATTCATCAATATTGCATTTTGCATGGTGAATTCGTCGACAATATTCTTATACGGTGAAAGTACAGTGTATTATTTTTGTTCATTCTACTAAACACTCAATTATCAGTCCTTTGATAAATTTGGCAATATTAACGCAACTCCGTGACTGTGGCCACCTTGTTTCCCGCAACGTTGGCTTCCAAATGCCACGTTAGCATAAGCCTAAGCAGTTACTTTTACATGTTTTGGTTGTTTTGCTAGGCGAACTAAAGAAGCTTAAGGCCAGTTTATAGGGTGTGATAACTAACTAAGCAACAACAATGGATTTTACACACCTTCTGTTCGTACTTTTCACGATATTGTTGGTTGGTGCTGATGCTATCATGTTCCACCTGTCACCGAATCAGAAAAAGTGCATGAAAGAGGAGATTCACAAGGACGTGCTCGTCACCGGAGTCTATGAGCTGTCTGAATCTCCGGGGCAGAAAACTGTATTATTAGTAAGTATATTGTTCTATGCTATAACATGTCAGCTGCTTTGGTTACAGTTTGTTTCACACCGTGTAACTGTAAATGTCCAGAAATCTATTTACTTTACTAAGTTAGGTAGATCAGCTAAGCCTAACATTTCAAAACACAACAAACAGTATACATTTAAGCTCTTTCAGCAGATCTTGCTGAGACAAACTCAAATCTGTTGTAATTTTGAAAATATCTTAATAGGGGAGAAAGTTATGGCATTTCTAATGTCGGCTTAATTGTTAAATTTAGTCTGGATTCACCATTGTAATAAACTGTGACCGTTGCAACATTGGGAGGGGGGGGGTCATTGTAACAGCTTTCTATGGCCTAAGTATTTTGATTTTGGCATTTTAATGTATATTTCTGGTGAGATTAGTTCATGTTCTTTCCAGTGATATAACATTTATGAAAATATTCCATTGCAAAAGTACTTTAATCAAGATTCAAGGGCGGAAACGAGAAAATGCAGGAACATTTTACCAATGCCACAGTGACCGACGCGCCCCTAACGGAATCTGACATACCTACTTGAGGAACCGATTTGCGGCGATCGCCGGTATTCGCACATAATTAAACTAAGTCTTAGTTACTACCACAGTCCAGTATGATCTAGTATTAGTAATTTTTTTTATCTACCCACTGACACTGTTACTGTAGGTTTTTCAAGCATTCTCCCATCTCGACTATCGAAGAATGCGAGGAGACATGATCCAGGTGTATAAAATCATATCAGGAGTATATCGCATTGACTCCTCCATCTTCTTTAGCTTCCCAACATCAACCACGACCCATGCTCATAGCCAAAAAAAGTTGCCGTCTATTCTTGGAAACACAGCTGAAATCAGCCACAGGATTGTGGATAGATGGAACTCCCTCCCTGAATCCGTTGTCTCCGCCCAAACCATGAACTGCTTCATCCCAACTCGACAAGTTTTGAATACAAGAATGATACAAATTATCATAACCATCCATAGTAAAAGTTATTTATTGTAAGAACGGAATAACAAGTCAATCAGCCTACCAAATTCTGTATATTTGGTATAAATCGAAGTTCTATCTGAGGTGAAAGAGAAACAAGGAGGACTCCCATGGGTTGAGTGTCTTTATTTTCTCTTGACATGGGAGAAATTGCCGTATCGTCAATAAACATAAAACTTTTCCAAGCGAGTGAATCAGCTATAGTTGGCGCATAAGTACCTGGATTTACCGGTGGTGACGCCACCATCGCCAGAGGCTCTAGCAAAAGCATAGACGATATCGCATTGGTACATGATGAAAATAGATGCATACAATACATAATAATAACAAATACCTCCAACCGAATATTTATACATGTATATATGATATACTCACTATCAATGTATCAAATTCCTGTTTTACCAGCAAAAGGCTTCCAAATGCTGCACAAAATTACTTTATTTGTTATAATGGCTTGATTAGAACTTGAGATTTGACGTTTGTAAGGTACCCTATCAAGTAACATCAAATTAAATGTAATCACCTCAGGAATATAACTAATGTCTAACGGATAATTCAATCACCGAGAACTAAGTCAGGCAGGAGAAAGTGACTAACTCGAGGAAGTGAGAGGTGAGCGAGGAGGGGTACACTTGAGGAATTTGAAAACATCAGTGCTGATATTCAGATCATTATGAAGCTTCACATAGCAAAATTTAAGACACTAAATAACTAGTCTTTGTGGGAAAAAAAGTCTGTTATGTTAGGTATATCAGATAAAATTTCAAATAACAACAAATAGCCTAAATTGAAGCTCATTCAACAGACCTTGCTGAGACGAACTCAAATCTGTTGTTATTTTAAAAATATCTTAATAGGGGACAAAGTTATGCCACTTTTAATGTCAGCTTAATTGACCATAAGTGTCCTAATTTACCATTGAAGAAAACTGTGACCTTTGCCCATTGTAGCTATGTAAGTATTTATTTTTTAAAGCATTTCATCTCAATGGAACATATACCAATGGAAAGAGCTTGGAGAGACCTTAAACTTGGTAGTCTTATAACTTTTCTAATGTAAATATCAAGAAAGTTACATCGATTTGAAGTTGAAAAATATGCCTAATTGAAATAGCGCTATGCATGGTCGTTGCCGAACCGATTCGCGGCGATTGGTGGTATTCGCACATTTCTCTCGATTAATTAAACTAGTTCGCGATGGAGTATCTTCATGAATTTTATATCACTGGAAAGATCATAAACTAATCTCACAAAACTAATAATTACAAGTTATGAATGAATTTGTAACACATAGTTAGGCAGTGCCTATGGGCACCACGGCAACACTCAGCCATAGGCGAAATACGCGCGGCGTATGCGGCAGCGCCTCTATCGGAATCTGACATACCTAGTTATGTTGCATTACTGAACTTCCTAACACTAGTAACAGGGAAAATTTCCTTCAACTCTTCAGAAAGCTGTATATTTGTCAATTCTTTATGGAATTTGATCAGGCAAAAACTATCTGTGAAATTTAATGCACTTGAAAATAGTAGCAGAATTCCAAGCACAATTTGAGCATAGCTAAATACTCGCATCATTATTTTCGTGCAAGACGAAAACCGTCCACTGAAAAGTGATAACGTCACAGCGCTACTTTAGCGGGACCGGCAAGCGTGATGGATTTCCAAGTGCCTACCCACTGACAGTGTCTGCCACTGAGTATCGTGCCAACTCAACTGGAGGAGGAGGATATATTTTCTTTAACTATTATTTAACTAGTACTAGTTACTCCCGCAGCCCTGTTTTGAGGATTGGATGATTAGCTTATCTACCTAACTACAATTCACAGAACGGAGACAAAGTTGGTATAATGGGTTTTTTAATCTTCAGAATTTCACAGTTACAGTTTAGTTGATGTCAATGTGCAGGAACCAGCAACGCGGGAATCGAGCCCTCAGCCCTATCAATTGTCTTTTATGTTATTGGTGTGGGTGGGTGGGACAAGAAAGTCGGGTCGAAGTTAGGCGCACGGCAGCTGCGATGGTTCTGGACGGTTTGCACTCGGGTGAGGCAGGTAACGTACACATCTCGCTGGCAGAGTTCAGGTCGATGGTGCCACCTACTGGGTTGGTCAGGAACTAAATTATATTCCTCCAGGTGGCTGTATCATTTCGTATGGGAGGAACCATCTGACATCACTCCGGAGTTTGTCAGTGATTTCTTGCCTCCCATAGAATGGTGCATCACATAGGCATGCAAAGATCCGAGACATAAATCGCCTCGCAGGCGCTACACATTTGGCGACATGTTGTAGCCTGCCAACAAGTCTCTGAAGTTCTTTTCTGGTTGCTTTTTGTTTGTCCATCCAAGCCGAGCACTCTTGAAGTATGTCATCAAGCTTCTCCTGGGGGATTGTAACTGTCATTTTTTGAGCAGATATGTTGAAACCGAGCCATTCTATTTCTTTATCGGGCGGGTGGCATTTTTCAGGGGATAAAACTAGTCCAAGTCTTGATGTTATATCGAGGAGGTCGTTATATGCATGTCTGGTGCCACCCCGACAAAGTCATCTAAATAGCAGTGTGTCAAGTGGCCCTTCTTCCTCATCAGGTATACAACGGCATTCGTAGTTCTGGCACATGCCATAGCTGAAGTTCGGCAGCCAAAAGGTGGGGTGACATCAGTGTAGTATTTTCCTTCGAAAGTGAGGCCAAGGAGTGGGGTGGTGAGGGGGCAGGTCCTGAGCTGCCTGTAGGCTTGTGCAAGGTCGGCGCACCAAAGAAGATAGTCAGGACCGAGCCTAGCCACCTCATCAGCAGCATTCATCACATTGGGTAGGGAATAGGAGCTGGGGCGGCCTTGGTAGTATCCTCTCCGTATTCCACAGTTGACACTAGCCCCCTTTGGCCAGCTAAGGTCGACGATGACGCGCCTGTCGGGAGTGTTCTTCTTCGGGCGCGTCGTCATCGGGCTCGTCTGAGACCAGGGGGTGAAGGGTGGCTCCTTGAAGGGGTCGAGTAGTGCCCCATGGCTGAGTTCAGTCTCTATGTATTTCTTGATGTATGTGGTATGTGCAGGATCTTCACGATGGTTGCTGTTTGTATTGGTAGGAGGGGCATCGGCGGTATAATCGACAGGCCAGCCAAATTCTAGGAACTTGACTACCTGCCGATCATGATAGTCCGCCAGGGTGCTCTTCCAGGCACAAATATTAAGTCCTGATCGTATTGGGACCCGGGCCTTCATGTAGTTCGGTAGCGCCGTACGCCTGACGTTGTTATATATTTGAATATATTCAGTATGGCCCACCCACATGTCATGTCGTGGGTGAGGCCAAATGCGGTCGAGTGTGGCACTATACTCAACTGGGGTAGGCGGAGGGTGTGTCTCGGTGACGGGTGTCACTTGTTGCCCGATGCCAAGCATGTCTGCATCTGTCACACCAGTGTCGGTGCAGCTGTCGTGTCCTCCTGTTAGGACGGCTGTTGTTGTTAACGTAGTAGATCTGGGCTCCACGTGTCTGTTGTCGGTATTTTTCGTGGAGCCATTTCTCAAAAACCCTGTGTGGGTTGTTGGTTTGTTGAACCACTGGTTTGGTCCGATTTCTTGTCTGTGACTCTCTGCTTATTTATGCAGTCTTTCTCACGGTGCATGTTTGCGCGGTGGTGTTTATTGGCGCACCAAGCACAAACATGCATCTTCTTATCAGGGTGCTCCCCATGGCTAAACCCAAGAAAGTCGGGTCGAAGTTAGGCGGACGGCAGCTGCGATGGTTCTGGACGGTTTGCACTCGGGTGAGGCAGGTAACGTATACATCTCGCTGGCAGAGTTCAGGTCGATGGCGCCACCTATCGGGTTGGTCATGAACTAAATTATATTCCTCCAGGTGGCGGTATCATTTCGTCCAGTCTCCGCCGAGAATTACGCATGTTAATTATAACATGTACCATTCAGTGTAGATAAGACTACTGAGAGTTATGCAGATTAGGGATGAGGTAAATATTTCATCTACATTCACTGTTACAAAATGGTTTATGTTATGGATAGCAAAAAAAAATAAAAGAGAACGGTCGTAAAGATGGTCATAACGATTATAACACGAGCGCATTTGGAATAAAAAGTACTATGAAGATTATTTGGAATAAAAAGTACTATGAAGATTAAAACCTGACATTGTCATATTCGTGATATTCATCTAGTGATCTACCACCGGTAGCGAATAGCCCTGCACTGCAGGTAACGTGGAACTAATGGTTATATGGCATAACGTGTTCAACACTAGACTTATTGCAAGGTGCTGCTCTCGTTTTACTATTGTAATAGTCTGCACTGACCTCTCGGGCAAGGACCCACATATTTAGGTATACATGGATAGGGTGATTCATCAGCGAGTCTAGGTAATGAAATGGTTAGCATGTTAACTTCAGAATGGCAAGAAATGTGGGTTAGAATCCTTCTCCTGGGCCGCGTTCAAGGTCCGTCTCGGCGATGCTTTTTGGCCTATTTCTGTTCAGGGTGCGCCTCGGAGACGCCTCCCTTTTCAGATAGGAGACAGAAAGCGCCTCAAAAATGGCCGCCGTATCCAGTTGTTTCAGCCAATCACAGCGCAGCTTTTGCATTGCAAATGGTCGCCGCCTATGGGGGGGGCGGTCATTTTCGAGACAAACTGCTTTTGCCGTTCAGACTAGCATGACGTCAGTGCCATCTCCGAGGCGCCTCCGAGACGAACCTTGAATGCGGCCCAGGTGTGATATTTCCTATTTTCATCACTCACACAAACACTATTTTCAAAGATAGTAAACATGTAGAAACTTGGCTGCGGTTAGGGGCCTTTACCCACTGCCCCCCCCCCCCCCCTCTACCAAATATATTTTGAATTGTATTGCACTTCCATTCCCAACCTGGTTTCAAGGCTTAATTCGGAAGGTATTCTGATTTCTATACCCAGGATGTGTAATATAAACTAATAAAGTATTTACACATTCATATTAACAAAATTGTATTTTGCTTCCATTCCCAACCGGGTTTCGAAACTTAATTCAGAAGTTATTCTGATTTCTATACCCAGGATGTGTAATAAAGTATTTGAGTAGTTCTCCAGAATTGGAGACCCATTGGGTTGCGCTTCATTATTAATCACTAAACTCTTCAAAACAATTTCAGAAACACAATTTGTTCATATACCTATAGGGAATATACTAAGCAAACCCTAGTAATCAAAACCAGACACATAAAGAGTCCACAAGGTGTAAAAATAATTAAATAAAGTGGAAAATTGGCCAAAAAATGGCAGCAATGAATTTGCACTGGAGTGTCCACCATCTTTGAAGCTGTAAATAAAGAAAACTATCAAGCACATTGATTCAATTTGCTTTTATGTTGTCAAGATTATATCAATAAAGATATTTTTCACTACCTTTAGTTTTTACATTGCACAGTTACATGACAATATCGCTGTCAACATACCTGTCCTGTGCGTACCGTTGGTGTCACACTGACAGCGCATATGGTTCGTTAGTTTTACCAGTTATCAAGCATGGTATGCATAATCAGTAATACTTTTATTTAATCTATGACCTACAATGTTTTCAAATAATAAGAGATAATGTGGAATAATCAGAAATTGACTGAATTAAAGCAATTTTTATCGATCGTGTCACATATGTAACGTATGGACCAGCCAATTTACAAATTCAATATTTGAGTACTGAAATGTCATAACAAGGGAAGGGAAGACTCCAGACTAAACAAACCATCCTAGCAGACAGATTTAGATGGAAACTCCATTAGGAAGTGACATAATCTGCAATAAATCATGACGTGTCACGTTTTTTTGTGCACATGTACACGCGGCGCCAAAACGAGTAGTATAGTATGGTTCTTTTTTTTTTTTTTTGATGATGATGATGATTTATACTGCCTATCATGGATAAGCCTGAATAGGCTTGTTTTCACCATTAGACACTTTGTCGATAGAAAGCCCGAGCCTACACTTTTACCGACCCAAGGGATTTTTAACCTCCCACACCACATAGACATGGTATGAGAGCAACTGGCCTTTGATGACGCTGTAAGTTATACACAGCAGTGGAAATCCAAATTGGCAGAGATGGGGGCATGGGGAATCGAACCACCGACCTTCAGATTAGGAGTCCGACCTAGAAAAAAGTCAGACACTCTAACCACTCCGCCACAGAGAACACCACAGAATAAAATGACCTAATCCTGGCTCTGAGAGAGTCCATTGACCTTAGATGACCCCCCCCCCCCCCTCCACATCATGGACGCTGTCAGAACGATTCATCTAAGGTCAATGGACTCTGACAAATATGTATGATCTGCTTTGAAGGAACTACACATATAATGAGTATATTAAAATGAATAATTCTTTTGATAACACAACAAAACATTGTTATATATGAAGAAGATGGAAAACATTTTATTTGTGATGGGACGTGCGTTACGGTGTCACAAATTAAATTAGTTTTTATTTTATCAGTGTTTAATGTAGATACTGCACTTTGTGCTTTAAAAGTTATCTTTCCTGTTGTACTTCAACATCCCATACCAATAATCTGGTCAACATCTGTGATACTGTACTTAAATGATGGTGGTGTCACATTGTAACACACAGGACACTCTTTGCATCAAAATTCTTTGAAGCCTAATTACATCAAAACCAGTGGTGGTAGTGATTTTTTGTTTTTGGTTGATGATTCCACTCACCTGGAAGTTTGTAAATAGTATACAATAGATGTTCAGAATACATTTTCATTTTTGACACTAATGCAACAATAGGGTCTCCAATTCTGAAGAATCACTCATTTACACATTCATATGAACAAAATTGGATCAGTGGATTTTACTTTATAGTGACAGGATGTACCAAGTCTATGCCAATATAGTATACTTAAAAGTTGATTCTGTAGTGTTATGATAAATATGATTAACTACTGGGGCTGCGCATTGTAGCTGATTCGAATCTCAGTTATTATACTTGTTTGTGGATTACAAACAAAATTAAATAAATCCAGTGAGTTTACTCTTTGCCCAATCTGTCTGAAAAGCAGTTTGAAAATTCTCCCCCCCCCCCCCAACAACAACACAAATCATTCGTTGATATTGGTGTCTAAAACAAGATTATTAAAATAAAATAAAATATCCAAATGTTGGGGAGTCACGTGCGCAGTGACTGCTTTCTTGTTTGTTATTTTTGCAGTCTCTTCCAGTTCATCAACTCTACACCGACATAGATAAATAATGCATGTTGGAACCAGGACCCCTAGAGCATGTTCACAGTTTATTCCGATCAAAATAGTTTTGCTTGGATTTAGACATGATCGTCATTCACTCCTACTCCGGGTGGGTTGGTGAATATTTGATCTATTGTCAGTCTTGGTCAATGTTGTTGAAACGATACTGGACCTAATGTTAATCAATTTCGATATTTCAGGTGACTGATTCAAAGGACCATGTATTGTATAACAAAGAAGATGCCAAGAAAGGCAAGTTCGCCTTCACGACAGAAGACTACGACATGTTTCAGATTTGCCTCGAATCCAAAATGGTGGCTGGTAAGTAAATGATTTGGTGTAGTGCATGAGGTGTTTAATTTCGGGAAAAGTAATGCAATAAATAGCGTTTGAAGGATTCTGCAATTTTAAATAGCATTTGGTATGGGGTACGATAAAAAAATAAGTATTGCAATGTTGCTGTATAATTTCAGCATGGCAACCAGTTCTATCAACTTTGTACCTTTAGGCGTTGAAAATAGAGCATTATCGAACATGCCAAAGCCTTGGAATTTTAATAATATGCGTATTTCACAGCTTTTTGGTCCTTTATTATACAATCTTTTCGTGGAACGTGATAGTGTGTGCTGAAAGTTGTTACCATTTTCAAATTACACATTTTACAAGTATATATATGCAATATGACCAGGTTTTGGTGTGTTTTTATTTGGGTTTATATTTAGCCCTTTCAGCCCAAAAGAGATTTCAATTAAGTCCCTGGAGTCCGGACCGAATTGTTGAAAAATCTGAATATGTGATCTTAGTGCAATTAAATTGATATATCTTCTTTTTTTTAACTATAAAAAAAAGTTTGAAAATTAAGTTTTTTAAATGAAGGAAAATTGATTTCTCTTTCAAATGATACCAAATTTAGCCTCCGCTGGTTATGAGATATGATAAGAGATATGGTGGGCACATCCAGGTACTCCTGGTCTGTAAGCACATGTAACTTGCGGGCACATTTGGACGCTCCCGTCCTTAAAAGGTTAAAGGGCAGGTTGATTCTTAAAATTACTAATTTGACAATCGCTGCTATGGGCCTATGTTGATTATTTCATTGGTCTGTGTATCCTGCTTCTTGTACTTACATTAAAAAAATTGTCTATTAATAAATTAAAAGAACTGATTTTCCACCCCAAAGTATTATTAATGCTGATTTGTATAGCATGACGTAGAATATGCAATTATTGTTGAAACAGCATGAATCTTGTTACTAGAATCTAGGCTTTGTAAGGCTTTTATCAAAGTTGCATAGTCCGATGGTTTTGCGTTCTTGCCATATTTTGTTTATAGAAAAATATATGATGTTGGTCGTTATGATCTACGTTGCTTTAGTAAAAAAAATTATCATAAACGAGTAACTTTGGAAATATTTGACTTGAAATTACCTTTGGTGTTGGCATGCACACCAAAATTCTGACACCATAGGCTTCAGCAGTAACAGGTTCTATTTAATTGACTTAAAATCCCTTCTATACAAAAACAAATGTTCAATAAGTGCACCAGTGCTTAAATTGGTTATTTTGGCTCAAATTTAGGGACATGTTTTGGTTTCGAAAATTTGATGTTTTTATGATCGGGCTATGCAGCTTTAACCTACATTCTTTTATTATTATTAGTTGTGCTTGCTTATGTATGCTTCTGAGCAATTAAAAGTTGGGAATTCTGTTTAGAAATGGCGGAAGAATATATAATATTTAGTCCAACCCACATACATGCAATTACAGTTAAAAAAAACAAACCTCTCTAAATCGACCGACCATGGGACCCACTTTAAAGTTTAATTAAATGGTCCATTTAGGGAGGTGGTCACTTTAGGGAGTTTTTTTTAATATCATTACAATGGTATTGTATGGGCCATTGTTTGGGACCCAAATAAAGCCGGCGATCTGTGGAGGTGGTCGGTTAGAGAGGTTTTACTGTACTTCTCATTAAGAAAACGCGTGGGAGATCAATTACCGTAATGTCATCGTTCAATGACTTTATTTTCTAGAGTACTGGTTATTAGTCTTAGCCATAAAGCTAATTTATCGATGACTTTTCCGCAGGTCAACCCAGAACAACACAATACCCCATTGGGCATAAAGGTGATTTTGTTGAATGTATAACTTCCCAATTTATGCGACCGTAGTTAACAAATGTAGTCAATTTAAATGATGTAATATTGATCTGATCCGCCATTGATTCATATGCAGAAGACACACCAGTCGAGTATCATGCCTATTTTGGTGTGTTCTTCTGTTGTTATATTCGCTGATCAAGCGGGGATAATTTCTAATGTGGATGTTTGGCATGCCTCATTCCACTGCTCCTTGTCCTATCTTAATATACATTATACTGCCGAGCACCAGGCAGGCTAGTGACAAGTATCATTACGTCACTGGTATAACTTGAGTTGGGGGGGAGGGGGGGTCATACCCATAACCTGCCACACGGAAAGTGGACGCTCAGCCATCCTGTAGTTGCCAATTGGTTAAAGGGTACAATTATTTGTTGTTAGGTTTTTTAAGCCATTTAAAAAAACTGCTTTAGATTCAGTACTGTTGATATTGAATTACATGCTATAACTCATGAGATGAAAATTTCCCCCAACACAACAAAGTAGAAATCTCACATTTGCTCTATAAAATAAATTTAAAATTATAAAAATTAAGAAATAGACAGCGATAAGCATATGAGGGGAAATGACCCATATAATAAAAACCCCGAAATCCGAAATAAATGGAGAATGTAATCCCTGGTCACTACCTACGTAACATGTACACTGTCTATGCAGATGAATCAGTGGTCAATCAGATCTCTGGTCTTGCCTTCTCTGGTTGGACCGGTGATGGCCGCCAGTCTTGTTGGACTGGTTTGTGCAGTCGAGCGTGACTAGTTACCCCCAATTTAGCTCGACCGGCAGGCCAATCAAATGCTCAAGCATTAATGTAAAAAGCTTCTAATTTCTTAATTCTGTTTAATTTCTCATAATATCTTTCTATTGTTTTCATGACATTTTCGTTCTCAGTTATATTCTACTTGTTTGTTGGGGTTTACGTCCTAGCAAGATCCAAGGTTATTATGACGGATACTGACTGGTGACGGTGCGCACTTATGGCGACTTTATAGTGCTGCCCCATTAGGAGACCGGGCTGCCAGACCCATGACCCCAATATCCCACTCGGTCACATTATCCTGATACTGCGCAATCCAGTCCTTAGCCAGGGTTTCTGCCAGAAAATAATTTGAGGGTATTCAGAATTGGGGTTGGGGGACTTGGGGATGGAGGCTTTATCTCTGTCTCCTTGAAGAACCTTAATAACAACAAAAATCCCAATAATATGAGGGTATAGATTCGTACCCTCAGAAAATGTAGCTGTATGGAATTTTACCCATTTTACCCCCAGGCAAAATCCCTGTTAGCATATCCTAGTAATGCCGATCACAATCACAATAGGGTAGACCGGGAGATCCTGACTGGAAGAGTGCCGGACAGACTGGTGGCTCTATCACAAGCTGTTTATATTGCGCCTGAGTGCTGGGTCAGATTTAAAGTCTGAAGGTTAGGAGTTTCTGCCATTTTTGTTTTTGTTAGCATCAATACACTAGGTTGATCATTATAATCTACTAGTATGATGTAATGCTTATTGTAAATGGTTTAATTTGGGAAGTATGTAAAGTAAAACGATGACAAATGAATGTTGGTATGCACACCAAAATGATGGAGACCATGTGCTTTAGCAGTAACAGGTTTTATTAAGTTGATTTAGTATCTCCCTTTTATGCAGCAACTAATACTTAATCATCGATGAAAGATCTCCGCGATTCCACAGATTTCCTGGATTTTTCAATTGCGCAGCACCATCAGCGTAGATCTATACTAATATGTGGTGCAGACGTCACAGCACTATAAGCGTATGTCACTAATAAATGCTCCAAACGCCACAGCACTATCAGCGTATACTACTACTATAATTGCTTCAAGCAGCACAGCACTATCAGCGTATACTAATGTATATATGGAACGCAACATCCGGAAATTTTCCACGATTCCCTGTCAGTGTTAAACATATGGGAGAATATCAGCATTTCCACCTTTTTTCCGGGAGATCACTTTCATCCCTGTTAATAAGTGCACTAGTCTTTAAATTTAATATGTAGGATTACATCTAGGTAAGTGTTTTGGTTTCGAAAATTTAATGAATGTTTAATAATGTTCACTTGAAGGGCAATCCAAAGTTTTCAGCATTTTCAGTCATGCAGAGCATACAACACGGCGGGGAAGGGAGTGTCAGCATGTACGACTTTAGTGGTTTAACAATAATCATAATCATAATGTTGATATTTGTGGTGGGACGCAACTTCTGTGGTAAAATGTTGATGTGTATTACTTCGGCGGGTTGAAGGGGTCTGGAAATGTAGTACTCTTTGAACTACTGGGAAAATGTTGAAAACTGTGGATGGCCCCCTAATATAACTTCTTTCATGGTATTTGGGCACATGTTGATTGTCCTCAAAGAGTCTGTTCAAATAAATGTGTCACAGAAGGCGCACACTGCATGAATTTAAATCCTAAGCCAATAAATCTGTCTCTTCTGTCTGACCTTCTTCAGTTGTTAGTTCCTACCTCCTTGTCGTTAGCGATTCATTAGCGTTACTCACTTTCTAACATATATTTAGTTTTTACTCATTCCATAAAGAAATGGTGGTGTTTCAAAGAGCAAACAGAAAAGCACCCACACAATCTATTTAAAAAAATCTAGATTGAGACATTTTGTTTGATAGATTCAAAGAAAAAAGATTGCTGCCAGCCAACGAGTTATAACAACTGTTATGGATCCATTTTGATTTGTTTAAATACTGAAATAAAGCATTTGCACCATTGCAATATATGTATTACTTCGGTAATATTGAAATAAAAGAGGGGGGGGGTGCCCTGTTAGTGTTACTGACGCTATCTCGCCTAGCATTCTTCATTACTAGGATAGAGCATGGAGCAGTAGAAGGCCCAATTATTCACGATTGAAAGTTCCCTTGCTTATTCAACTAATGTAACCCAATTTGTTGTTTATTAAGTACATTGTAGAGGGTAATATCCATATCATCCTACACCTTAAGCACTTTACGATTGTATTCTCAAACAATCTATCATTCCCCGTATGGTTCCATTCCTAGGTCAATAAGACTATCCTTGTGTAGCTAAATGTAAAAATACAATCATGTAGAAAACCTTGTTTTAAAATGCAGAAATGTATCTAGATGACCTTCCGTGACAAGAAATTGTCGATGAATGTAGGCTTTTTAAACAGTTCCCCATCCAAAAACAAAAACGCTGTGGTATATGGTGTTTATTCAAATCTTAAGTCTCAAGTTTATAACCAGAAAGATATTATTATTATTACTATTATTATTTTCACTGAAAGCTATTTTCGGAGCAACTCATTTATTTATATTAATTAAAGAACGATTTTCGCTGATTTCCGTCATCTTTGGAAATTGCAACTAGTCTTGTTTCTAAATATCTATGGGAACACACACACACACAACAAAGAAACAATCTAATTCTATATATTTTCTCAATATATCTAATAACACCACAGAAATCGAAAAATACTTGAAACATTTATGTTCTCACTGTCAGCCAGTGTTGGGCCTCCCCTGTATTAAGTGTGGGGTCGTGAGGATTTCTGTGAAAACACAGAAATCCTCTTGTATGCTTAACATTAATAGGGAATCACGGGAAAATACCACATATCTGGTTTCATTCAGTGCTCTCCTAGCACTATCGTAGCTGCATCCCTTTGATCAGTCAGAAGTGCATTCATTCTGTTGTTGTGACTGATTATATTATTGTCCATTTTTCCACTCCCCTCCCCCCCCCCTCGGAGATGATCTTCATGCCTGCTTACCATTCATTTTCTTTCTGCAGTAGGTCACGAAGCAGACCGTGAAGTCTTCATTGACATGAAACACGGAGTAGAAGCCAAGAACTATGCAGACGTAAGTGAGGCTTCCATAAGTGTTTACCAATCAGGGTAGGAACTTGCCCAAGTGACTGGAATTGTCTACTTGCCCGAGTGGCGATACTAGTTGCCAACGCCCAATTCAGCCAATTGAAAATGAAATCTGCTACTGCAAAGCAGAAAAATAACGACTTGCCCGTTTGGGTAGGTCACTGAGAACTTCACCTGCCCGACCATGTAATCTAGGTGCCCCGGAGACCAGACGGGATGGCCGGATGAGTTAGAGTGTCCGTCTCCAGTGTTGGTAGATCGTGAGGTCGCAAGGAGGTTTTTGGTGCAGCATTTGCAACCCCCTCGCGACCAAAATGTTCGCTGGAGGTCGCCAACCATAGTTTTCCCCAGCTTTTTATCGTTACATTGATCGCAAGGACATCGCCGAATTGTGGTTGCAAGCCGTAGTGTGACTGAGGTTTTGGTAAGCCAACTTGCACCCCATCTTATTATTATTTCTGTACCCAGCTTATAAATCTCTCCCACTTTCTCTTTCTTTCTCTTTATCTCTCTTTCTCTCTCTCCCTCCCCCTCCCTCCCCCTCTCCCTCTCCCCCCCCCTCCCCCTCTCTCCCTCTCCCTCTCCCTCTCCCTCTCCCTCTCCCTCTCCCTCTCCCTCTCCCAAACATACATTGTAAACTCAACCAGTAGCAGCCAACTAGACACAAAAAAACAGACCTACAATGGAATGAGCCTGGAAATGATTCTAGCTGGATCCTACTGAGGTACATGATTAATCAATATAAACCTACTTACTAACTCAATGGGCCCCACCTGAGATTACCATAAAGACCACTTCAAACACAAAGGTCCACCCTACATCCCACCACCACCACCCTTTCAATGAGTGTCACCACTAGAAAGATAATCAGTTATGCCTCCCCCCTATTAACACTTACCATACTAGTCTAAGTTCTAATATAGTTACCTCCCCATATGTTTCTTTTTTCTCTTATCTTGTTCTTTACCTGTCATCCATGTACCCATTTTTTGCTTATTTCCCTGTAATTGTTTATCTATATTGTTGTAGATGTGTTTACTGTGTAGTGGCAATTGTCATTAGGGCTGGAAGACCAGTGCATTAGCACTGACAACATGATATTCAGAGGAATAAAAACATTTAATTAAAAAAACGAACAGGAACAGCTCCCTCTAGTGTTCAACAGGCAAGTCGGCTGGGCGGTCTGAGGTGTACATAAACATGCTGTGGGATATTGCTAGTCGGGGTGGGGGTGGGTGGTCCAATGTGCATTATAGCTGTAAGACAGGTGATTAGCCGCCAACATTTAATTTTTTTAAATAATATTTGTAGGATGAAGTCATTAAAGATGATCATTTTTTAAATAATATTTGTAGGATGAAGTCATTAAAGATGATCATTGAAGTTAAAAAGATAAAATTTAATGGAGATAAAAATAGAGAAAGCTATACAGGAAGATGTACAGAATATATAAAAATAAAGATTAAAAAAGAAGGAAAAAAAGTAAGGAAAAGGAAAAAAAAAAAAAAGATAAAAAAGATAAAGATTAAAAAAAAAATTATAATAAAGAAAAAGAAAAAGAAAGGGGCGGGAGTACCAATAACGAGTAGGGGGGGGGGGGTAACAACATTCCGATACCAGTTGGGAGGGGGGGGGGGGGGGGGCGGTAACAACATTCCGATACCAGTTGTAGCGTGTTCATTTAAACCGATTATTTGGACAAAACCAAGCCATTATCATGTGCCGGTGAGACCAACCTAAAACCCGCCCGAAAGGTGGAATCGAACCACTCTGACGTTAGTCAGCTACAGGTTTGAAGCCTGCACACCGGACCACCGAAGTTCATTCGGGCACTGTTGGAAGGTTATCTTCAGCCTTATATACCGTACACACGGCTGGTACTACAGAAGTGGTGTTTGCTGATGAGCTGGGCATTAAGTGTGAGATTCACGTTGAGACTACTTATTCTCCACTAGCCTGCTCTCCTTTTTCCGAATACATGCCACTTTGCCCACTTTTTGATACCATTCTTGTGTTGATCGGCTCGTTATTTATGTTGGAATTGTGGTATTTTAGGGGTTGGAGATAGCCAACAGTTGTGCCCTAGATGTGCACCCGGTGCATCAGTGCATGTCGGTACATGCACCGACTGACGCCCACGCTAGCTCATCCATGGGGGTTAACAATCAATATGCAGATGTACCCTTGTAATAGCGCGGTCAGTTTCAGACACAGGTGGAGGAGGGCATGGCCAACCACCACCCCCCCCCCCCCCCTGACTTCCCCCCCCCCCCGCCTCCCCCCACACTAGTTGGTTGGTACATAACTGAGATCTGTATAATTCAATGAACTCATAAAATATTCGAATTCAAAACACGTGCCTAGATTTGATCCTACATATCCAACTTAGATATTGGGGTACTCACTATTAACTTATTGAATATTTATGCTAGGCTACTATGCTAAAAAGAATAGTTGGAACATTTCCGTGTGAACACCAACATTAATTTCGCGGGTTTCACTATTTCCAAAGTGAACACTTTAAAATAAAGTTTACCTCAAAATGAAGTGACGTAGATTATAATGAGCAAACTAATATGTTTATGTGAGAAAATAGATATGGCAGAAACTTGAAACCGTCTGACTGAAACTTTAAGGCTAAGCATGCAATATACAGTGAAACCCCGATTTAACGCGAATTTTGATACAACGCAATGAGTCACTGGTCACAGAATTCTTTAGTTCAAAGGCAATTCAGTAAACTGAACCCCGCGACGCGTGTCGACGTATGTGATTTTTTGGCGCAACGTCAGGAAGCGTTAGGCGCGCATTGGTATTCTTTGATGGACGACGATGGTCGGGGGCGCGCGTCATCGCACGTCGAATGTTTTAGCGCGACCCCATTTTTATCATGATGTCTTTTTATGGATCGCATTATAACGGGGTTTCACTGTAGTACTTATCGATTGTTTAAAGGGTGCTGCAATATGTTCCTACTTTACACAAGGACGTATGTTTTAGTGTAGCCAGCCCTTCCAGTAGTCAAAGTATATGGTTGAAGAATTTAAGGCTGCATAGTCCGATGAAGCATCAAATTTTCAAAACCAAAATAATGATATAGATTTGACTCTACATATCTAACTTAGATATTGATGCATATATTAAGCATTTATTGCCACATAGAAGAGAATACTGAGACAATTTGCTAGGACCTGTTACTGTTGAAGCCTATGGTGTCAGAGTTTTGGCGTGCTTGCCAAAACTAGGTTTGCCTGTTTGAATTTCAAATATCTCAAAACTTATCCATTTAAAATCAAAGTTACTTTAACTTGAAATAAGGTAGATTATAACGATCAATTTAATATATTTATCTCAGACAAATTACCAAAACGCAAAACCATCGGACTATGTAACAGTAACAGTTGCTGTTTCGGCAGTAGTGTGTTGCCACAAGCCGGTAACCAGCATGGGGTGTCCAATGAGAAGCACCAGACCGTGACCTGACTAAATGCATGCCCCACGTTGAAGTCTGACCTACTATAAGGGGGGGGGGTGAAATGACGTCACAAGACAACTTTCGGTGGCCATATTGGATGACATACAGAAGGCTTTCAACTGCCTACACTGTGCTGATTTACTGATTTGTTGGTTTATTTGTCACTGTTTTGAGCAGTTTGGCCTCAGAAGTTGTTGCTAAAGGGCTATAAGTAAACAGATTGGATGTCAACTGCCCAGAACCTCCCATAACACTAGAAAACCCTGTTTTACTGCATCTGCATGCATTCACAACATGGCTAGGGAGGGTGCTCGTAATCCAAGATGGCAGCCCACTGATTGCTATGTAATGACGTCACGTGCACTCCCTCTATAGTAATGTTTGTTTAGGCTTTATGTCCTAGCAACACCTAAAGTCATCGCAGGATGGGTACCGACTTGTGTCTGTGTGACCAGATGGGGTGGCCGAATGAGTTGAGCGTCCGTCTCCCGTTTTGGTAGATCCCGGGATTCGAACCCATGGGTTGGAACCCTGGTCGAGTCAAACCAAGGACTTAATAATTGATTCTAGTTGCTTCATAGGCAGGTGCTTGGCATTATTAGGATAGGTCAAGAACTGGTTGGCTCAGTGTCAGGATAATGTGACCGAGTGGGATATCAGGTCATGGTGCTGGTGGCCTGGTCTTCCAGTCTCCCAGTGGGACAGCACTATACAGCCATCATGAGTGTGCACTGTCACAAGTCAGTACTCGTCCTGATATGACCTTAGATGATGCCAGGAGGTAAGACTCCAACAACCAAACCATGTAAATATGTGCACTCATGACAATATAATCTGATATTCCAGTCCTTGCCCTATCCTATTAATGCAGGTATAAATTTTATATGTCGCTGGTTTGACTCTCACGCGCACGGAAAGCCAGCCAACGCCATTACCGATTCAGCCGTCCGGCTCTTGTTCCTCCTTTAGTGAAGTTCATTACACTAATCCTGATTGAGTTTCCTTTTCTCTTTTCTCTTTTTTTGTATGTGTGTATGGTTTTTTTTACTACTCCTATTTAATTTCAAAGAAGCAGTTGAATTCTAACGTGCACGTACTTTCATTAACTTAAAGTTTAACAATATTAAGCATTTACTAGGACATAGTTGGGGGTGCGTCGGAACGTATCAAATTCATGAGCCAGAACGAGGCTGCCCCCCCCCCCACACACACACACGATCAAATAGACGCAGCTGTATATTCTATTCAATTAATACCCTTCATTTCAGACTACGTTCCATATACATAGAACAGTGTGGGTCTATCAACGTTATTATAGTAATACTATACAATGTGTAATAAAAGAACAATATAATCAAATAAATATGTATTCAAGGATTGATCCAGCCATAAAGTTACTGGAGGCAGGCGTGTCAAACATCTCGGCACCAACATTAAGCTTGTTTGTGTTGCCTGCCTCGGTTTTATATAAATATTCAATCTACATAGTCCAACGAAAGCATAACAAAATTAACATTCTCTAGATCAAAGCACCTAGATTTGATGTTACATATCCAACTTAGACACTGCTGCACTTGAGCGTGCTTGTTGTTTTTGTTGTTGGTTATTTTGCTACACTGAAGGGAATATAAGTCAATTCATTAGAACTGTTATTTCTTTAAACCTATGGTGTCCAACATTTTTATGTGCATGCAAAACATTGATTTGTAATGTTTTCACGTCACATATCGGCAAAGTTAGCCATTTCTAATCCAAATTACTTCAAACTAACGCAAAGCAGATCAATAGTTAGCTACAAGTAGAAAAATGGCAGACACTGAAAACCATTGGACCATGCAATGTTTAGAGAGTCTTGCGTGTGTGATTTATGTTACTATCTGACTGATGTGTGAGCCCCTGTCACGCCCTGTAGATAAACCGTTGGACCATGCAACGTTTAGAGTCTTACCTGGGGGGTTTATGTCAATATCTGACTGATGCGTGAGCCCCTGCAACGTTTACAGTCTTGTGTGTCTGATTTTATGTCGCTATCTGACTAATGCCCGAGCCCCTGTTACACCCTGTAGATAAACCATTGGACCCTGCAACGTTTACAGTCTTGTGTGTCTGATTTTATGTCGCTATCTGACTAATGCCCGAGCCCCTGTTACACCCTGTAGATAAACCATTGGAACCTGCAACGTTTACAGTCTTGTGTGTCTGATTTTATGTCGCTATCTGACTAATGCCCGAGCCCCTGTTACACCCTGTAGATAAACCATGGAACCTGCAACGTTTACAGTCTTGTGTGTCTGATTTTATGTCGCTATCTGACTAATGCCCGAGCCCCTGTTACACCCTGTAGATAAACCATTGGAACCTGCAACGTTTACAGTCTTGTGTGTCTGATTTTATGTCGCTATCTCACTAATGCATGAGCCCCTGTCACACCCCGTAGATAAACCGTTGGACCATGCAGCGTTTAGAGTCTTGCATGTCTGAATTATGTCGCTATCTGACTAATATGTGAGCCCCTGTTGTGCCCTGTAGATTGCCAAGGCGGAGAAGCTGAAACCACTTGAGGTGGAGCTGAAGAAGCTGGAGGATTTGTCCGAGTCCATCGTCCACGACTTTGCCTACATGCGATCCCGCGAGGAGGAGATGAGGGACACGAACGGTAAGCGTCTGTCGGCGCATGTGCCACACAGCAAGTATGCGCCAGGAGCGTCCATGTACATACATACATACATACATACATACATACATACATACATACATACATACATACATACATACATACATACATACATACATACATACATACATACATACATACATACATACATACATACATACATACATACATACATACATACATACATACATACATACATGGGGCGTAATCGATTAATCAACTCGGGTCACCCGAGCCAATTTTGTATGCATACACACATCCTACAGACTCGGGTCGAATAATCAAATACACTTCTCCACACTCGGGGTGTAAAAAATTGTGGCTTAATCCAAAACTTGTTTCATTTTTTTAATAACCGATATAACTACAGCAAAATAGGATTTAACGTATTTTATGATTGCATAGTTTAGTTATATTTCCATTTCATTAATCTGGGTTATTACAACAACAAAAAACACCTTGTAGTACTGGTAGCTGTTATCCTGCAGGACGGTACCAGCACAAATGTGACATCATCGTTCCTAGCCAACCCCAGCCAAGAGGTGGGTTACTGGGGTCGGGCCTTTTTTCACACGTCACTTGTTTTTGTAACTCCACTTGCGGTGTTCAATTTGAAATTCTAGCAACTCGGGTGACCCGACTCTCTCGGGTCATGTTAATCGATTACGCCCATTCATACATGATTTGGTGAAATAATTCACACTACCTGAAATCTAAATGTTCATGCCAGTAAAATAGTGCTTTGCTTCACGAGTTTCATTTATATATGACCATCCGAGTGGTTCTGGAGGCGATAACGACCAGACACAGCTGGCCTACAAGTGGTCTGACAGGTGGCGCTGGTGTGGCCAAATCTCGAACTACATAGGTTATCCGCTGGCATACAGTAGCCCCTAGCCGAGGTTCGCGATATACTAATAATAGAGATAACTGAATAGTGATAGTGTCCTTGTTTATATTCCCATAATAGATTTCTTTTCTTTTCTTAGTGATGCATTTATTTACCCTGCTCATAACGGCTAAGTGTGGTAACACCTTTTTTCACCGCTGGACAGCACTAATCGAATTTGATTTAAATCTTCAGAATTTTGTTTTAGTAACTTTAGTAGTAGATTAAATATATAATCTATTATGAGAATATGTATATCGTTATCAGTACCACACAGGAGGTAGTCCTTGTTTCCTTCCCTGGCGCTACCTATGGGTGGTCAATTATCGCCATTGACAGCTGATAGTTGGCCAATCGGCGGTATACTACGCAGAGCTGGTTCAATTTGCTGTAGATCTGGCGATGGTGGCGCTACCAACGGGGCCTGGATTAATTAGCCGGTGGTTCAGTGTCACTTCTCTTGGGAATTTATACATGTTATAGTGTGTAACGTATGTATGTGTGTATGTAATATGTATATCCCCCTACCAGTGGTAGGGACAGTAACTGTGCCATGACATACAGGGCCGGCTTTGAGCCAATTGAACTAATTACTCCCATTTGGGCCCTACATCCAAGGAGACCCGGTGTGACAGTCTCAAATCTCAGTGTGTTTAGAATCTAAGCTCGGGATTCTGTGCACGCGTCAAAATCTAACGGCATTTCAGCGTATTCGATTAATCAAGTCGGGTGACCCTAGCAACCTTTTGACGCACAAATGTGATGTCATCACTCCTAGTCAACCCCAGCCAAGAGGTGGGTTAAAGGTTTTGCATAAGGGACATGTTTTTGTCAACTCCACTCTCTGTGTTCTATTTAAATTTCTAGCAACTTGGGTGACCCAAGTCGCCCGGGTCGTGTTAATCGGATACGCGCATGCGCATCACCCATTGACACATGTGCAGAACCCCGAGCGTAGAATCTAAACACACTGATATTTGAAACCGGCACTAAGGCCAAATACAATTGTTTAAATTGGTAATCATCCCCACCCGTGCCTGAAAAATCGCACGCCCCTGATTTAAAAAAAAAAAGATTTTAAAAAACCTGTTCAAAATGCGTTGGGCTAGCAGCAATTCTACTTTTGTATCAATTTTCAAGTCATTGGTTTGACTCGGCTGGTTCAGATCCCACGACCTAGCAGAATGGGAGGCGGATCCTCAACTCATTCGGCCATCGCATCTGGTTACATATTATGTCTACATCATATGCCAGAAAAATACAAAATAAAAATAAAAAACGCTTGCCTGACCCAGATTTGTGATCAAAAGGACGATCACCAATTAAAGAAAATGTTGGGGGGGGGCTACGGTTTCACTAAAACAGACTGGCTGTGAACCTGACGCGCCCTGTGGAAAATGTTCCCAGTGGGGCCCGCAGCCCTTAAAGTGGCCCGGTATACTTTGTGGCCATGGGAACCGTGCTCCAACAAGGGAACCGTGCTCCGACAAATGCTCTCCAAGCACAACTCTGCTTATTTTTTTGTATATAAAACCAGATATGTGGGTGGAGAATTGTAGACTCACCGCACCTGAACTGGGCCAGGGAGAGTGCTGAGGTCAGTGGGGGGGGTCAGTGCTGAGGTTAGGGTGGGGTGGGGTCTGAGGCTGGGCCTGTAGCTGGCAGCTGTTGTTTTGAAAATGGATGGATGAGTGGAGAGAAGGGAGAGTAAAACTGATGTATTTTCCATTTTATTTAGAGTAGTTCAAACAGGAAATATATTTGCTTTAATGTGAAATATATGTTAGTACAATTACATTGCATAATTCAATCAGGAACACATATAGAAGGAACAATGTTTGTTTTTTTTAAATGTAAAAAGCAGTGAAACATATGAGGTTTGGACCCATATATATATATATATGTGTGTATGATGTATATACTAGTCATATATATAATGTATGTGCCGCGAGGGCATCATACGATGCCCACACAGTACATTTTATATTTGCACTAATAATAGTATATATGTCATATATATACAACGTATATACAAGGTATATATATATATGTATATATATGGACCCCAAAAAAAATATATATATATATTGATCTGCCAACACTAATATATATAGATAGTTGAACCATATCAGTTTCTACACTTACCTATGACGAACTGCACATTCTATTATTCAGCCGGGCCTGAGTATTAATCGTTTCATGGGATCTGCCACAATTGTGCAGGTTTCTGGGTTTAATGCTATGATGGCAGCAGCTGTTCTGGTCATGCCTATGTATTATCGTTTGGATGGGATCCATCGCAAATGCGCCGTTCCACAGCGTATGCATCGGAGGACGGCCTGGGATCATATCACCATATCAGTTTCTAGACTCGCCTATGATGAACTGCATGTTCTGCGATCCCGAGTCGTCCGCCGGCGCCTACTATACGGAACGGCTGCCGCCGTCATAGCGTTAAGCCCAGAACCCGGTGCATTTGCGATGGACCAGAACAGTCGCTGCCATCATAGCATTAAACCTGGAAATCTGCGCATTTGCGGCAGATCTCTTCAAGCAATTAACGCTCATGTTCGGCTGGATTGTAGAATTTGGCTGCTGGCATTATAGCATTAAACGCAGAACCCGGCGCATTTGCGATGGATCCTGTCCAAACGATAACGCATAGGCACATGCAGAATGGCTGCTGCCATCATAGCATTAAAACCGGAAACCTGTGTATTTGTGGCGGATCCCCTCAAACTATTAATGCTCAGGCCCGGCTGATGTGGCCAGCATGGAATGGCTGCTGCATTAGTTCATAGTAATACAAAAAATCTGAAAGTCAAAAACTTTCAGATGCACATATCTCACTCCATATGGTTCAGTCCTTTTTAATTCAATAATTAAAAAGGTTTTCCTTTTATATACAGTGTAACTGACAAATTTCGAACGGATCTATGCAAAACATGCATGCATGCATGCATGCATGCATGCATGCATGCATGCATGCATACATACATACATACATACATACATACATACATACAAACATACATACATACATACATACAAACATACATACATACATACATACATACATACATACATACATACATACATACATACATACATACATACATACATACATTGTATATATGACATCCTACACACAAATAGCCTGAACTGAGACAAGATTATATGGTTTCTGTGGCCTAGTGGTTAGGGTGTTTGTTGAACTTGTAATGTGAAGTTGTTTGGTCTTGTGGGTTCAAAGCCCATACAGTCCAAAACCTTTTTACATTCAACAACAAAAAAAAACGTTTTTCATCTATATGTGTTTCTCATTGAATTATGCATTGTAATTGTACTAACATGTTTGTTTGTTTTCCCGCAAAGGTATACCCGACCGACTTTAAGGCCTGGTGAAATGTCCTTTGTAAAAAAAAACACCTTTTTTTGTTTTGTTTTTAACAATAACGAGCTGGCATGAGAGGCCCAATAGGGACTAGATCAGTCAAAAGAGGTTCTGTAAGTTCATTATAGGTGAGATACAGAGACCTGGCTTTCTGCTTACAGAGTCGACCCACTCGCGCGTGCTCTACTTCTCCATCTTCTCCATGTGCTGCCTGCTCGGACTGGCCACGTGGCAGGTCCTCTACCTGAGGCGCTTCTTCAAGGCCAAGAAGCTCATTGAGTAAACCGCACACTCCACCACTTCGATACCAGAGGGCGCCACAAAAGAACCCGAAGAAAGCGTGCATTTTGTTACTGAACTAAATAGGGATATTTGAGCCTTTTTACATTTCCAATTACTATATTATAAGAGTTCCTAGTCTTGAGGTAATGTGGCAGTTTTCCCTCCTTTTTAAATGTTTATTTTGTTTGAAGCTGCATAATCCGATGAAAACATCAAATTTTCATAACCAACGCACTTATCACAATTTGATTCTACATACTTATTAATCATTTTGCATTTTGGTGTGCGTGCCAAAAAAAGATGTGCTGCGTGTTTTTCACTTTAAATATCTATGGTTAATCCTTTAAACTAAAAGGTTCCAAGTTATGGTAAAGTAGATTATAACAATCACCCCAGTATATTTATTATATATAATATGTCGCCATCTGACTATTTATGTATACTATATATATATAAATATTATATGTGGAAGACGCACAAAAAAAATCGGATTATGCAACTTTAAATAGCAAACAAAAAGAAAGATTTTGTCTCTTGGTGCGGAAATACAAATTTGGTGTTCCCTCAACTTTCAAGAATAAAAACTTTTTTTTAAAGTATCTAAGTGACCTCTTGATGATTATGACCTTTCGATAACAGTGTGGATGCTAAGTTGGGTTGGCCTGTCTGAAAGCCGTGGCACAGTTACTAACGATAACACTGATGTTCCAGGATGTGTAGTATGTCAGCAACAGGCTTTGGGGAGCCGTGAGAATGATCTGGATGATGAATGCTATCATGAATTATCTGTTTGAGGCATCTCTTGCGGATTGTTGTGGGGGGGGGGGGGAATTAATGCCTAAATTTGTATATAATAGATCATTAGTGTGTTAGGTACCAGTGTAGTCCGTACTGTCGCATGCATATTTATATCTTGGGAATCCTGGAATGTGTATCTGGCCTATGTGCGGTTTGCTCGGGTTTTTTTGGTCTGGGTTTTTGTTGGGTTTTTTTTGGGTTCCATGCCATCAGACAAGTGAATTAGGTTGGTTTTTGGAAAGATAAAAATAAATTTAATAAAAAAAAATTTAAACAAAAAAAAACAACCCATGGTGCTACTTTAGCATGCGGTCTACGTCAACGAACACCCACTAATGGACCAGCCGGGATGGCCGAATGAGGTAGAGCATCTGTCAACCGTGTTGGTAGATCATGGGTTCGAACCCTGGTCGAGTCAAACCAATGACTTAAAAATTGATACTTGTCGCTTCCTAGCCTGGTACTCGGCATTATTAGGATAGGGGAAGGACTGGTTGGCTGAGTGTCAGGATAATGTGACTGAGTGGGATATCAGGTCATGGTGCTGGTGGCCTGTTCTTCCAATGGGGCAGCACTGAGTGCACACTGTCACAAGTCGGTACCCATCCTGATATGACCTTAAATGTTGCTAGGACGTAAACAAACAAACAAACCCACATTAATGTCCTCAAATTGAAGGTTATGGTCAGTGTTTAAATCAGGCATGTGATTTCTCCGGTTTTAACCGGTATTCCGTTTTTGTTTTTTTCCCCTTTTTTTCTGGCTGCCGAAACACCTCCGAAATACATTATTTGTCCTGCATCTAATCACATGCAATAAAATTCAGGTAGACCGCACACTAAATTGGCACCAAAAACATTGACTGGGGAAAAAAAGTAAAATGCACATGAACAATAAGTGGTTAGTACACGGACGTGTGTGGTGTGTGAGTACAGCTGCACCGGTGGCAAAAACATAATGGGACGAGTGGTGGCTAAATGTAAAGGGTACTGATCAAACTTCTTGTTTAAAAGGAAACCGTCACTATCAAGCGTGTGTGCACCGTCGATGTCCTTGTGTTGTGAAATGAAAGTTAAAAATTTGCCAGCATCGTTCTTCTCTGACGTTTGTAACCGAATGCAGTTTAGTGCATCGGCGTTCCGCTTGGAGCCGCACCATCGTGACCTAGTTTCACGCTAACTGTTCCTGACAAGTTCTAACTAAACTATCCGTTACTCAACATAGGTTTTATGTTAGATCAGAATGCTAATCTGCCCCTTTCTAGTTTTGTGTTTGGGTGTTTATCAAATTCAGATTGTTGAGTACGTACTTCTCTTTAAAAATATAAATAAATAGAATAAGAGCGCAATATTTGACATAGCACAAGTATTTGTCAGCCATCTCCCTTCTCCGGTGTGGTGGTTTCAGCGGGTTCCCGTGCTCAGAGGTGTCCCTCGCTTCTGCGCATGCGCGGATTTCGCATCAACTCGGGTCACCTGAGCCACTTATTGGCGCATGCGCACATCCTACAAACTCGGGTCGAATAATCGAATACGCTTCTCCGCGCTCGGGTGGACAATCTTTTTTTTTTTTTTTAATAACCGATAAAAATACAGCAAAATAGGATTTAAAGTATTTTATGATGGCCCAGTTTACCTATATTTCCATTTAATTAATCTAAGTTATTCTTTTTATGCACATGGCACGTGTATTTGTCGACTCCACTTGCCGTGTTCTATTTGAATTTCTGACGACTCGGATGACCCGAGTCGCCCGGGTAGTGTTAATCGATTACGGCCATCCTTATTAGATTCTGACGCATGCGCAGAAGCGAGGGACACCTCTGAGCACGGGAACCCGCTGAAACCACCACACCGGACCACAATCGGTATTCACTGCACATGGATGACACTTGGCTTTTGTCAGCATGTATTTGATTTTATTATGTCCCTTTTAACAGGAAAGAACTTTGTAATAAATTTGAAAGGAAACTTGATTAAACATTTCATCTGTTTTCGATGTTATTTATTGTGGACGAGTTCAATGTGTTTTGCAAGTCGGATTAATGTTAATCAACAAGTAATAAGGCTTAATTTTAAAACAGTTTCTATATGACCTACTCTAGATGACATAACAGAGTTAAGACATGGTAAAAGAGAAACCAAGAAATATATTAACATTTGAAATTGTGAGTTGATTGTCCAAAGTTAAATTAAAATAGCATTAATTAGCCATTTGATGTTTTTGATTGTGTTCTTTTCATGCAATGCCCTTTTCTTTTTGTATATATACAGCAGTTTTTAATTAACAGAAGGAATCAAGCATGAATGATTAAACTGAAAGGCCGAGTTAAAGTATTTCCAATTTATTACATCACCAATTTATGTTCTATAGACCATGACTTGCTTTGTAGAATAAATTAACTTTACCCAATGAAAGTCTCCCGTTTTGGTAGATTGTGGATTCCAAACCTGGTCAAGTCAAACCAATGACTTAAAAATCTATACTTGTCGCTTACTAGCCTGGTGCTCGGCATTATTAGAATAGGGCAAGAAGCAGTGGAATGAGGAAGACCAATCATCATTGATTGAAATTCCCCTGCTTAAAATTGCATAGTCTGATGGTTTTGAATTTCTGTATTTTTTTTCTGAGATAAATATATTAGATTGATCATTAGTATTTACTTTACATTAGTTTGAAGTTACTTTTATTTTAAATGGTAAACCTTTGAGATATTTTGAGTGCAAACATGGAAAATTAGTTTTGGCAATAGACTTCTGCAGTAACAGGTTCTGTTAAATTGACTCAGTATTGCCTTCTACGCAGCAACAAATACTTAATAAGTGCATCAGTATCTAAGTTAGATATGTAAAATCAAAATTAGATAATTGGTTTGGTTTTGAAGAATTGATATTTCATCGGACTTCAGCTTTAATCAACTAATGTACACCAAAAAAAAGAGTATATTTGCACTTTATAAACGCATAATTAGGAACATTAAAGCGACCTAGTTTCATTGAACATGACCTACTTACGGTAAGAATAGGTGTATTGCACCTGCGTTCAATTGATGTATGCACACAAATTATTTTGTGTGGTTGCACTTCTCGCAGTTATTCGGAGCTAAATTACTGTAGGTTATAATTTAATTGTTAACCGAGCAAAGTTAACTTTAAACAAAAAGTACATTAATAAAAACCCAAAGATTATGCAACTTTAATCAATTTTCAGCTATCAACAGACACCATGTCCAAGCAGAAGTATCCACCATGCTCCAAATATACAAAGGTAATTTCTATTTAGAAATACAACTAAACAATTCAATTATCGCTAATTGAGGCGCCTATTAAAACTGAAGGTGCCAGTCGAGTTGCGGAGTTTTTTCCTTCATTTCGTAGCAGACTATCGTGTCGCCATTGTGTGGCTGGAAGCTTGTATCTTTGAACATCATCCCACACTCCACGTCCGCCTTTATCGTGTCCACCTCGTTCTTGAAGTGCTTCAGCGACGCCAGTTCACCTGTGTAATTAATTGTACAGACGTTCTTTACACCCTGTAGATTCTAAAGTTCCATGCAATGCAGGGTGATACTGTAATACTCAGGGATGAAAGTGCTCACGGGGAAAGAAAAAAAAGTTTGTTTTATTTAACGATGCCTCGAAAGCACATTGATTTTTATCATCAGCTAACATATGGTCATTCTGACATATTTCTTTGGAGGAAACCTGCTGCCGCCTACTCTTTCCGATAAGCAGCAAGGGGTCTTTTATATCCACTTCCCACAGACAGGACAGCACATTTCACAGCCTTTGATGAACCAGTTGTAGACTATTGGCTGGAATGGAAAATAGCCCAAACTGCAAATGGGTCCACTGAGCAGGATCGAATGGATGACCCACACCTTCACAGGTGGACAGTCTACTGCCTGAGCTACGTCCCGCTAAAAAAAAAAAAAAAAGGCCAACAAAAGTATATCTAGTGTAGAGAAAAAAAAGGCCGACAAAAGTACATCTACTTTAGAAAATAGAAGAAACAGCACACCTTCTAGAACTATCTCTTCGTTCCTGATAACCTGGAAGTTTTTCTTGCGGATGAGTTGACCCTTGTTACAGCGACATCCGGCTACAGGGAGCTTCTTATTCTTCTCCGAGACCATGAACGTCTGCAGAACAGTTGCCACACCTGGGATGCGCAGTGAATTACAAATATTTAAAGAGATTATTGTATCTGTGTATTATCGTAAATGGCGGGTCTTTTTATGCAAATGTGAGGAAATATTGCACATACAGTGGTCTTTGAACCCACACTTTAGTCATTCGAGGTCTAGCATTCTAACCATTAGACTATCTAGGGAGTGGTCTTCGAACCCACGCTTTTGTCATTTGAGGTCTAGCATTCTAACCATTAGACTATCCAGGGAGTGGTATTTTACCCCCAAATTTTGTCATTCAAGGTTTAGCATCCTAAGCATTAGACTGTCTAGGCTCCTTCATGCAAGCAACCGTTACAATTACAAATATCCAAGTTGTGCAGTTACAGTGCATACACAGGAATGGTTCAACACTATACAGGCTGTAGCTATACAGTATCCTGGTCACGGTACCAATGTCATGAGGAATGGGATGTTTTTGCAAATGAAGGGAAACATTGCACCTAGAGGGCGATCCGAACCCACACTTCTGCGATAATGGAGAGACGGGGGTCCCTGGCTAGTGTCCTAACCATTAGGCTATCTACCCTCCTTGAAACCGGGCGCGGTGGCCGAACCGGTAGAGCGCGCGCCTCGCGTGTGGTAGATCGGGGGTTCGCTTCCCGGTCGAATCAAACCAATGACTTTAAAATTGATACTTGTCGCTTCCTAGCCTGGCACTCGGCATCACTAGGATAGGGAAAAGACTGGTTAACTCAGTGTCAGGATAATGTGACTGAGTGGGATATGGGGTCATGGTGCTGGCGGCCTAATTTCCCAGTGGGGCAGCACTATAAAAGTCGCCATGAGTATGTACTGTCAAAAGTCGGTACCCGCCTTGATATGACCTTAGATGTTGCTAGGGCATAAAACAACAAACAAACAAAAAACCCACCTTGATACAATCAATCTAACAAAGACACCTACCAGCGCATGTGGCACTTCACCTGCGGAGGTCAGTGACCCTAACTACAACATTAATTGATACAAAACAAACAAAGGAAACAACAGCAAAGATTTCTAATGTGAAAGAATAGAACAACCCCGGACAGCATGACGTTGGCTTTATGTAAAGCATAAACCCTTTGCTGCACATGTCGTTGGGGTGATGAAAATGGGAAATACTATGCCAAAAGCAGGAATCGAACCCACATCTCATGCATTCCGGGATAGTGTGCTAATCATTACACCACCTAGGCTCCCTGATGTCATCGCGCTATCCACGCCCACCTGTCTATGTGGTTCCTTGCCTGAGAGGTCAATGCAGACCACTACACACATATTATGTACAGTGCTTTTCAGATTTACATCTTAGCAACATCTAAGGTCATATCAGGACGGGTACTGACTTGTGACAGTGTGCACTGATGGTGACTTTATAGTGCTGCCCCACTTGGAGACCAGGCTGCCAGCACCATGACCAGATACCTCAGTCACATTATCCTGATACTATGCAAATCAGTCCTTGTCCTATCCTATTAATACCAAGCGCCATGCTAGATAGCGACAAGTATCAATTTTTATAATCTAAGGTCATATCAGGATGCGTACTGACTTGTGACAGTGTGCACTCATGGTGACTTTATAGTGCTGCCCCACTGGGAATCCAGGCTGCCGGCACCATGACCAGATACCCCATATAGTGCAAACCAGTCCTTGTCCTGTCCAATCCTAATAATGCCAAGCACCAGGCTAGGTAGCGACAAGCATCAATTTGATACGTCATTGGTTTAACTCGGCTGGCGGGTGATTACGATGACAATGATGATGATGATGATGATACATATAAACCAACACAAAAACTGACCGATCTGCAGCTCCTCCTTCTCCGGTAGCAGTCTGTCAGTGAGCTCGGCTCGGATGTCGTCGATCATCTTGTAAATGATGTTGTGCTCTCGAATGTCGACGTCCTTGGACCTCGCCAACTGCAATGCGCTCTTTGTCGGCGAGACATTAAAGGCGTAAATGATGCCTGTACGGATTAAAATAAACCAAGATTGACGCCATTGTAATTCATGGCCAATATTGTAGATGATAAGATATGATACGTATATTACTTAAGATGAGATTATTCTGTTATTTCCCACCCTTACTATTCATTATTCCCTGTTTCTATATATTATTTAAGATGACATTATTCTCTAGAAGATGGATGGTATGCAAATGAGGGTTAGAATGGGATTCGAACACACATTTCTGCCATTCTAAGGCTAGCATCAAATATATTCATCACAAAAAAATATTTTTTAAAGTAACAAAAAGAAGCGACAACAAAGCATAAATCAGATATATCATAGTTTGTGTATTTTAAAGCTCTGCAGTTATTTAGAGCTTAATCATTACAAAAAGTAAATTCAAAGGATTTGAATCAAATTGGATTAGTGCTGCTCAGCGGTGAACACCAGTGTTAACACACTTATCCGTTATTAGCAGTGTAAATAAATTCTTCACCAAACCCCCACCCCCAAAAAGTTCAATGACCTATGTACACCAGGATCTAAATTGGATATGTAAGGTTCAGTCCTTGACTTACCGTTGAAGTTTGAAGCCATGTCAACGTCTTGGTCGATGATGGAGCCCACTCCGTACGACATTATGTCTAGACGACATTGATCCGAATCGTACGAGTCGAGAACCTCGAGGATGGCCTCCACTGACCCGTCCACATCTCCTGCAAAACATCGACTTTTCTTTAATTTTAATTTTTTTATAATGATGGTTTATTTTCATAACATATAAGTTCATGATAGAACTTGTTTTCAATACTGAACAGCTTTAGACATTACAGTAAAACCTCTCGAAATCGACCGACCTTGGGACCGATTTTAATTGGTCCATTTAGGGAGGTTGTCGGTTTAGGGAGTTAGAAAATGGTTACAAATAAAGCGATCGATATAGGGGAGTGGTCTATCTGTGGAAGTGGTCGGTTAGAGAGGTTTTATTGTAGTGTGTGGTTTATTATCTTGAATGATTATTTGCAATCTCAGAGCTACCTAGGAGCTTCTTTGTCCATAATTACCATTCATGACCATTTGTTGATTAAGCAAGGAAAATTTCAATCTTGGCAATTGGTTTTCCTCATTCCACTGTTCCTTGCTAGGACGTAAAACAACAACAAACAAACACACATCCTTGCCCTATCCTAGTAAATAAGTAATGCCGAACGCCATGTTAGATGGCGGCAAGTATTTTTAAATGATTAGTTGACTTCAGTCAGTAATAGACCTAGCTGCGGGTGGTCATGAGTTCTAATCCTGGCCGAGTGAAACAAATGACTATGCTGTTTAAACACCGGAAGTTGGGTTTGCTGCCCCTCGCTAGTTTTATCCATGACTATATGGACCATATACTTTAAATTCACTTTGCTTCCTGATAATCAAACTAGGTCAGGTTCTGTCATACATTTGTTTGTAATCGTAGATTGCAGTGAAACTATCCTACTAAATATTTTATAATTAATCAAATCCCATTTTGTATCAAATGTATTGCCCACTCTCCCTACCCCCGCCCACCAACTTCCGGTGTGCGAGCTGAAGCTGTGTCTCGGCTTGTTTCCAAACTGGGTCACAGCTTGTCTTTCCTGAGAACACCAGCAGACATGAACTAGTTTGTTGGGATTTTACATCCTGGCAACATATAAGTTCATATCAGGACGGGTACCGACTTGTGACAGTGCACTCATGGTGACTTCATGGTGCTGCCCCACTCGGAGACCAACAGGCTGCTGGCATTATCCTGTTACTGCGCTAACCAGTCCTTTCGCTATCCTAGTAATGCCAAGAGTCCGGCTAAGTAGCAACAAGTACCAATTTTGTATGTCATTGATTTGACTCGGCCGGGTTTCGAACTCCCGACCTTCCACAAGGGAAGCCTTCATTCTACCGATTCAACTACCGCGTCGTTTGACGTGAACTGGGCTTATCTATATCATCCCCGATTGAAAATTCCCCTCCTTAAAGTTGCATGGTCCGATGGCGTTTGAATTTTTGCTTATTTTTTTAGATAAATATATCAAATTGATCGTTATGAGCGACTAATCATTAGTCTGGAGTCATTTTAATGAAAAATGACTAGTTTTGAAGCAATTTGAGCTGAAAGAACCCTAAATACTTTTGACAAGCTTTCCAAAAGTCCTCTTGCTATGACCGGTATTGACATCTCGCAATGACCACGTGATGTGGAATAACCTAAATAGAATATAGCCTGGTTACCTTTTTTTACCACTGATGGCGCCATTGCACCATCATTTGTTTCTTGGCATGTGATGTGATGTGGGCTGACCTAATGATGTAAGTTGTTGTAGGTCATGGGCTTTGAACCCATGGTCTGATGAAGCATAATTTTTTTGGGTCAAAATCAAACCACATACTTACATTTGATCTCATATTTCTAACTCAGTAATGCCGAATACCAAGCTAGGTAGGGACAAGTATAATTTTTTAAGTCATTGGTTTGACTCAACCAGATTTGAAACCTGGGGGTTCGAATTCCATGACCTAGTAAATGGGAGGGAGGTGCTCTATTTATTCGGCTTTATAGAACTGCCTCACTGAGGGGTCAAAATCATTTTTTTTTTCAATGAATTTGACAATTAATGGTAACATTTTGTATATAGCATATATGAGACTTTTGTATCACAATATTCAATATTGTATTTTATGAACAAAATTTCCCAAAATGTTCAAATTAATATTCATGCTTAATTATAACAATTGCATCAGTGACATTTTTTTTCATAAGTATTGAGTCAATATTTATTTGATAACATCTATGGCATGTAAGACAACTGAGGCCACACGATTGACCTAATTTGTTAATGGCTTCCCCGTGTGATTCCCAAAGTAGGATGCGGTAGTAAATTCACTGATTATTCTATATATGCTGTCCTAAACCACTTGTTAAATCACCAATATCTAAGATGGATATATATAATAAATTTAAGATACATGTTTTGGTTTTGAAAAATATATATTTCATCGGACCATGCAACTTTAATCAATGAATGTAAAATGTTGACATGTGGGCTCTGTCAATTCAAACTTTAAAGTTCATTGATCTACTGGACTAATCTACTAACCAGTTCAAAAGTTGAGGGTAAATACATCAATGTATGTAAAGAATATAATTTGCTTTTTTCATTAAGAATTTATTTGCCCATTTTATTTACCCACATTTTCTCCGCTTTTTATATAGAGTTGTTCTTCAGCCCTACTCAGGCTACTGTAGTGCGGGTTGAATCTTTTATCTATGCCATATGATGCCCCTCTGCCAGCGTCCCGACTGACCCTTTAGTATGACGGCCAGCTGGGGTCCCTCGGCCACGTCCGTCTGCTCCTTCCGCCGGTCCCGCCGGGCTATGGCCCCCTTGCGGATGCCCCGGGCGAGCAGCGCTTCCCGCTTTGTCCGGTAGATTCGCAGGTGCTCCTCCAGCTTCACATTCGCCACTAGCGCCGACTGGGAGGCCTGCACCTGCTTCTCCACACCCTTCCGCCATGCCATCACTTCATGAGCGCGACGCTGAGGGTGAGGGAGGAGGATGACAAAGCTTCGTGGAATAGGTTACCACACTGTGGATAAAATTATCCCTTGGAAAATTGAAATTTATATATCGGTCGAGTCAAACCAATGATGTAAAGATTTATACTTGTAACTACAGAGCATGGCTCTCAGCATTACTAGAGTAGGAGGGCAAGGAACCGTGGAATGTGAAAGACCAATTGTTCACGATTGAAATATTCCTTGTTTAATCAATGAATACAACAATGACAACAACACATCCTGATACTGAACCAACTAGTGCATGCTTTATCCTGGTGATGCCAGTCCTGGGTAGCGGGAAGTGTTAATTTGACATATCTTCTGTGTGACTCGGGCAGGGATCGATCGGACCATGACATGATACTCTGGAAGTGGACATTCTAACTAATCTGCCATCAAATCAGATGCAAATTTCTAAAAGATGGGGAAATGATCAGATGTGGTGGCGGAATAAACTGAGTGTTCGCTCCTAATTTAGCAGGTCATGGGATTCAAACCGGCAGGGCCGAGTCAAACCAATCATGGAACATTCTATTGTCACTATCTACCCTGGCACTCGGCATTATTAAGATAGGGCAAGGAACACAAGAATGGGGGAAGACCAATTGTCTGCGATTGAAATTTTTCCCCACCAGGGATGAAAGTGGTCTCTGGGAAAAAAAGTGGAAATGGTGATATTCTCTCATAGGTTTAGCAGTCAGGGAATCGCGGAAAATTCCCGGAAGTCGACTTTCATATATATTGGTATATGCTGATAGTGCTGCACCGTTTGAAGCATGTATTAGTAGTGTACGCTGATAGTGCTGCGGCGCATGGAGCATTTATTAGTAGTATATGCTGTCTGCACCACATATTAGTATATGCTGATGGTGCTGCGGGATTGAAAAATCCCGGAAATCCGCGGAATCGCGGAGATCTTTCATCCCTGCCCACTTAAAACTACATAGTCCGAACCAAAACAATTATCTAAATTTGATTCTACATGTCTAACTTAGATACTGGTGCACTTATTAATCAAGTATTGCTATATAGAAGGGCATACTAAGTCAATTGCATGCCAACATTAATTGTGCATGTTTGCACTTCAAATATCACAAAAGTTAGTCATTTAAAATACAACTTGCTTCAAACTAAAGTAAGGCAGATAATAACATCAATCTAATATATTTATTTCAGAAAATGACAGAAACTCAAAACCATCGGACTATGCAACTTTAATCAATGAATGTAACTTTTTGTTAAATCAGTATTTCATGGTCTCTAGGGGGGGTATAAGTCCAACCTTCAACTCACCTCTGTCTCCACCTCCAGGACCTCGTTCCCGGCGTGGGGCAAGTCCCGCCACCCGATTATCTCCACGGCGTCGCCTGGTCCCACTGCCATCACTGGCTTCCCTTGGTCATTGAACATACTCCGTACCTGGTGGCGAAGAAGCACACTATTCATGAACTAATGCACGCAATTTACATAACCGTATTCATATATAAAATTCAAAGACCGTTATCTATGTGACAATAGATCAATCTCCATTTATTAATCTTCTGTAAATTGGAATGCAGTTTTTTTTCTTCTTCTTAGGAAAAAAGCAACAAATTACTGAACGATATTTTTATTTGTTTAATTCCTAGTTAAAATGAATAATTTTGGAATTTCAATTAATAAATTCTCATTAAAAATATAGTTTCTTTCATATTTATTTCGATGAAGTCAGTGAACAACAGGGAGGGAGGGGGAGGGGGGGGGAGGGAGAGGAGGACGGAGGGAGGGCAGAAAAACAGCGTGAGGGACACAGTGAAACAGGGAGTGTAGAAGGAAGTTGTGAGGTGTGATTGGCCGTGGTGAGGGTATCGGCGTGGGTATGAAAGATGTAGGAGGCGTGCAGGTATGAAGACTGCCAATACACACCTTAGCCCAGGCAGTGCCCGCCACGAGCACAGATCCCTTCCGCAGGGTGCCTCTCTGAACTAAGACAGTCGCTAGCTTCCTAGAGAGAAACATAGTAAGCATCTTGAATACATCATCAAGAAACCATTATCATCTTTTCACTGGGGAAGGGGTGTGGGGTGTTCGTGTGATTTCTTTTAAGGATTATATTTTTTGGTAAATGAATTTTATTCATATATATCTCTTGTCAGTGCCATAGCACTGGTCCTCCGACCCTAAGTGTCACAGGTATATAGGTATTCACACAATAATTTGTTTACATGGTTTATATAGTTAATTGAAGTGTGAAGTCAATTCTGAAATAATAATTTCATATTATAACACATTGGCTATTAACAACTGTGATGGATAAAGAATACAATATTCTCAATTTCAAAGTAGCATCAAATCAGTGAGCGAATGACTGGGGTTTTACGTCCTAGCAACATCGGAAGTTATGCATGTATGAGTGCAGTGACGGTATACACTGCTGGCAACACAGCGATACAATGCATACTAGCATACCATACAGCATAGCAACGTGATGTGGATTATAGTCGACGGGGAGAATAATACCATTGAATTTGTCTTAAACACGCGTGTATTTTAAACTTGCATAGTCTGAAGGATTTGAGTTGCTATATTATTTTTTTTTAATGATAAATATATTCTGTGCAGCAACAAATGCTTATATGTGCATGGTCCGATGAAATATAATCTTATCAAAATCAAAACAATTACCTACATTTGGTCCTCTATCTCCAACCTAGATACGGGTGCATTAATTAATGATTTGGGACAGGTTAGAAAGAATAATCAGTGAATTTATTATACCATCCCCGTGAACACCTACTTTGAGAAAGACATTAAGTAGGATCCCCACTAACAAATTACCATGTGTGCCAGGAGGTTGCAGGAGGCTACCTACATTAGTAGGTCAGTGCTGAGATTCCACCGACATTCAGTGACATTACCTCATTTAGCATTGCATTGCATACCTCATGTTACTTATATCCTATTGTATGCATTGCTCTACATGTCCCTGATGTTCACTTCATTTTTAGCCTTGTTCATTTTATCCTGAATAAAATGTTTTTCTCCATCCCCGCCTTTGTCACTCCTTCGTCGCGTATCATGCAGCCATCGCGAGATGGAGATCTAGGTCATAACTACAGGAGTTTTTGTTAGTCTGGAGTAACTTTGGTGAAAAAATGGCTATCTTTGGAGCAATTCGAACTGAAAGAACCCAATATAGTTTCGACAAGCTTGCCAAAAACTCCTGTAGTTATGACCTAGATCTCCATCTCGCGATGGCTGCATGATACGCGACGAAGGAGTGACAAAGGCGGGGATGGAGAAAAACATTTTATTCAGGATAAAATGAACAAGGATAAAAATGAAGTGAACATCAGGGACATGTAGAGCAATGCATACAATAGGATATAAGTAACATGAGGTATACAATGCAATGCTAAATGAGGTAATGTCACTGAATGTCGGTGGAATCTCAGGACTGACCTACTAATGTAGGTAGCCTCCTGCAACCTCCTGGCACACACGGTAATTTGTTAGTGGGGATCCCTCAAAGTAGGTGTTCACGGGGATGGTATAATAAATTCACTGATTATTCTTTCTAACCTGTCCCAAATCATTAATAACAATAGGTTGTAATCTTAACAGTATTATATAATAATAATAATAATAATAATAATAATAATAATAATAGGAATGTTCAAAAGCCATTGCTGGACTATACATATGCAACTTTAATAAGTACACCAGTATCTAAATACTGTATGTAGAATCAAACCAAAGACCCTATAATAATAAGACGGCTCACTCAGCCTGTACTGTGTAATCAAAATGATCAAACCCACAACTTGGTGCGCTGGCTGTTCTCTTGGTTAAACAGGTGCTATATTATATGTATAAATGTATATATGAATGTGAAAGATGTGTGATGATGGCGATGCTGATGATGATGTGTATTTGTTCATAGCAATTTCATATTGATGTGTATTCATACTTACCTATCTCATGTATAATACGATTGTATGTGTTTACATGTGAAACACCAACCAGCAGCCAGGCTGATCAAACCCACCACAAGGTGGCACTGCGAAATTTACATTACCATGGGAGAGATAGGGAGTGAGCCGTCTTAGTATTATAGGGTCTTTGATCAAACTTAGACAAGTGTTTTGGTTTTGAAAAGTTTATGCTTTCATCGGACTGGGCGGCTTTTAACTGAAATGTAGGTACCCGCGTCCTATGTCGGTTGACGAATCTATGACAGCGCCCTCGACCAGCCCGGTGTGGTCGGCCCGCAGCTCCATCAACTCGGCCTGGGCGAGGATAGCCTCCTGCAGCTTATCCACGTTAGTGCCCTGCAGAAGGTACACACTCACTCACCCACTGTCCATTACACTAAGGGACCACCCAACAATGCCTTGATATAATTAACATCAATATTATAGTCATACATATTCATCCTGTAGTTATTGTAGCTTCATATTCACCATGTATAGTAAAACCTCTCTAAATCGACCGACCATGGGACCGACTTTAAATGGTCCATTTAGGGAGGTGGTCGGTTTAGGGAGTTTTTCTTATCATTACAATGGTATTGTATTGGGCGATTGTTTGGAACCCAAATAAAGCGATCGATATAGGGGAGTGGTTGATCTATGGAAGTGGTCGGTTAGAGAGGCTTTACTGTAGTTTGATTGCTATAATCTACATTACTGTATATTAGTGCAAAGTTACCCTAACCATGGCACTGATAATATAAAATGTGCACCCTGTTATCTCTCAATGCTGTTGGGTGATGGCAGTATTCTTTTTTCTTTTCTTCTTTTTTTTCCTTTGTATCAAACTCTTGTTGATTTTACTCTATTATAAACGTGAATGAATGTAATATGCTATGGCCGGAAGATCAGTGCCTCAGCGCTGACAAAATACCTTTATTCGCTGAATAAAATGATTATTTACCAAAAATAAAAAAATAATAAAATCATTGTCAACTTGCTTCCATCACTGGAGACACCCACAACCACAAGTTACCCTATCTAGGTACCATCTGATCACCTCACTGTCATCATACTGTATCATTTAATATCTCATGCGCGCTAATTATATATAATTTAACTTGACATCTACTGTTAGTAAATAATATGTAGACCTGCAATGTAAAACGGCCAGAAGACCAGTGCCCTGTTTTCCCGACTTGAGAACTATTCTCTAAACCTCTCACTTGCGTCAATCTTCACGCTTATAACTTGTAACTTGATAAATATATCACATTAGGGCCGAGATCGGAACAGCCTGGATGTTCTGTTTTCCTGACTCGAGAACTATTCTGTAAACCTCTCACTTGTGTCAATCTTCACGCTTATAACTTGTAACTTGATAAATATATCACCTTGAGCGCGGAGATCGGGACAGCCTGGATGTCTCCCCCCATGTCCTCGAGGGCGACCCCATATTGTAGTAGACTCGACTTCAAACTGTCCTGTAAAAGACACAGACAGGCCCTTTTAACACGCATGACTATTCTCTTTATTTGCGGCATCTTTTTCACAACTTAAAAAGCTGGAACCCAGACTACATAAACAGGGATGAAAGTGGTACCTGGCAAAAAAATAAAACCCATGGAAATTGGGCCGAGACGTTAGTCCAACTAGCATGCTCAGGCAGAACTAATGGTGAATTTCCGCGAAAATGCAGATTTGCCGCTATAGGATTAGCGGTCAAGGAATCGTGAAGAACTGTTAGAAGTCAGGTTTCAACCGTCCTTATAGACTACATCATGGTTCCAGCGGCACGGTGCATTGTGGGATGCGTCAGAGCAAAACAAACCCGCGAGAAGCACATGGCACATGCTAATACACTGGGTGCAGCTATGAAATGTGCTAGTTTCAGCTCATCTCAGCAATTGTTTGAAACATAGAATACCAACTAAAAAAATATATATAATAAATTAAGATATTAATCTTTTATCCAGAATTGCATTTACATCAATATAATCAGCATATCTTATGCCATGTACATTTAGATTTAGACAAATCTAGGCACTCAGACTAGTGTTAGAGCCATAGCCAGAGTCAGTTTTACTTATTTTATTCATGTTTTTATTTATATCCTATGGTTAATGACATATGTAGAAATAGAAAATGAGTAGGGTTAACCAGATATTGGTTATATATTTCTTTGAAACATATTTTTGTTGACACATTTGACATTTTAATATTTAGAACAAGAATTACTTATGGCTAATCAATGGTGATGTAACGTGATTGAAATTGTATGTTTCTTAGCTCAAAATGCTTAATTATGGAGAGGTGTGTCTTAAACATATTCATTATATTATTATATTGCATCCTTCCGTCTATGTTTGTGCCAAATTGTTATGTATTTCTATTTATTTTGAATAAAATCGAAGTTTTGCCCTATGCGTATTGGCAAACTCAATGGCCGTACGCCTTTGCTTTGCTCCAACGCCGTTTTCAGCGCATGCGCAGTCGGAACCGTGATGTAGTCTATTGTGACTGCATTATCGCCCATGCCAACCCCTTTATTGTTCGGGTTTCATGTTGTAGCAACATCTAAGGTCATATAAGAATGAGATTCGAACTAACTAATTGCTTTCATATATATATATTGGCACTTTGTGAAGTTAATCGGTGAATATCCAAAATCGCATAAATCTACCAAATCGCAATTCTTTCATCCCTGCATAAACAGCCTAGATAAAAGATTCATCCCTGACTCTGTTCAGAGGTGAATTACAACCATATGAAAAAGTTTGAGAAAATCTGTCTCACGGTTGATGGTCTTAGTTTGGCATTCCGACCGTATGTTGATTAAAATTCAATAGCTACAATCCGATTATATGTTTTCCCTCAACATATATTCTCCGCAGTGTTCAAATCACATAATATCATGGCATAATGACACAAAATCAGTTTGAAGTATTAGAGTCCATGAAATAAATTCTGACTACCTCAGCCAATGAAAATGACTGCTTCCTGACCTAAATTGGATTATTACCCAGGAACTTCTCAACTTTTTTTTGTTGAAGATTTATACTGCCTATCATGGATAAGCCTGAATAGGCTTGTTTTCACCATTAGACAGTTTGTCGATAGAAAGCCCGAGCCTACACTTTTACCGACCCAAGGGATTTTGAACCTCCCACACCACATAGACATGGTATGAGAGCAACTGGCCTTTGATGACGCTGTAAGTTATACACAGCGGTGGAAATCCAAATTGGCAGAGATGGGGGCATGGGGAATCGAACCACCGACCTTGAGATTAGGAGTCCGACCTAGAAAAAAGTCAGACACTCTAACCACTCCGCCACAGAGAACCCTTCCTGCCAATGGCTGCCATGTTGACATGTGGGCTCTGTCAATTCAAATTTGAAAGTTCATCGGTCTACTGGACTAATCTACTAATCAGTTAAAAAGTTGAGGGTAAATATATCCAGGTATGTGAAGAATATATTTTGCTTCCTAGATTGAGAACATATATTCTAATTTCATTTCACCACATTTTCGTCAGCTTTTATATAGGGTTGTTCTTCAGCCCTACTCAGTACATGGTGAATCGTTTATCCAGGTGTATGTGTATGCACAAACACCCTCAACTTACTGAAACTATGATCTGGCATGCTGGGTCCCAGCTCATATTCGTAATCAATTATTCTATTTGAAAACGAACAATTATATTTTTGTTTAAATCTGGAAAACAAATAAATTTCGCGGAAATGAATTTGGGTTTCTAGTTTAATAAGTATCAGTGTTCTACTATGAGAGACTAGGGTAAATACATTAGTTCACGACTTTGGTTTATTTTTAAATCGTTTTTTGTTGAATACTTAATATTGATCAACTTACTATATCTACAGCAGGCTTGTCGATTTTGTTGATCGCTACAATGATTGGAACTGAAAGGAAAAGAACACATGGTAAATACCAATAAATGAGCAAATACTCGGTAGATCACGGACCAGTTGCGTATATCTCAGTATCGAATGCATTTACCCACATATGTATATATACATTCATTATAAATTATTAAAGATTTTCATAAATGTTGAAATAAATTTGAGCAACAATCAGATCTTTTTTTAAAAGACAGCTAAAAAAACAAACTAAAACAGGGCGGCACAACGATGAAGTACATTCATTGGAAATATATAATACAACTTTCGAATTTAATTTGAGCAACAAACAATTTTTTAAATAAAGACAATTCAAGAAACAATAAAAATATTAGTATTATTAAATAGTCATAGCAAATGGATATAGTTTTTGTATTTTAATTTCAACAACAGATATAATATATAATAATATATATAACATATAAAAAAAAATTATATTAAAATTAATTAAATAAAACACTGTGGAATGTCCATGGAATGCTGTCCCCGTGCTGAGTTTGTGGTAAACCCTGGCCGAGTACTCGCCTTCCGCCTCCTGCGCATGTCGGATCGACTCCTCCGTCTGCTTCATGACGCCGTCGTCAGCTGCCACGACGAGCACAACCAGGTCGGTCACCTGGGCACCCCGGGCCCGCATCGCGTGGAACGCTGCATGCCCCGGTGTGTCAAGGAATGTTATCCGCTCCCCACCAGACATGCGTACTGAGGTCCGGGAGAGAGGAGGCGAGGCATTGTATAGGAGGGCGCGGATATCCGGGTACTTAGCGCATCGTGCCCTAGCAACTATTCGGGTCGGTGAATACAATGGCAGTCACAGCATTGAAGCGAATGTAATTAAAACAAAAAGCACAAATCTATTCACCGCTACGATCTAATTATGTTATTTAGAACTATGAATATTATTTAGGAGCATAACTTACTCAATAAGTGAAATTCGGTCAAATTAAACCCCAAATCCAAGCGATATTAAGGCCGCCGCCGCATCGGCGGCATTATTGCGAATGTAAAAGCGCTGCTGTCATCTGATTGTTTTCACCGCATCAATATGGTGGATCCTGTTGTCAACCGGAAGTGACGTGAACGCGTCCCCTCCTATACCCATCAGAAAGAAAACGTTCACATTTACATCAAAGCACCGCTTTCCGGTGTCAAGGATAGTTATCCGCTCCTAGCCAGAAATATGCACTGGAGTTGGGGAGAGAGGAGGCGAAGCGTTGTATACCCACAAGAAAAAAATGTTTGTTGATCATCACAGCACCACTTTTCCGGTGTGTCAAGGAATGTTATCCGCTGCCCGCCAGACATGCGCACTGGGGTCGGGGAGCGAGGAAGCGAGTCATTGTATACCCACCAGAAAAAAAACCTATTGCTTACATCAAAGCACCACCTTTCCGGTGTCCCGATCTCCCGATCTCCCAAACCAGGAGAGGGACACTCAACTCATTCGGCCATCCCGTCTGGTATATGAAGATGTATGTGAAGACTATATTTTTCTTCTTAAATTAAGAACTTATGTTCTGATTTCATTTAGTCTTTCCCCACTTTTTCTAATGGGTTGTTCTTCACCCCTACTATGCAGAGGGGTGAATCTTTTATCTAACTGCGGTCAGGAAAGAGGGTTGAAGCATTTTTAAACCCACAAGAGAAAAAAAACCTTCCAGGTTTACATCAAAGCACCACTTTTCCGGTGTCAAGGAAAGTTACCCGCTCTCTTCCAGATATGTGCATTAGAGTTGGGGAAAGAGGAGGCGAAGCAACTTATACCTACCAGAAAAAGACTTCTGGTTTTATCGGAGCACCGCTTTTCTAGTGTGCTAAGGAATGTTATCTGCTCTCCGCCACACAAACATTCGTACATCAAAGCGCCGCCTTTCTGGTGTGTCAAGGAAACTCACCAGAGAAGGCGCCAATGTGCTGAGTGATGCCCCCAAACTCGGTGTCCACCACCGCTGAGTGGCGAATAGTGTCCAGGAGCGTTGTCTTCCCATGGTCCACGTGACCCATAATGGTGACGACAGGGGGACGCGGGGAGAGCAGCTCACGCAGGGCGGGCGGTCTGCAATGCGAAAACAAAGGCATATGCTAAATATCCAAATGCACTTTTTTTAAATTGCATAATCCAAGGACCAGACGTGGTGGGCAAATCGGTAGAGCGCAGGATTCCCGTACGGAAGGCTAGAAGTTTGAAACCCGGACGAGTCAAACCAGTACCGTACAAAATTGGCGCTTGTTACTACCTAGTTTGGCACTCGGCATTACTAGGATAGGGCAAAGACTGAGTATCAGGATAATGTAAGTGTGATATTGGATCATGGTGCTGATAGTCTGGTTGACCAGTGGGACAGCACTCCAAAGTCACCAAGAGTGCACAATGTCACAAGTTAGTACCCATCCTGACATGATTTTAGATATTGCTAGGATGTAAAAACCCAACAAAACAAACAAGCATAATCCGATGATTTTCCGGTTTAAAAAAAAATATATATAGTAAAACCTCTGTAAATCGACCGACCATGGGACCGATTTTAAACGGTCCATTTAGGGAGGTGGTCGGTTTAGAGAGGTTTTTAAAAAATCATTACAATGGTATTGTATGGGCGATCGTTTGGAACCCAAATAAAGCGATCGATATAGGGCAGTGGTCAATCTGTGGAGGTGGTCAGTTAGAGAGGTTTTACTGTAGATTGATTGTTATAATTTACATTAATATATGTTGAAGTAACTTTGATTTAAAATGACTAACCTAGGAGATATTTCAAGTGTAAACATGCAAAACTAATGTTCCGAGTGTTTGTCAAAACTCTGAACCATAGGCCTTGGCAGTAACATGCTCTAGTAAATTAACTCAGCATTCTCTTCTATTTAGCAATAAATGGTTAATGAATGCATCAGTACCTAAGTTGGGTAGGTAGAATCAAATCTAGATATGCGTTTTGATTACATCTATGTAGCTCTAAATTAGGTTCAATAATCCGATGGATTTGGGCTCATGCCATATTCATTTTGTAGATAATAGATTAGGGTCATTAAATTTAAGTTTGAAATGACTTATTATAAAAATGGCTAACCTTGGAGATATTTGAACCGAAAAACCACGAAACGTTTGGTGCGAACAGCAAAATGCTGGACACCATAGGCTTAAGCAGTGACAGATTCTATTAAATTAACTTAGTATTCCTTTCTATGCAGCAACAAATGTTTAATAAGTGCAGTATTATCCTGATTAGATATGTATGATCAAATCTAGGTAGGTGCCTTGACTTAGGAAATGGCATGCTTTGTTTGAACTATGCAGCATTAAAGCTACGAATTAAAAACCTGGCACATCATTTTTTTTAAACATTTTTTTTTATTGAAGATTTATACTGCCTATCATGGATAAGTCTGAATGGTCTTGTTTTTTTTATTGAAGATTTATACTGCCTATCATGGATAAGTCTGAATGGTCTTGTTTTCACCATTAGACAGTTGGTCGATAGAAAGCCTGAGCCTACACTTTTACCGACCCAATGGATTTTTAACCTCCCACACCAGAGACATGGTATGAGAGCAACTGGCCTTTGATGACACTGTAAGTTATAGTCATCTAATGGGAAGATTCAATTACAAATAATATTTGAAAATTGTTATTGCTAATATTAGTACCACACATGATCAACTGTTCTCCACCTTTTTGTTTCATCTTTGTTTTCTTTCTCCTTCTTTTGCCTTTCCTCGTATTTGAACCTCATTCCCGACTTCTTGATGATTTCCTTGATGACTTGCATATTTGTGATTGGAACATCCGGTTCATCATAAACGTCAGTGCCACTCATGTAGAGCATCACCTCAAATATGTGGTCTGAAGTGTAATATCACATACATCATCACCTCAAATATGTGGTCTGAAGCATAATATCACATAGATCACCTCAAATACATGGTCTGAAGTGTAATATCACATAGATCATCACCTCATATACATGGTCTGAAGTGTAATATATAGAGCATCACCTCAAATACATGGCCTGAAGTGTAATATCATATATACCATCATCTCAAATATGTGGTCTGAAGTTAATGCAATATAATGTAGAGAATCACCTCAAATACATGGTCTGAAGAGGAATATCACGAAGCATCTCCTCAAATATAGTCTGATGTATCATGTAAAAGATCAAGTCGAGCATCGCCTCAAATATGTGGTGTGAAGTAAAAATGTAGAACAATATATCAAATATGTGGTTTCAAGTGTAAGACCAGGCAAAACAATAACCCCTTTGCCACCACCAACCTTGACTTTTTGAGTGTGGTGACCCCTACCCCAGTAGAAGGGCTAAGCCCTGATTGCAATCACACCCAGACCTGCCAGCACCACTATGTCTATTTACATCCCACTCAGGCACCACCAACCCATATCTATATATTAAAGTTCAAATCACTCTGCTTATGTTAGATACCTAACGAGCAAGTTGATGACATATTATCAGGTGAAATAGAAATGTATGTAATGCAATTCATGAATTTGTCATTATGGAATTCATCACTAATTGGTAAATAAATAGATTTGCATGAAATACCGCATCCCAGAATAACACCAGTTTTCCTTCAGTTTTCCTTCAATTACTTTTTTTTTTTAAAGATTGTTACTATATGTTTATATCTGGAGACACACACATTTCAAATGTAATTTCAGTAGTTCTCACCAACATTCTTGCCCATGGCGTCTGCTAGTTCCTGAACTGTCATGTTGTGCCAGATCAAGACGATAACTTTGGTTCCTTTTGGGTTAAATACGACCGGTTTCAACTGAAATATATATATTTAAATAGGTTAATCATATAATAGTAATACCCGGACATACAATGATTCATTGGCTGAATGCAGTTTTATGAAATAATAACATATGAGTTCGTATTAAGACAGCAACAATCTCACTCTTGGAGCACCATCTACATCATTTAGAGTAGAAAGGGATATCGGAGAACCCCCCCCCCCCCCCCCCCCCCCACGGAAATTGACAGCCAGGACCAATCGCCAGGAGGTCGATAATATATAGGGTCACAACAATGACAGATGCTCTCCCGGGATAGTCGGTACTAACTGATCAGAGGAATGGGACTACGATAGCGCTCGGAGAGTACTGCATGAAATCTGACTGACAGTAATTTCCTGTTGATTCCCTGACAATACTAAGCTTGTGAGAGAATTTCCGCATACTCGAGCCAATTCACTCCCAGTCAGTACAAGGGAGTCCCAACAGCAGCCGGGTGTATAGATAAAAGATTCACCCTGTAATCAGGTTACTGCAGTAGGGGGTGAATCTTTTATCTACCGGATGTCAACCCAACGCCAGCCACCAATCTCAACACCGAACGGCTGCCGACCAAACACTGGCCATCAATTAGGGAGCCTGGGACAGACTTAGATGTTTCATGTCACAAGTGTTTCTGGAGTGTTGTGTTGATATTACATTTGTTATGTGTTGGTGTTTTACATCCAAGATATTATAGAAAGAACACAAATCGTAGATTTATTCCAAAATCCACTAAATCGCGGAGATCTTTCATCCCTGGTGATTGAAAGTTGAGTTACATTGTCATGGCACTGAACCAACCAGTGTTTTCCCTCTCCTAGTAATACAAGGCTTAAAGCTAAGCATCATGTTTTGTAGTCTTCGGCTTGACTCAGCCGGGAATCAAACCCACGACCTTCCCGCACAGGAAATGGATACTCTAGCACTAGCTTATTTACACACACCTGCTAGTCAAGAACTAAGAAAGTCTCAAATCTAGAATGCGATATATAAATATATATAGCATGTTGGGGTTTTACGTCCTAGCAACATCCAAGGTCATATCACTTATCAGGAACACACGGGTACACACACACATATATATACACATTTCAAGAAGTAATATAGCCCACCCAAGACACTGACTAAAGTACATAACATATAACATCAAAAGCCAATACCTACCGTTTTATTTTTGATATTTTTCAACTTGCTTGATCCCAATCCATTTGATGTATGTAGGTATTGACTGTGTTGGTATAGCAATGGAAGGTAGGCTATTCTACGTTGGGTTGCTTGGTGCTGTCTGCATTGGAATCCAGTAGTTCTAATAGATTCATTGTGGTAACATCTCCGTAGGCCAGCGTGTCGACAATAATTCACAGACAATACACGCCAGACCGTCGCCAACTTGGTGATTGTAGTAATGTCTCTCATAGCTAAAAAATAATAAATTTGATTCATTAAATTAGGCGGTATAACAGATAGACATGAAGAGCTTATAATCTACAACAGTACCTGTCTTTAGCTATCCAGGTTACTCCGACGTCTGAGGTAAAATATTCACCTCGAGTAGGGGCGAACAATGACCATGTCCAAATGTCTATTTAAAAGAGTTACATGATGCAACTCATCAGGTTTTCCCTCATCATGAATTATTCGATTTAATAGAAAAACGGAAAGAGAAAACGGGAAACCCCCGAGTTACACGATGCAAATAATCAAGATTCAACCTGCACAAACCTTGACCTGGGCCGCGTTCAGGGTACGCCTCAGAGTCGTCTCGGAGAAATTCCTTACGTCATGCCAGTCTGAACGGCAAAAGCAATAGGTTGCCTCAAAGATGGCAGCCGCCATAGGGGGCAGCCATTTGCAATGGAAAAGAAGAGCTCTGATTGGCTGAAACCACTGAATTTGGCAGCCATTTTCAAGGCGCTTTTTTGTCTCCAGTCTGAAAAGAGAGACGTCTTCGAGACGACTCACAGGCGTACACGCAGCACACAGGGTGGACGACAGCGATTCGTTAATAATAGCCTATGGGCTTAATGCCTTGACAATGCACCGCCGCAGAGTAGCCCATGCCGAATCAAGGAACAACTACACTGGTCCCTCCCTACAAATTTTCCATATGTGGTCCGATGACGTCACCGGGACCAGTGTATGTGTTCCTCCATGCTACTCTGCAGCGAGGCTGTTAAGGCATTAAGTCCATAGGCCCAATTGACTGTATTCGGGGTCAGCGATTGGTTAATAATATATCAAAACAAATGCACGCTGCCATAGAATTTCCCGATACGCGCAGTGCAAAACTTTTATTTTATTCTAAATTAAAAGAAATAAAGAACAATTTGTCATAAACATGGATGCACAAATGCAATATTAATAGTTTATTCCACGGAAACGACGGCCGTATTCGATTATCACGACTGCGACTCGAACACCGCGAGTGGAGTAAAAAAAAAAACAAGCGCAATCATAAAATACTTTGTTGTAGTAATATCGGGAGGTCGGTCCTAAGCATTGCTTATTCATATTATTTTACATTATTACGGCTGTGCCAATATTGCCTGATAATACATGGTCTAAAGCCGTGTTTACACGGGCAATTGTAAAGCGAATTAGACAAAGTGATTTATAATTATATGAAGCGAAGTAGTGGCGCGTTTACACACGGAGCGGTTTAAGGCGATATCTGCGCATGAGCAAGTCCAGACTAACCAGCGCCAGTTTGGGTTCATCGACGTCGCCACGAGAGAGTGTGGGTTCGACCTAGATATGTATTGATTGAATCGTATTATTTTGGAATGGTCAAAACTTCTGCTGGGTAGTGAAACCCTAAAAATAAATGATGAAAAAAATATCTGTGCACCTCTAGCCGGTTCATAGACCAAATGATATAATATGCGCTTTTGATCGACTGGAAAGTCAACAAACTAAGGTCTCGACAGCGCATGCGTGTTACGCGCTTAAGCTAGTTTGCTTCATATAAACTACCTCGCGAGGTGGTTTACATAAAGTGAATCATATGAATCGAATCAGCCCTAATCCACCTCAGAGTCGCGTTTACACGGCGAATGTGAGGCGAACTAGGCAAGGCGCATTATTTTAGCCGTTTTAACTCGCCCGTGTAAACACGGCTTTAGATGTAGCTGTGGCAATATCGATAATGTTGCTATTTGTGGCTGTGCCAATATAGATAAAAACTGTGCACTGGAACCACCCCTCCACAGTTATTTCCCATTTGAAACAGTTCGGCTCAGATTTAGCCATAGTTGCCATTCACCCCTACTCTGGGTAGGAGTGAATCTGTTATCTAGGCTGTTGTCAGAATTGAGTTGTGCACTGCAACGTCATCGTTGGACATAGATGTTTTCGTTTCACCGGCGTAAGTTGCGGCGCATTGACTTCCCTATTTGATATACGGTAATACCTACACATTATCATTATGATTATGTAAACATACAAAACTAACTCATTCACGGGCACGGCAGCCGCAATGCCATTGCCCAACCAGTGCAATATATATATATATATTTGCTCACAGTGACACATATATCATTTTGATAACACCTTCCACCATCTATATATCTCCACCAGACTTGCCTTCACATTGGTATAACTATGCTGAAGAAACATAGATGTCAGAAAACATCACCTTCAAGTTAGGTTAAGCCATGTGCGCATCCATGTTGGAATTTAGCTGGTACCCGCGTTATAGTAAATTCAGCTGACGTGGTCCCATACCTTTGTTTTCACATACATAGCCTGGTCCCCTAGCCTTCGTCGCCGTTTCAAAGTGGACGCACTGATACGGCACCTAGTGTCAATAGGAGGAACTAGGGTCCGACAAAGCTGCCATCAGATAGCCTGTATATAAACAGATGAGAGGGACAACTTCCGCGAAAAACGGTAACACAGGCTACAGTGGCGTTCCTGGCGGTTAGTGTTGAACAAGCCATGAGTTTGCCGGTACGCTCAATGCAAAACATTTGTTTTTATTCAAAATTAATAGAAATCCAGAAGCCTAACCTTATCAATTTAATATAATCCTTTTGGTAAACATGTTTTCTATATGTCTTCCAAGCGGTTTGTTTCTATGTGGTGTAGTTTTAGAGATATTTAACGTTTTCTGTATGAAGATTGCTCACCGCCATTGACAATGCCTTGAGTTTGCTGTAAGTGTAGTGCAAAACGTGTATTTTATTCAAAATTAATAGAAATTCAGAACCCTAGCCATGTAAATTTAATATAGTCTCATTGTTAAATATGTTTTCTATATGTGTTCCAAACAGTTTGTTTCTATGTAGTGTAGTTTTAGAGATATTTCACTTTTTCTGTACGAAGACTGCTCACCGCCATTGACAATGCCTTGAGGTTTGCCCATATGCTTAAGCTGTTCAACAACCACCACTTGGAGCGCCACAGTCGGCAGCTGTTACATGCTCTAGTATGGGAGTTGTCCCTCTCATCTGTTTATATACACGCTCTCTGCCGCCATCTAGGGGGAGCGTCACTTTGTCACCAGTCGTCACCTACAGACATAAGCCGTGTTCACACGGACAAAATGTGAGGCGTATCACACAAATCGAATCAGGTGAGGCGAATTAGGCGCCCGTTCACACGGACACTGCGTGAGGCGGAAGTGGATATCTGCGCATGAGCAAGTCCAGCCTAACCAGCGCCATTTTGGGTTCGACGATGCCGGCACCAGAGAGTGTGGGTTCGACCTAGATATGTATTTAATGATTCGCATTGGTTTGGAACGGTCAAAACTTCTGCTGGGCAGTGAAACCCTAAAAATAAATGATAACAAAAATATATGTGCACCTCTAGCAGGTTCATAGAGCAAATTATACAATATATGCTTTTGATTGACCGGAAAGTCAACAAAGTGAGCTCTCGACTGCGCATGCGTGTGAGGTGCTTAATCCGCCTCAGTGCGTCCACACGGACAAAATTATCCGCATCACAGGAATCGATTCACGTAGACTACCTCGCTTAGGTGGTTTACACGATCCGCATCACGTGAGTCGAATCAGCCCTAATCCGCCTCAGACGTGCGTTCAGACGACAAATGTGAGGCGAACTATACAAGTCGCTTTCTACGAATCGATTTACATTGTCCGTGTGAACAGGGCTATACTCATAACCTGCGCAGTTATGTTATTCTAAAGGTTTTCAACATTTTCATATTCGTACAAAGAAGCACTACTTTTCCAAAGCGCCACCCCCACCCATTGCCACACAAAGTAGTAAACAACAACATTTGATCACAAAACATGATTGTGGTCCATGTTTTATCAACCTTTTATTAGATAATAAAAGTCGTACACCAGTAACACGCCTTTCGCCCCTTTCACCCACCCCAGTCATGTAGTTTATATCAATTACAGCGAGCTGTGAGACTAAATTTACTGACTTACATCCACATTAATTTAGGGTTTTTATCTACCAATGAAGGAATACCTTTATGAAATTAATGTTCTGTCCACCATACGAACAGTAGGCCTATATATATATATGATTTGAAAATCGTTAACATACGCCATTTATCAATTCATGTATATATTATAACAGCCTATATATATGCATATATCCTGACACTGAGCTAACCAGTCCTTGTCCTATCTCATTAATGCCGAGCGCCAGGCCGGGAAGCAACAAGTATAATTTTTATAAGTCATTGGTTTGACCTGACCGGGAACTGAACTCCCGATCTCCCTCATTCGAGGCTCGCGCTCTACCGATTCGGCCACAGCGCCCGGTTTGATCATCATGATCTGCCTTGCTTAAATTTGAAGTCATTGTGATTTATAATCGCTAACAATAGTAACATGGGAGCTATTTGAAAAGTAAATATGCAACATTAAGTTTGTCTTTTGTTTTTGAAAAGTTGATACTTTGATCGGATTGTGCACCTTTAACACAGATCCTAGGAAACAAGGAGCCCAGGAAACAGGAAGCCCGGGAAACAGGACTTTGGGAACCCTGAGCCCAGAAAACAGGGAGGCCGGGAAACAAGCAGCCTGGGAAACAGGAAGCCCATGAAATAAGCAGCCCGGGAAACAAGGAGACTGGGAAACAGGAATCCCGGAAAACAAGGAGCCTGGGAAACAGGAATCCTGGGAAACAAGGAGCCCGGGAAAACAAGGACTCTGGGAAAACAGGAAGCCCAGGAAACAGGTCTTTGAGAACCCCGAGCCCTGGAAACAGGGAGCCTGGGAAACAAGGAGCCTGGAAAATAAGGAGCCCAGGAAACAAGGAGCCCAGGAAACAAGGAGCCCCGAAAATAAGGAGCCCGGGAAACAAGGAGCCCCGAAAACATGAACCCGAGAAGCAGGACCCTGGGAGACACAGAACTTATGAAACAAGAAGCCCGAAAAACAGGTAACCCGGGGAAACAAGGAGCCCGGGAAACAAGGAGACTAAAGAACATGAACTTGGGAAACCGATTTGGGGTTTGCTTGGAGAGAGATAGAGATTTGGGGGATGTGGGAGAATGCTTAGAAACAGAGAAAGAATGCATGCAGTAGTTAACTACACAACAACTGAAACTACTAGTGAAAGTGATAAAAAAAGAAAGAAAGGGGAGTCACAAGACTATTACTGTCTAGTGGCGAAAACAAGTCATTAGACTTAACCGTCAATTATGGGCAGCATAAATACGCCCATCACACAAAAAAAACCCACAAAAACCCCCCCACAAAAACTCATAAAGCTGTCGTCTATAGGTTAGTAAGAGATGACAAGCACTCAATACATAGAGATGCCTCTCACATACTCAGGAGCACGGGAATAAACAGATACAGGCTGCGACCGTGGCTAGAGCGGGCCAGTCATGGCGCCAACCATGGATGTCCAGCCAGGTGGGAACGCGTGGCATCTCGGGATACATTAGCAGCAAATGGCGCCAATAGGTTAATGGATCACATAAACATGTCAGGGATGTGGAACAGCACGTGCATAAATAAATATGCTTACTCTAAGAGGAATCCACACAGGAGGCCTGGAAGGGGTGGTGGTGGTAGGGAGTGACATTGTGCACCCACCCACACCCACCCCACATCAACCAAGCCTAGGATTATCGACTTTTTCTTTTCTAAAGAGGCCAATACTGACAAAGAGGCTTTTTTTCTATTGAAAGATTTAATTATTTGTTTTTCCTTTATTGGTTGGTTGGTTGTTGGGGCTTTACCTTCCTGGCAAAATCTAAGGTCATATCAGGACGGGGTATTCATTGGTGGCGTTGGCTTTCCTGTAAGAGGCTTGTTCTTTAAAACATTGTCTTTTTTGTGTGGAAAAAGCCTAATCATCCAGTAGGCATATTCTCAGATAATTGAAAATTCTTTCTTATTTCGAAACCAGTTGTTATAAACAACATGACGTTGAATGTTTAAAGTTGCTGTTCCGATGGTTTTGAATTTCGGCCATTTTTCTGAGATAAATATATTTAATTGGTTGTTATAACCTACCTTACTTTAGTTTGAAGTAACTTTCATTTTGAATGGCTAACTTTTAAGATCTTTGAAGTGCAAACATCCTAGATTGATTTTGGCAAGCAGGGCAAAACTATCACCATAGCCTTATGCAGTAACAGGTTCTGTTAAATTGACTTAGTATGCCCTTCTATGTGGCAACGCATGTTTAATAAGTGCACCAATATCTAAGTTAGATATGTAGAATAAAATCTAGGTGAATGTTTTTGTTTTGAAAATTTGATGCTTCATCGGACTATGCAGCTTTAAAGTCAGCCTCATATTCGTGACTAATTTGATTTTCCCTGATCGGGGATTTGAAACGGTATTCTATGATCTAGTTTAAATAATCAGTTATTATCTGACGAGAACATGGCTTGAGTTTCTGTCATTTTTTTTAGATAAATATAGTAGGCTGATCATTCTTCGACTGAATTTAAGTAAAATCATCGGCCAATGTGAGACAGGTTTGGTCATTTTAACTAACTAATTTCAATTGCAGATAGTTGGTCTTCCTCATTCAACTGGAGCACTGGAATGGTTGATTGATTGGTAACAGACACGGCGATAAACAGCCACCAATCAATAAATCATTCCACTGCTCCTTGCCATATCAAAGTAATACAGAGCGCCAGGGTAGGTAGCGACAAGGATAACTTTTAAGTCAGTGGTTTGACTACGCCGAAATTGTACCCGAGGGGTTGGAATCCTACAAGGGAAGCAGGCGCTCAACTTATTAAGCATCTCCGACTTTTTTTTCTGTACAAAATAATTTGTGCATAACATCTGTAGGCCGATATAAAAAGCATTTATGTATAAATGACATTTGTTATAAAGGAAATTTGTATTTAAAGGGTGTTTGTTATAAACCATATTTGCGTATAAAGGATCCTTTTTTTTGCATCAATGGTACTTATATGTATAATACCCCTGTCACATTATGACTTAACGCGGTAGCGTAAGCCGATGTAGGTGAAATTTGGCGTCCGTTACGCTCACATTGAGGTATTCATGTATAAAGGGCAATTGTGCATTTCCAAAATTTGATGTTTTCATCGGACTATGCAGCTTTATGATTGTAAAGCACCGTCCCTTGTGTTAAAATGTGAATACCCTCCCGGGGAATTCCCGAACCAGAGCCTAGTAGCCCGGGATCCCGGGGAACCCCGAGGCTGGCAAACAGGGAGCCTGGCAAACAGGCAGCCCGGCAAACAGGCAGCCCGGCAAACAGGCAGCCTGGCAAACAGGCAGCCCGGCAAACAGGCAGCCCGGCAAACAGGCAGCCCGGAAAACAGGCAGCCCAGCAAACATAGAGCCAGGGAATCAGGTAGCCCGGGGAAAAAGGAGCCCAGGAAACAAGGAGCCCAGGAAACAGGACTTTGGGAACCCCAAGCCCAGGAAACAGGGAGGCCGGGAAACAAGCAGCCCAGGAAACAGGAAGCCCATGAAGCAAGTAGCCTGGGAAACAAGGAGACCAGAAAACAGGAATCCCGGGAAACAAGGAGCCCGGGAAAACAAGGAGCCCGTAAAACAGAAAGCCCAGGAAACAGGACTTTGAGAACCCAGAGCCCTGAAAACAAGGAGCTTGGGAAACAAGGAGCCTGGAAAATAAGGAGCCCAGGAAACAAGGAGCCAGGAAAACATGAACCCGAGAAACAGGACCCTGGGAGACACAGAGCCTAGGGAACGTGGAGCTTTGGAAACCGGAAGCCCGAAAAACAGGTAACCCAGGAAACAAGGAGCCCGGGAAACAAGGAGCCTAAAGAACATGAACCTGGGACACCGAGTTGGGGTTTGCTTGGAGAGAGATAGAAGGCATAGTGAGGCAGCGGGGTGGGTGGGAGGTGGTGGCTCAGGAGGGCGTGGGGGGGGGGGGGGCGAAGAGAGGGCGGTGCAGGTTTAGTTAGGACTATAACAAGTGCGCCACCGCCGGGCGTCTCCCACAGTCCCATTGGCGCTGGTTGGCGGCTGGTGAAGCGAGTCAACTAACTATAGTAACACTAACAGTAACACCGCTTCGGACGAGGGAGGAGGGGCTCCCGGAGAGGAGAGGCTGGAGGCAGGGTGGAAACCAGCGTAGAAGCCTCGGTTTGGCGCCCAGCTCGGCGGGACCTAGGCAGGGTTAGGCGGTGAGCGCCACCCACCACCCACCGCCTACCACTCAGTAGGGCCCAGAGCGTCGACGAAAACGAGTGGGATTTTTTCTCATTAGGACCCCTAAACGCTGTCAACGATACATGCAAAGACTGAGGACTTACTTTCACCGTACGCCATTTGGGGATCACCATCGCCAATCTAATCGTGACGTGATTAGGATAGGCTTACGATACGGACATACCACATTGACTCAAAAGTATTTCCCATAACAGGTATCTGTCTCCCTCTCTCTACCCCCTCTCTATCTGTCTCTCGTCCCCTCCCTCTCTCTCTCCCCCGCCCCTCTCGCTTTCCATCTCTCTATCTGATTTAAGCCCTACCTCCCCCTCTCCCCCCTCTCCCCCTCTCCCCTCTCTCTCCTTCTCTACCCCCTCTCCCCTCTCTCGCTTTCCATCTCTCTCTGATTCTCTCTGATTTAATAGAGAGAGAAGTTTGGAGTAAGTTTATCGACGTCACGGTACACGTGGTGTACCTACATTGCTGACGTCAAACTGGATTTACAAACACCAATGGTGATGGACACACCAAGAAAGCGCAATGCCAAAGGTATGTATTTATTCAAATTAATTACTTAGATATAGGTATGCAGTAATGCCAGTCTTTGGCGGACAACTGTGCATCTTGACCAATGTTGTTCTGATATAACAGGTCACATAACATTGATTACAGAACACATGATATGCCAGTAAAATGTTTGGTAATGTTATCGGAGGGATAATGAAATAAACCATGTGGTGCTTTATCAATAGAATACAGAACCATCGGCATCATGACACAATAGCTCTGACTCAGTCGCAATATCTCCATACTGAGCCAGCAAGATAGCAACAAATGTCGATTTTGTACGTAGCCTCTGTCAAGTCTTTGTTTTGACTCGGCCGGGGATCGAACCCTTGGACAGCGGACGCCCTAATAACTCGGCCATATCATCCGTTGTATGGATAACTGTACAGCAGTGCATTTCTTTTACGGGCGACTCTGCATGCAGACCAATGTTGCCCTCATTACTCATAGTCCTATTAGTGGAGGGATAATCAAATGAGAGAAAGACAGTGTAGAATCTATACATTGAAAAATTGTCCGTACATGTCAGGGGTTCGTCGATCACATGACTCGTTGTAGAAAGGTACTACGGTACGTGTGACTTGTGAGTGGTTGTTACATCACACCTCTTTATTACATAAACTAACAAGACCAGCTTAACCCCTCCCTATGACCAGACCGGATGTCCGAATGAGTTGAACGTCCGCCTCCCGTTTTGGTAGATCATGGGATTCGAACCCGCAGGTTCGAACCCTGGTTGAGTCAAACCTATGACTTAAAAATTGATACTTTTTGTTTCCTAGCCAGGTGCTCTGCATTATTAGGATAGGGCAAGGACTGGTTGGCTCAGTGTCAGGATAATGTGACTGAGTGGGATACCAGGTCAGGGTGCTGGTGGCCTGGGCCACGTTCAGGGTCCGTCTCCGAGATGTCTCCGCGATGCTTTTTGGCTTATTTCCGTTCAGGGTGCATCTCCGAGGTGTCTCCCTTTTCAGATAGGAGACAAAAGGCGCCTCGAAAATGGCTGCCGTATTCAGTGGTTTCAGCCAATCACAGCACAGCTTTTCCATTGCAAATGGCCACCGCCTATGGGGGTGGCCATTTTTGAGGCGACAAACTGCTTTTGCCGTTCAGACAAGCCGACGTCAGGGATTTCCCTGAGACGTCTCGGAGGCGCACCCTGAACGCGGCCCTGGTCTCCCAATCGGTATCCGTCGTGATATGACATTAGTTTTATGTTGCTAGGACATAAAAACTCCAACAAGCAAGCAACCAGGTGTCCCTGATTCATAATTATCCCCAATTGCGTCACTTCCCGACCCATGCAATGATGAATGACCCTCACATACTCGTCCAAACTGCTCACAATAACAACAACAATAATGTTGCCAACATGGTAGTCAGTAAGGAGACCCACTACCACACGGTGGCTGTCTCGACTGCGCTGACCCTTGCCAATAAGATTTGGTTTATTTGTGGGAGTTTTACGTCCTGGCAACATCTGAGGTCATATCAGGACAGGTACCGACGTGTGCCAGTGTGCACTCATGGTGTGTTTATAGTGCTGCTCCACTGGGAAATCAGGCCACTGGCACCATGACCCAATATCCCACTCAGTCACATTTATATCCTGACACTGAGCTAACCAGTTCTTGCCCTGTCCTATTAATGATGAACGCCCGGCTAGGAAGCAACAAGTATAAATTTTTAAGTAATTAATTTTGGCAAGCATGCCAAAACTCTGACACCATAGGCAGTGACCATAGGCTTCAGCAATAACAGACTCTATTTAATCGACTTATCATCCCGTTCTATGTACCAACAAATGCTTAATAAGTGCACCAGTATTTAAGTCGTGTATATAAGACCAAATCTAGATAACTGCTTTGGTTTTGAAAATGTAGTGCTTTCATCGGACTATGCAGCTTTAAATCAAGCATCCTTCTTCATCCATCCATCCATCCACCCACCACAGCGCGCAAAACCAACTCGAGGCTGGCGCTCGGCATTCTGGTCGTGGTCCTGCTGCTGGTCGGCTTCGTGATCGGCCTCCTCTGCGGGTTGCTGCCGAACGCTGCCGAGCGGGGCGCGCCGCGGGGCGACACAGGGCCGTGTCCCGGGGGGGAGCTGCCGGCCGACGGCTGGCCCGACGGGGCCGGAGCCGGGGCCGGGGTAGGGACGCCGGCCCAGCGGCTCATGGACGCTCAGAAGGCGGAGAACATCCGGGAATACCTCAGGTGAGCAAGCGAAGACGCAATACTGGTAATGGCAGAACATTAACTTGTAGATTAACTTACGGATCCTCTTCTGGCTGATCTAGGCCCTATTGCGCCTCTTATGTATTCTCGTTATGGCAAAAAAGAACTATTTTTGTGGACACATATGGAGGTCGACAGTGGTCTGAAGTCATAAATTGTGGATGTCCTCTCCAATGTCTATCCAGCCTTCTCTCAAATGCTTCTACCGTTGGTGCTTCAACCACTTGGTCTGGGAGACTGTTCCATGGATCTGTCACTTGAAAAATGAGTGCTTCCTGACCTCAAGTCTGGGCCTCTTCTTGAAGATCTTATACTGTGGCATATGGTGTTACTGTTTATTCTGAGGTTGAACAAACCCGTTGTGACATCACTGTCATAGACTCCAGTAATAATGTTAGAAGTCACTATAATATATTTTTTATTAAATATATATATATATATATAACATGAAATATAGTAAAACCTCTCTAAATCGACCGACAATGGGACCAACGTTAAATGGGCCATTTATGGAGGTGGTCAGTTTCAATCAATCAATAGTTCCATCCTCTAGTCGAGGGTTGGATGCAATGGTTCTCCACTTGTCCCGATGTTGTGCTGTTCTGATAGACTGTGAATAATTCAAGCCTGTCCACTGTGAAATATTTGTAAACCATGATGTTCTTGGTCTCCCTCTCCCTCTGCTGCCTTCACCTTCCCTTCCAACAATGTAGGGAAGGTCAGTTTAGAGAGTTAAAAATAATTTGTTACAATGGTATTGTATGGGCGATCGTTTGAAACCCAAATAAAGCGATCGATATAGAGGAATGGTCGATCTGTGGAGGTGGTCGGTTAGAGAGGTTTAACTGTAGCAATATTATGTATGTAAAACACATTTCTCCAACGATGGGAACAGGCCCTTCAAGAGGGAGTTCAACACTCAGAAGCCGTTCCGCCACCCAGGGAACAAATAGAAGTGGTGACTCAAACAATAGCAACTGTAACAACAAGCAATACCTTTCAAGCCAGTAACCTCAATAACTGTCTTTTGGAATGGAATAAAGTTACAGATAACTAACCATCCTTAGCCTAGCAGAAGGGGTAAGGGTCTGTTGTGACCGTAGTGTTAGGCTCTCCCATCCTAACTGGGTTGGGTGAGTTGTTTATGTGTCTCACTCAATGTGTGGAGCAATGGTCTCCAAGGCAAGACAATTAGGAATCTCAGTTAAGAGAATTCTTGCACACGCTGGGTGGATGATGGCCAGATGGTTTGCAAAACATTACAACAAACGACTGGAAAAGTCAAGCGGCATGGCGACACGCCTACTCACCAACTAGAAGCAGGTGAGAAACGACATAAAATTATGTACTTATATATACATATTATGGTTACAACACAAAAGGATAAAAGGATAAAAAATGAGATTATGTAAAATTCTCCCTGGGCTACGAGTAGCCAGAGGTGTAGTACCGAGGTAAAATAGTATAGTTATATGAATCTTACCTGGGTACAGATGATGGATAACAGGGCCTGTATGCACCAATCGGGGGTAGGCTTAGCCGGAGTTAAGGCACTAGCCGTGGATAGCTAGCTACCTCAGGGTAGCGGGGGGTTTGAGAAATGTGTGAATCGGTATGCACCAATGTTTTAGCCGCTGCGGATAGCTAACCGTGAGTTTATTTATAGATTTGGGAAATCTCTCTGTGCCTATTTAAATTCGTCGATTCGAAAATATTAATATCGCCGCTGTTACGGCATCAGCATTAATCTCGCTTCGATTTTAGGGTTAATTTAATGAAATTTCACGATTTGAGTATGTAATTCTGTTAAATATGATCGCATTCAATAGATATATATGGGCATAATATATTCGCGCCGATTCGGCGGCGGCCATTTTTACTTGACGTCGACAGTATGGATATCGACGTCGCTGTGGCGGTGGCAGTTTGTTTACTTTACATTCGTCGATTCGAAAATATTAATATCGCCGCTGCTGCGGCAGCAGCGTTAATATCGCTTCGCATTTAGGGTTAAATTGATAAAATTTCACTTATTGCGTGTGTAATTCTGTTAAATATGACAGCATTGAATAGATTGAGAGCCTCACACGGCACACTAACCGGACCGGCTAGGCCCTAAACCCAACTCAGAAGGCGGTTTTACCTTAGCCGCGGTTAACTCACGCTAAATTTTCACATTTAGCCCTGCTGGGATACCTTAGCCGCGGTTAAGGCCCTAACCCCGATTGGTGCATACAGGCCCTGGGGCCATATGCATATGTCGGGGTTAGTGCTGCGAAGCTGGTTTTCGGCGGGTTGGCCGGGTTAGCGGCGAAAAATGTGTATGCATGTGTCCGCGTTAAACTAACTCGGCGAGGTTAAAGTCGCCTGTACTAACCCCAAGCGAAAGGATGGTTAAAGGTGGGGTTAGGGATCGATTATGGCCAAATCTATTGAATGCGATCATATTTAACATAATTACATACTCAAATAGTAAAATTTCATTAAATTAACCCTAAATTCGAAGCAATATTAACGTAGCAGCTAAAACGGCGGCGTTATTCATATTGTCGAATCGACGAATGTAAAGTAAACAAATCGCTGCCTCCGCAGCGACGTCGATATCGAGGCCCCCTAAGTTGCTAAATAGCTGAAACGTTAATTATTTACGCCCAAATCTATTCAATGCGATCATATTTAACAGAATTACATACGCAATAAGTGAAATTTAATTAAATTAACCCTAAAATCGAAGCAAGATTAACGCTGATGCCATAACGACGGCGATATTAATATTTTCGAATCAACGAATGTAATGTAAACAAAGCGAGGCCCCCCTAGGTTGCTAAATAACTGAAACGTTAACTAACCCGAGCGCGCTTTGGTCATATACATGCCCCGTGACACATTTGGAACTCCGGGGTTAATTAACCCAGGACCCGTCTTTAACCCCGGCCCGGTTAAAAATTGGCTCATGCATACGGGCCCAGGTGTTTTCCCGAGGTATTAGCCTCAGATAGTCATGGGTCAGGGCCCACCCACCCTACCCTACCATGACTATCATGTTTCGCTGGGACCGAATCGAAAAAACAATAAGTATCCATATAGAGGTAAATCATTTTTTTATCCTATAAAGTATGTAAAAGATTGCTGGACCCGAATGTGCTTCCTTCTCCATCATCTATACCCAGCTAAGATTTGTATAGCTATACTATATATATATATCACATTGATTCTATATGCAAAGTTCATACCCACATAATTGTGATATATATATTATATATCAAATGTATTCAGAGTCTAGATCTAACAACAATTTTTTTTGGGGGGGGGGGGGGGGGAGATGTTCTGTAGTCGCTTGGTCCTTTCCACTGTGATGTTTTTATTGCACTCATCCATTAGGCATTCTAGCTGCAATGGCTAGCAGGTATGGGTGGGTTTCGTTGGTGTTTTTTTTTTACTTTAAAACATTTTTTGTCTTTGCGTAAGTGTTTCCACTTCTTCTCCATCTCACGTTACAAGTAGGAGGAAGGTGGTGCGTGTGTTGTTTTTTTGTGTTATTTATTTTTCTTCGCTCAGCTGGTTCCGCCCATCCCCACTTGGAATGCTGGTTCCGGGGTGGTAGCCCTGCCGTGCTGATGTGTTATTTGATGCCATCCACGCACGGACGCAGCCCTAAGTCCACCCCGCGTGGCTGTCACTTCACATAACTACTGCCATTATGTAAATATGGTGATATTATTTTCTCAGTGTAAACCCTCAAGCAACTTACGATCCCTTGAACACACAAAAAAAAACAAAAAAAACACTAGATTGGTGCATATCTTCCCAGCCCCTCTTTATTTAGCACCCAACAATGACTACAATAACATAAATAACTCCCCCCTCCTCCCTCCCCCCATCACCACCACCCCCATTGGGGGGGGGGGGGGGGGGGACTGCGCTCACACGCCAACATACCTCGGCAACAATTAGCGTTCTACTCAAACTGATGCTGCGAAATCTGCACGTTATGATTCGAGAAACACACTTTCACCCTCCATATATATATATATATATATATATATATATATATATATATATATATATATATATATATATATGAGTCTGTCTCATGAAAATGGGTCAATTGGTGGTTTTAATAATAAAATGCACAAAAGAGTGGGAATGCATCTCCAAAATACTCTGGATTAAAGTTTCTTGTTGTATTTTCTCTACTTTTACATTCAGGATACATTTAAGAACTTTCCAACACCTCTATTAATGCTAAACTATAATTATACCGTTTGGCGCCAACATCCAATGGTCGACGCCGACATCTTTAACAGATGTCGACATTGCAATTGTTATAAAGTGTAGTGCATTTCTTTGTTTCATATTAAATTATCCTAGAAACAAATAGGGTTGTTTTATTTACTCTACTTTTACATTCAGGATACATTTTAGAACTTTCCAACACCTCTGTCAATGCTAAACTATAAGTATGCCGTTCAACGCCGACATCCAATGGTCAATGCCGACATGTTTTCCCCATGCACCAATTGGCCTATTTTCATGAAACTGACTCATATATATATATATATATATATATAGGGTGGGTGGGTGGGCCATCGATATGAAGAGTAGAGCCATATACCCATTGATATGAGGAGTAGAGCTGCCACATCGTGTGTGGTTGTGATGGAGGCGCTTTCTAATTATAAACGTATGATAACTCGGGTATCACTATATTATTATATATATATATATATATATATATATATATATATATATATATATATGTCTTAACGTGTACATATAAATAACGAGTTACATGGTCTGATAGTTTTGAGTTTCTGCCGCATTTTATTTTAGTATTAATATATTAGCTTGATCAATCTACTGTATTTTAGGTTAAAATAACATTTATTATAAATGGTCAACTTTGGAGATATTTGAAAAGAAAATATGTAAATTAGTTCTGGTGTGGTGAACACCATAGGTTTCAGCATAGGTTTCAGCAGTGATATGTTCTATAACATTGTCTTATCATGCAACAATACATTATCTCTTTATGCAACAATACATGTTTAATGAGTACACCGGTATCTAAGACTAAGTTGGATATATACGATCAAATCTAAACAAGTGTTTTGGTTTTCAAATTTTTATGCTTTCATTTGGACTAAACGGCTTGCCGATACTGGTAATCCGAGTTCCACTGGTCCTTCAGGAAGGTCTGAAGCTGTGACCCAGCACACTAGGTCACAGTTTCAGTTTACACACACCGGAAGTTGTGGTTGGTTCCGTCACACCAATATGCTTCACTATTGAGGATTTGCGTCAAACAATTAACACCACGTGACAAGTGCCTCGTCGGCCATCATGATTGGATAGAAAGTACAGCGTTCCACTGCCGATGCGCCGGCGGCATTAATATCGCTTGGATTTTGGGTTTAATTTGACCGAATTTCACTTTTTGAGTAAGTTAATCTCATAAATAACATTATTTCAACCCCCGATTGAATATTCATGGTTCTAAATAAGAGAATTAGATCATAGCAGTGAATAGATTTATCCTTTTTGTTTTGTTTACCTTCGACAATATCGCCGGCGATGTAGCGTCGGCGTCAATATCACTTGGATTTTGGGTTTAATTTGACATGTTTTCACCTTTTGAGTAAGCTAATCTCATAAATAACATTATTTCAACCCCCAATTGAATATTCATGGTTCTAAATAACAGAATTCGATCATAGCAATGAATAGAGTTGTGCTTTTTTGTTTTATTTACATACACTTGATAGGAGAATGAACTGCTACTATCCAACCACGATGCAGGAGTAGTGTGATGCCTATGTCACACGCGAATCCTCAATAGGGCCAACACATTAAACTCACTTCACGCCGATAACATTAACATACCCCTGATGACCAAATTTGAAAGGGTTCTTGCCATGCATTTGTTTCTAATGTAGATTTCAGAGAAATTATTTTAGTAGATATTTTAGTAAAATGAAATTCCACTTTGTGTATGGGTATTCACCATCACCCACCTTCCAGGTAGATAAAAGATTCACCCCGTACTTGCAATAGGAGTGAGAAACAACCCATTAAAAAAAAGTGGCGAATGGTTGCGTAAATGAAATCACAACATAAATAATTAATTTAAGAAGCAGAATATATTCTTCATATACATCTTCATATTTACCCACTAATTTTGAGTTGAAAAAACCCCAATGAAAACATGTAGTTTAATTGACTTGTGTGTCTGTGAAATCGACACCATTTTGTGGTCGCCATCTTGTCTTTTGGCATTTTCTCCCATTTCATCAAATCGATGCTAATATAAGGAGTCACTAGATACTGGAAACAGGAATTCTACTTCCTGTTCCATACTAAAGAAATGTTTGCCCGTATTTAGACTATTTTGTCATTCACCCCTACTACAAGTACGGGGTGAATCTTTTATCTAGTACACCTCCCCTGCCATTCGCCATCTACGCTGAAGCTGCGACCCGATTTGCTGGGTTGCTGCTCCACCCCTCCATGGGGCACCAGCGAAACAGCGGCATAACCTTCAGTTGCATTCTAAACTATTTATTTATGTGCATGTTTGAAGTGAGCATATAACAAAGTGCAGTTGACTCTTTGTGAGACATCCCATCCAGCAGCTGTCAACACCTCCCCCGCCTAGTAACCTCATACACAGGCTGAATAATGACCACTCGCCAACTATAGACCCAAGCGTCAAGAAACTGTCTGCTGTGCCTACAGCTTCGCCTTCTATTATCTCCAAATACATGTCGTCTGCTATATTGTAAGACCCCCAAACACTTCGATCACATCGTACATGCCAACAGACTATACCGACTTATTACACATGTCCTCCTTCAGAATGCGACATTGAAACTTGTGGTAGCAGCCGACAATTAAGAACGTTGAAATTTCTTCGTGACGCCGTCTATAGTAATGCTGCCTGCCGGCGACGTCCTACCCAGGTGAAACTCCCTGGAGGATAGCGTCTATGAAACCACTTAGCCCTTCTGCATATCAAGGTGTGTGTGGTCCGGCTGTAAGATTCCACCCGGAGGATATATATATATATATATATATATATATATATTATATATATAATATATATATAAAGTCAGGCTATGGATGTGTAGTGGGAGGGGGGTGCGCGAGTAGAAGGTGGGGGGGGGGGGGGGGGGCGGGGCAGCAACAAGGCAGCATACTGGCCCGCAGCAAATATCATAGCATGCACAAAGAAATAATTCTCAAATCGTAGATAATAAATAATCATTATTATAATATACATACATCCGGCACTTTATATTTATATAATAGATTATATCACACATATACATATATATTTATGAGATATATATGTGATATATATGTAATATATATGTGATATATATACTCTGTTATATATATATATATATATATATATATATATAAGGAACAACACCAATGTGTCTTTACGATACAAATGGTTAGCTGCGCTGTAGCCATTAGTTCACCAATTTAATTATAATAGCGCGCGAAAATACAGAATATAAATGTGATGGTCTTATAGTATACACTATAAAGTAATGGCACCACCAGTATCACCATCATCATCATCATCATCATCATCATCACCAAGCCTAGCTTTCTAATCACAAACAAAGGTTAAACTGCATAGCCGCAAATACATTCTAACCATATATCATGCACTAACTTGATAGAGAATTACGTGGTCGTATTCCTACCAGAAGTATGGCAGAGTTCACGCTTGGACACATTTCCGTTTCCTCTACCAAGTTACTATGTCGAATATATGATCTCTCTTTAAATCATTCATCACTGCTTGCCAACTTCAACATTCTGCCAATAAAATACGGCGTTCCACAAGATGCAGTCCCTGGACACATTGTTCTCACGCTATGTCAATAATGTCCTCTTACTTCTCCTCTCCACTCATTTCCTCTCGTCTCCCCGCATCTCCCCCCCCCCTCCCCCCCTTTACCTGTCTTGTGAAAATGTCGCCTTCAAGTAGACAGTGGCTATAGACCACTATGTAATAAGGACCAGTAAAATTGTTCTTTATGCTAACGAAACTACTTCCCGTAAATTGTAGTTAAAGCAATTGTTCTTTTTTTTTTGCGAATTAAGAAACCATTTTGATCATTTTTCAATCAAACTACCCGCCCCCTCTCACACACACACCCTACCCCTTCCTCCCACGAACCGGGCGCGGTGGCCGAATCGGTAGAGCGCGGGCCTCGCGTCCGGGAGATTGGGAGTTTTGTTCCTGGTCAAATCAAACCAATGATTTATCAAATCAATACTGTATTGTGGCTTCCTAGCCTGGCACTCAGCATAAATAGGATATGACAAGGACTGGTTTAGCTCAGTGTCAGGATAATGTGACTGAGTGGGATATCGGGTCATGGTACCAGCGGCCTGATTTCCCAGCGTGAGTGTGTGCAGTCACAAGTCAGTACCTGTCCTGATATGACCTTAGATGTTGCCAGGACACAAAACTCCAACAACCAACTGACATCTTTTGCGAATTAGGAAACCATTATGATAATTTTTCAATCAAACTACAATAAAACCTCTGTAAATCGACCTACCATGGAACCGACTTTAAATGGTCCATTTAGGGAGGTGGTCGGTTTAGAGAGGTTTTAAAAATCATTACAATGTTATTGTATGGGCGATTGTTTGGGACCCAAATAACTCGACCGATATAGGGGAGTGGTCGATCTGTGGAGGTGGTCGGTTAGAGAGGTTTTACTGTACATCTCCCCACACACACCCTACCTCCACCTCCCCCCTCCCCGCACCAGAGAGGTGCTCCTGGGGGTGCTCCCGGGGGACCTGGCGAGTGACGAGGTACACACCCTGGAGGGACGCTGTCAGTCACCAGGGTGACCCCGCTTTGTGTAGAACCACCAAAGTGGACGCCTGTAGCAAGTCCACACAATCTCATTATGTGTACAGATGTGTCCACATGTGTGTGCATGCAATGTGGGCATATACAAATATGTGTTATATATATACTCATATGTCACGATTGTCCGAGGCCATGTATTAATAGATACATACCCACATTATATATGTGATGTATAACGCAATATGCAAGATATGTAAGGGAATGATTATCACATTGTTGTACTCGAAAGACCCAACACTGTACACGTGGCACCACCGACAGCCCTCCTCACCTCCACCGGATGTTGACAAGTGTTAGTCGCATTGGAGGATGTTTTCTCTATATCTCTCTGTGTATAAATATAGTGAAATATTATACTTACGGGTGCTACCTATTATATTCATACATATATTATGTTTGTAAGTGGTCATATGTGAAACCCAGTTTCCTAGGCTGTTGTTGCAAACAAATGAATACGTGCCTAGAGTGGGACTCAAACCCACAGTTCTACCATTCCGGGGGCGAGCGTCCTAGCCATGAGACCGTCTAGGCTCCCTGGTGCAGTTAACCTACCCACACCTACCCAATTCACCTGGGCAATTCTTGACCACAAATATATGATTGTGAGCTTTCTAATTTAATGAGTGTCTATTGGCACATACTTGATTGTCTACTTTTACATGTAAAAGCGATGGTTTGAACAAAAAACAAACATTTCTTGCTGTGAATATGGCCTATGCTGCCGGCACGGCGTAAAGCAACCACCAATCAATCAATCAATCAACCTGGGGAGGTGAGCGTAACTTACGACAGTAATATGGTGTGTAATTGTATTCTACATACACTTATTCTACATACACCGAATACATTTAATGGTAAATGATTTAGCAAGTATCAATTTTATAAGTCATTGGCTTGACTCGGCCGGGATTCGAACTCCCGACCTTCCACAAGGGAGGCATGCGCTCTACTGATTCGGCCACCACGTCCAATCGATGACAAATGTAATGTAAGCACCATGTCATATAATTTTACATATACATATGCACAGATCATCTCAAGTATGTCTATATTATGTTATGTATATTACTAAGATATATAGCATTGTGACCGGATGTGGTGGCCTAATTGGTAGAGTACAGGCTTCCCCTCCAGATTATTGGTCGAGTCAAACCAATGTCTTACAACATTGATATTTATCGCTTCCTAGCCTGGTGCTCAGCATTAATAGGATAGGACAAGGACTGGTTAGCTCAGTGTCAGGATAATGTGAAATGAGTAGGATTATTGGGTCATGGTGCCAGCGGCCTAAATTCCCAGTGGGGCAGCACTATGAAGTCGCCATGAGTGCGCACTGTCACAAGTCACAAGGTTCGAACCATGGTCGAATCAAACCAATGACTTAAATAATTTATACTTGTTACTTCCTAGCCTGGCTGTTGACATTGCTACGACGTAAAACAACAACAAACAAACAAAAGGGCAGGACTGAAGCTGAGACCCAGGTTGCTGGGTCGCAGCTTTACCATACATGGCAGAAGTTAGGGTTGGTGCATATCTCAGCCCTGACCTTCACGACACACAATACCATAACCTCACACTGCACTTATAACCACACGCTTCCTGATAAACCAAACTTGGGAGGATTCTTGATATACATTTGTTTGTAATGTAGATAGCAGTGACATTGTCTGAGCCAATATTGTACATTAGATAAAATAGCATTCATGTTATGTGTATTTCCCAACTCCCCCACATTCTAGTATGTAAGGCCAAATTTAAAAAAGAATTAATTGCTGATCACCCTTTTGAAATAAAAACCAGGGTTGGTGGGCAGTTTTTATTTTTATGTTTTATTTTTGACATAGACATAAAGTAAATCGTAACAGTCTACTTAAACAAAAATGTGTGCTATGAATATATTTACTCTGACCATATCGGATATAAGTGTGTTAACATCTGTTATCACCACTGAGTAGCAATTTCATTCAAATCTTGAATTTTGTTTCATTAATATTTTTGTTTTGTTATTGTTTCTTGTAACTGTTTGTAGATTGCAAATGGTCAGAATCCTGCTTTTACCTTACTTTGTATTAGTCTGTGTACTTAAAACTGCACAGTCCGATGAAAAATCAAATTTTCAATTCCAGAACAATTATCTAGATTTTATTCTACATATCTAATGTACATACTGATGCATCTAATAAGCATTTGTCACCACATAGAAGGGAATGCTGAGCCAATTTATTAGGACCTGTTACTGCAGAAGCCAATGTTGTCAGAGTTTAAGCGTGCTTGCCAAAACTAATTTGACATATGTACACTTCAGACATCTCAAAAGTTAGACATTTAAAATCAAAGTTATTTCAAACTAAAGTAGGATACACTATGACAAATGAATTTAATATATTTATCTCAGGAAAAAATGATAGAAACTCAAAACCATCGGAGTATGCAACTTCAACTTAAGTAAAGTAGAAGGTAACAGTCTACTTATTATAATTATTTAAAAGAAATATGGCTGAAAGTGACAACTATCGGATTGTGCTACTTTAACCCTGTCGGGCTGTGTTGTACTTTAGGTTTACAAATAGAGTACTGAGGCGTGACACGTACACTGGAATTGGTGCGGGTTTAATCTGGTGGGAAATCAGATAGTCTAATGTCAGATAGACACAGACGTCAGTCGCGGGACATCCCGATGACGAAGAGGTTTGGTGACCAGGTTATTTAGGTTCGCCAGTGTCTTTTACACAGACTATAATTATGTGGAGAGTGTTGGGCAGATTCACAGCCCATTGACTTTGTGCCTATATATGTGTTGTATTATGTATTTCATATAGTACCATCATATAATATGTATAAAGCCCCAGTCATACTAAAGCTTGCGACCACTTTGAACCAAATAAATCACACTCATCGGCGATCTCCTTGCGACTAAAGCAATAGTCGATGACCTCCCGGCGACCATTTGGTTTGGGTTTTAAGTAGAGTAGCTGCTACTTCCGTGCGATCAAAATGGTTGTAATGGCCCTGTCACACTACGACATAATGCGGTAGCGTAAGCCAACATAGGTGAAATTTGGTAATTATGTCGAGATACGAAGAGATACGTTACTCGTTCGTTAAGCCTACGTCGAGTTACGTCGAGTTATGTCGAGATACAGTGACACATGTCAAGGTTTTGGACATACCCAAAACTTTTGACGTAGCTCGACGTAAAGGCCATTACATTGGGCTTACGGTGCGCTTATGTTAGGCTTACATCGAGATACATTAGACGTTTGTTGAGCTACGTCGACTTACGGTAGACTGACAGAGAGCCGGCAGGGACATGCAGCTCTCGCGCTGACAACGTGGTGTTAACATATCTCGACATAGGTCTAACTTGTCTCTGACGTGTGCCTAACGTTAGTCTAACGTAAGTCTAATGTGTCTTGATGTATTCGAAGTAGTTGATGAACGGCTGGTACGCGCGTAACATATGTAACGTGCTCCAATGTTCTTCGAACGTAAGCGAACGTGCTGTGAATGTGGTATGAACGTTTTGCCTCGGTGTCCATATGCTGAGCACGCTGGACTGTGGTTGGACTAACAGTGCTCACTCGCGGGCCTGACGTCGACTCATGTTACAAATTACACCAGAGTCACACGTAGCTATGTTAGGGCGGGCGTAATTACGTGAGTCCTATGCTGAGCCGTCGCTAGGGTTTCGCTAGGCTGACGCCGTGCGCGCTGGAGGCTCATTATCCTTACGTTGGGACTTTAAAAAAAAACATTAACTCGGGAGACATGTCACTACTTGGCAATGTTTCGCCTACATCCACTACGATGCACTGACGTCCAATTTGGACCTGAAACGCTGAGAATCTTTCAGTATCTCAATGTAAAAAAGTGATTTTTACGTTGCCCACTGGCTGGCCTGTTACGTCGTAGTGTGACAGGGGTATAAGTTTGGCGATCACTGATTTGATGAATTCACTGGACTATGCGGCTTTAAGCAGAGGAAATTTCAATCACGAATAATGAAGTCTTCCTCATTTCTTTGCTCCATGACCTATTCTAGTAATGCTGAACACCAGGCTAGGTTACGAGAAGTATAATTTGTTAGGTCATTGCTTTCACTTGGTTAGTTTCGAATCTAATGCCTTGCCAACATGGGTAGCCATGGTAACGGGCGCTCAAATCGTTTGTTCAACCCGTCTGGTGCCATGTTGCTTTGTGTATTTACTAAACTGTGGTGAATGCGAAGTACTTCTTAAACCGATGAATGGTGAATGAAATTATTGTTTGGCGAATGAAACTAAAGGGGTGTCTTACCAAAAACATAAGAAAATTCAGTCAAGGGTGAATGGAAATTTGTGATAAAGACTCAATGGTGAATGACACTGAATATAGTTTAAGAAACACCGTTTTAGAGGTACACAGTGTATATCCACTGGCATCAGAGGTAAACACTGACATTTAAGACATTTTTTATTCACAATTTCTATACATTATTCCACAAACATATACTATTCTGTTAACAATAGAAATTGCAGGAACAGTGTAACCATTAATGTTTGTCTTCCGACTGCCCCTTATATTTTAAACAAAATAATCCATGAAACAAAATCATAAGCCCTGGAACTAAAAATAATATACAAATAACCTACAGACTGCTCTTTATGGGAACAAACATATTATGCACTATTGATAAAGATATATTATGGACTATCAGCTACTGTCCTTTTATTAAAGCTGAATGTTATATATTATTCTATATATAACACAGGCTTTGTTTTTAATTGTTAAACACAATTGTCACTCCCTACCCCACACCACCCCATATATACTATCGATAAAGATAAATTATGCATTATCGGTTACTGTCCAATATTAAAGCTGAATGTTATATATCATACTTAATATAACACAGGCTTTGTTTTTAATTGTTAAACACAATATCACTCCCTACCCCTCACCACCACCTATGCACTATCGATAAAGATAAATTATGCATTATCGGCCACTGTCCAATATTAAAGCTGAATGTTGTATATCATACTTAATATAACACGGGCTTTGTTTTTAATTGCTAAACACAATTGCCACGCCCTACCCTCACCACCCACCACGCTCCCTCCCCCTCTCACCCTCTCACCCTCTCACCCTACCTTTGACCGGGCACTGCGGGTCCTCCTTCGGCCGGCCCTGTTTACCTTGCCGTCGCGGCGTGCCTTATCAGGGTTCACTCCTTTGTCCGTCTAGGTGGGTGTTCCCGTCGCTTTTCGCTTAATTAAACCGTCGCCTCTGGCGTATCGGGTCGCCCGGCCACCCGCGTGAATGCTGCCCTCTGACCCCGGTCTGAGGCGGAAAGCCGCACCGCTTAGGCACCCCGTGTAGGTGTAGCGATTACTGAGCCGGTCAATTTACCACCGGCAGTTTGTCTACTTCGGCATTAAACATGGATTACAAAGTAGATGTGACTAATGGGGTCTAACTCGTAACAATAGGCGTATAGCAGCAGCCAGCCGAGTGTATGTGTGTATGTATTTATGTGTGTGTATGTATGTGTGTATGTATGTGTATGTATGCATGTACGTGTGTATGTATGTATATGTATGTATGTGTGTATGTATGTATGTGTATGTATGCGTGTATATGTATATGTATGTATGTGTGTATCTATGTGTGTATGTATGCGTGTATGTATGTGTATGTATGTGTGTATGCATGTGTGTGTATGTGTGTATGTATGTGTATGTATGCATTTACGTGTGTATGTATGTATATGTATGTATGTGTATGTATGCATGTACACATATATGTATGTGTGTATGTATGTGTGTATGTATGTATGTGTGTATGTATGTATTGTATGTGTGTATGCATGCATGTGTGTATGTATCTGCATGTATGTATGTGTGTATCTATGTATTTATATGTATGTGTATGTTTGCATATATGTATGGATATATGTATGTGTGTATGTATGCATGTATATGTATGTGTGTATGTATGCCTGGATGTATGTGTGTATGTATGTGTGTATGAATGGATGTTTGTTTGTTGTTGTTTTACATCCTAGCAACATCTAAGGTCATATCAGGATGGGTACCAACTTGTGAGAGTGCACACTCATGGGGACTTTAAAGTGCTGCCCCACTGGGAGACCAGGCCACCAGCACCATGACCTGATATCCCACTCAGTCACATTATCCTGATACTGAGCCAACCAGTACTTGCCCTATCATAATAATGCCGAGCGCCTGGCTAGGAAGTAACAAGTATACAGTTTTAAGTCATTGGTCTGACTCGACCAGGGTTCGAACCCACCATCCCACGATCTACCACCACGGGAGACGGACGATCTAAGTCTAACTCATTCGGCCATCTCGTCTGGTCTGTATGGATGGATGTATGGATATATGTGGGTGTATGTGTGTATGTATGCATGTATGTGTGTATCTATGTGTTGTATGTATGTATGTATGCATGTATGTGTGTATGTATTTGCATATGGATGTATGTGCATATGTGTGTATGTTTGTGTGTCTGTGTGTGTATGTATGTGTATGTGTGCATGCATGTATGTATATGTATGTATATGTATGTATATGTGTATAAAGATGTGTGTATGTATGCATGTAAGTGTTTGTATGTGGGTCTGTACACATATTTGTATGTATGTGTATATGTGTAGGCCTATATGATGTGTGTCTCAACATTTAATTTTAATTTTTAAATGCTGGAGATACAGAATACGCTTTGGACCATTGGTTTAACTCGGCCGGTGCTCGAATCCACGACTTCCCACGCGCGAATCCATCCAGCGGTCATATGCTAGGTACACACCTACCGTTTTTCCGCACCCACCTACCGTATACGATCTAAAACTGCCCGAAAGTCGTGAGGTGTGCACTCCCCTAGCACACCTACCGATTGCGATTCACGACTAAAAACTCATTTTTAGGGCTAAAACGGTAGGTGTGTACCTAGCTTACGATTGCGATTCGCGATTCTAAAAATGAATTGGCCCGTTTTCAGTTTTAAGCGGGTCGGGTCGAGTCGCGAGTTTTAGTGCGCGAATCCTATACGGTAGGTGTGTACTTGGCATTACCGATTCGGCGACCTATAAAGATATATTATGCACTATCAGTTAGTGTTTAGGAATAAGCAAAGTCGCTTTGGTCATGTTTCTGTCGCTTTATAGTTGCATAGCCCGATGGTTTTGAGTTTCTGACATTTCTTTTTAGATAAACATAATTATTAGGTTGTTTTCTATAATTGACCATACTTTAGTCTGAAGTAACGTTTATTATATATGGTTAACATTGGAGATATTCAAAGTGAAAGCACAACCAAATTAGTTTTTGGCAAACACGTAAATATTCTGACACCATAGGCTTCAGCGCTAACAGTAACATGTTTCTATTAAATTGCCTTTGCGTGCCCTTTTAAAGTTTTATGCAGCACAACATGTTTAATAAATGCACCAGTATCTAAGTTTGATATATAGAATCAAATCTAACTGAACATCTTGGTTCGAAAAATGTTATGCTTTTATCGGGCTATGCAGCTTGAAAGTTAACTTAAAGTTGCATAATCCGATCACATTTTCAAAACCAAAACAATTATTCAGATTTGATTCTGCATATCTATCTTAGATACTAATGCACTTATTAAGTATTTGTTGCCTCATCAAAGGGAATACGGAGTCATTTTAATAGAAGCTGTTAGTGCTGAACCCTATAGTGTCAACATTTTTGGCATGCTTTGCCAAAACTAATTTGAAATATTTACACTTGAAATATAATCAAAGTTAGCCATTTAAAATAAAAGTTACTTCAAACTAACGTAAGGTAGATTATGACAATTAATTTAATATATTTATCTCAGAAAAATATCAAACTAAAAACCACCGGGCTATGCAACTTTAAAGCTGCATAGTCCGATGAAAACATAAAATTTTCAAAACCAAAATGAAGGATTCATTCTACACATCTAACTTAGATACTGGTGCACTTATTAAACATTTGTCACCACATAGAAGGGCACACTGAGGCAATGTAATAGAATGTTACTGCAGAAGCTTATGGTGTCATAGTTTTGGCATGCTTGCCAAAATTAATCTCACATGTTTGCATTTCAAATATCTCAAAAGTTAGCCACTTAAAACAAAAGTTTACTTCAAACTAAAGAAAGGTAGATTATAGCAATCAACCTGATATATTTATCTCAGAAAATGACAGAAACTCAAAACCAACGGACTAGGCAACTTTAATTAAAGTCAATTAGAGATGCCTGTCCCCTTGTGCCGATATTGGCACGTCACGGCCGGACGAACACGCCACCCTCCCGGCCCTCTTGCCTCCGGCCTCCGTCGACCCTCAGAGGAGCCTCCTGGGCGTTTGCACACCATTCACTGAGACCCTTATTCCATTCACCGCCAGCTCTCAAACTGTCGTCTGCGTTGACCAAAATGTCGTCTGTTGGCAGGGAAACTCACTGGAAAAGCAATTCCACTGCACACACACACATACACACTTTCCGGTGAGTGTGTAAATATATATATATATATATATATACACATACGCACACACATACATACACACTTTCCGGTGAGTGTGTAAATATATATATATATATATATATATCTATATCTATATATATACATATATATATATGCTGTATAACTAGTATAAGATATTGATAGTAAAATTTACACGAGTATAATATTTAATAAGCCGGAAGATTCCATATATATTATATATTATATACATACATATTATATATGTCGTATAGAGCATATTTTACACCAATTGTATTATGGATGGAACCGTTATGCTACTATTCTATGTGTTGGGACTCAAAGCTATATATATATATGTATATATATATATACATACATATATATATATATATATATATATATATATACAGAGAGAGAGAGAAAGAGAGAGAAACAGAGAGAGAGAGAGAGAGAGAGAGCGCGAGGGGGGGGGGGGGGGGGGTAGAGCAGCCACCAACATTAACTTTCAGTATAAAAGAGTGGCATTGATGTTGGAATAACTGGTTAACTCTGATGACACAGCAGACGACATTTGTTCTACTGCAGTCGATCAGCTGGCGGCCACGGAATTTCGCGCTGAAAAGTGTTAAATGGCGAGGGACCAGTAGGGGTCGTGATAGTGGAAGGTGGGCCGGGGGCGGGGCTTGCGATGGGGGTAGGGGGTGGGTGGGGGTGGGGGGTGAGGATGAAGAGCCACACCTAAGCACCGCCCAATCGCCACCACGGTAGCAATTGAATAGGACATTTATGTAGACATTTATGTGGGGCACTCCTGTGTGCTTTGTTCCCGACGCTTGGCACTTTTATGTCCTGCGGCGTCTCAAAGCAGTGCACCACCCCGGAGAGTAGTATGCCTTACTTTATGGGGTTTCCCTAAAGCTGTCTGTCGTGAAGGGTGTGGGTAGTTGCAAATGGAAAACATTGAGCCTTTAGAAATTGGATTCGAACCCATGCTTCTGCCAGTCCAGGGCCACTGTCCTAACTATTAGCATATTAGCTAGACTTCCTGAGTCAAGCCAATGATTTACAAAATTGCTACTTGTCACTTCCCAGGCTGGCGCTCGGCATTGATAGGATAGGACAAGGACTGGTTAACTCGGTGTCATGATAATGTGACTGAGTGGGATATCAGGTCATGGTGCCAGTGGCATGGTCTCCCAGTGGGGCAGGACTATAAAATCGCCATGAATACGCACTGTCACAAGTCGGTAACCATCCTGATATGACCTTAGATGTTGCCAGGATGTAAAACTCCAAGAAATAAACACAACTACAAATATCCAGGCAATGCACTTACACTACATACATGGGGACGGTTCCACACTATACAGTGTGCAGCACATTCAGAATTCTGCTCATCGCATTAATGATCAATGTCATTGGGTTGATTTTGCAAAGGAAAGGAAATTTGTACCTCGAGTGGGATTCGCACCCACAGTTCTGCCATTCCAGGGCTAGCGCCCTAACCATTAATCTATCTAGACTCCCCGATGACTCTCCTCAGCTGATAAAGTGACATAGGCTAGGCAATGTTTGCACAGTTGGATCATCTTTCTGTAAAAAATAGAATTGAACAGAATCTTGAATCACTAATTAGAGAAGAACTATAAAGATGTTTACTGCCATAGACATCGCCAAGGAAGGTATCCCAAAACTTACTTTGATACATAGTAGCCAGACGGGATGGCCGAATGAGTTGAGCATCCATCTCCTGTTTTTGGAGATCGGGGGATCCGAACCGATGAGTTCATGGTTTCTAACCCTGGTCGAGTCAAACTAATGTCCTTAAATTGATACTTGTTGCTTCCTAGCCTGGCGCTTGGCATTATTAGGATAGGGCAAGGACTGGTTGGCTCAGTATCAGGATAATGTGACTTATCTGGTGCTGGTGGCCTGGTCTCCCAGTGGGGCACACTGTCACAAGTCGGTAACCATCCTGATATGACCTTAGATGTTGCTAGGACGTAAAACAACACCAAACAAACAAAATAAAAACAGATACATAATAGTGAATTTGGAGTCCTTTAAGATATATCGAATAGTCATGTAGGGAACATACATACAATTTAGATGACCAGATCTTTAAAGTTGCATAGTCCGATGGTTTTGAGTTTCTGTCATTCTCTGAGATCAATATGTTAGGTTGGTGGTTGTAATCTACCTTACTTTAGTTTGAAGTAACTTTTACTTTAAATGGTTAACTTTTGAGATATTTGAAGTGCAAATGTGCAAAATTAATTTGGGCAAGCTTGTCAAAACTCTAACACCATAGGATTCTGCAGTAACAGATTCTATTAAATTTACTCAGTATTCACTTCTTTGTGATGACAAATGTTTAATAAGTGCAGCAGTATCTAAGTTAGATATGTAGAATCAAATCTAGATAATTGTTTTGGTTTTGAAAATTTTATGTTTTCATCGGACTATGCAGCTTTAAAGTGTGGGTGATGGTGCGAAAGGGTGAGGTGGTAGGGTTTATGGGTAAGGTCAATTATAACGATGAACCTAACATACTTATCTCAGAAGAAATTACAGAAACCCAAAACCATCGGACTATGTAACTTCAAAGTTCATAGTCATGGAGGGGATATAAACAAAAATTCAGATGACCAGATTTTCAAAGTGTGGGTGATGGTGGGGTTTGTGGGAGATGGGCGGGTGGGGGGGGGAGGGTTACCTGATCACCCACACATACACACACACCTCCTCCATTGCAGACACACACCCTGTCGGGTTGAAAGAGTTGGGGGTAACTGGGAAAGTCATCCCGCAACGCCTGGAGGGGCTGGAGGACAGCTGGGTGTGAGAGAAGTGTGCGCACCCTGCCATCACACCTCCTCACCCCATCCTCTCACCATCCCCCAGGGTCCCAGGTGTGAAGAGTAATGTGCGAGCAGGTACAACAACTCCAGGCCCTCGCCGAGTCACCTCAGGGAGTTCACATCACCAACTTAGGATCCTCGGCAGGAGTTTGTTTCGAACACAATGATGCAACTAGATTGGGTGGGATGGCCGAATGAGTTGAGCGCCCCGCGTCTCGTTTTAGTAGGTCGTGAGATTTGAAACTCATGGCTGAATCAAATCAATGACTTATAAATCTATGCCAAGCCTGGCATTTGGTATTTCTAGGATAGGGCAAGGAGAAATTGAATGAGGAAGACCAATTATTGCGATTCCAAATTTCCCATGCTTAATTAATACACACAAAAATACCTAAAAGAAACAAACCCCAAACAAGTAATATCCATTATCTGTTAGAGCACACCAGGTAAGATATTAAAGTTGCATAGTCCGATGGTTTAGAGTTGTTGCCTTTTTTAATTATAGATAAATATATTGAACTGATCGTTATCATCTACCTGAATTTGGTTTGAAGTAAATGTTATTTAAATTGCAAACTTTGTTGAAATCTGCTCAGTGAAACCATGATAAATTAATTTTAAGCACATACAAATATATATATATATATATATAGATATATATAGAAACTGTAAAACCCAGCCGTGTGATGTATCAAATACAACCTCCTTCTCATGTGCACTGCCTCTCTCAAATTCTCCAAAGGTGGTGACTGGTGGTGAGTGATTGACTCAGAGATCAACCTCGGGTCCGTACTACTAAACGCACACCACCAAATCTCTGACCATACAATATGCAGTAGGGCCTACTACACAAACCTACTCTCCGCTCTGGTGGCGAGTAACACCACCAGAAGCGTGGATCGGCAGGGAAGTTCAACTGCTGAAAGAGCAGCTCCCATTCCATGATTGCCGTTTATTAAGGCAGCTTGGTGACATTATCAATGTTTCTGGTAGCATCATTAAGAGCTTCTCCTTTGTTTGTTTGTTTCATTCGATTGTCCTTGAGGAGACATCGATCTGGTTGCAGAGTTTCCCTGATTGATATGAAGGGAGATAGGGAATGAGATAGAGAGGGATATAGACAGGGAAACAAAGTTAGATAGAGAGGGAGCTAGAGAGGTAGCTAGACAGGGAGCTAGAGAGGGAGATTGGGATATAGAGGGCGATAAGGAGTGAGGTTGAGAGGGAGATAGAGAGGGAAGTAGCAAGGGAGACAGAGCGGGAAATAGAGAGGGAGACAAAGCTAGATTAGAGAGTGAGCTAGAGAAGGAGCTAGAGAGATAGCTAGAGAGGTAGCCAGATAGGGAGCCAGAGAGGTAGCTAGAGAGGTAGCTTGAGAGGTAGCAAGACAGGGAGATTGTGATATATAGGGTGATAGGGAGTGAGATTGAGAGGCAGATAGAGAGGGAAGTAGCAAGGGAGACAGAGCGGGAAATAGAGAGGGAGACAAAGCTAGATTAGAGAGTGAGCTAGACAGTGAGCTAGAGAGGGAGCTAGAGAGGGAGCTAGAGAGGTACCTAGACAGGGAGACTGGGATATAGAGGGAGATAGGGAGTGAGATTGAGAGGGAAGTACCAAGGGGGGCAGAGAGGGAAATAGAGAGGGTATACGGAGGGAGATAGAGAGGGTGGTAGCGATGTACGTAGATAGATATCACGAGACTTCATGGCGATTTTAGGAAGCTAGGCTTCCAGACCTGGGGGAGGTGTTTGTGCGTGTGTGTGTGTGTGTGTGTGTGTGTGTGTGTGTGTGTGTGTGTGTGTGTGTGTGTGTGTGTGTGTGTGTGTGAAAGCAGGGTAGCGGGTGACAAGACAGGGGGTGGACACCTCGAGGGGGAGATGCCTGACTCATCTAATGGGATTACTCCGGCACCCTGATCCACAGACGCGCTGGTGGTCACGTGGGGTGTAATTACGGCAACATGGGGGTGGGGGATGGGGTGGCGGGGTGTTGACTGGCAAATCGATCCACTTCTATCAATTAGCACCCTCCAGGCTTTGCATTAACTTTTTGAATAATGTGAAATTTAGACAAATCAGCTAACTTGGTAAATTATGTAGGGTTTGGAAAAGTGCCAAGGAACCGGAATATTGGTATTTTAAAATTGCAGGGTGCATGGATGATTTTAAGTTACTGCATATTCTTGAAGGATCATGTTTGGTTGTATAATTATAATCTATTTTATTTTAGTTTGAAGTAACCTTTATTTTATGGAGTTAAGTACGCAGACACTTCGGGTGAACACACGAAAAATTAATTTTGGCATGCACAATAATGACTTACAAAATAGATACTTGGTGCTATCTAGCCTGGCACTTGGCATTACAAATAATAGGACAGAGCAAGGACTGGTTTGCTCAGTACCAGGATAATATGACTGAGTGGGATATTGCATCATTGTACTGGTGGAATGGTATCCCAGAAGCAATATGAAGACACCATGAGTGCGCACTGTCACAGTTCGGTACCCATCCTGATAAGACATTAGATGTTGCTAGGACTATACACTCCAATAAACAATCAGCTAATGTGACGTCATTAGATTTTGATTCTCCTTTCCGGGACCACAAATATAAATAGCCCCTTGATGCAACGATTGACGTTTATAAAATTGTATATTATATATACCATATATATAAAAAATCTGGCTGTGTGTAAAGAAGACGACACAACCGAGTCATGGGTCAGAGACTTTATTTGCGTCTTGGCAAAGCACAAATATAGGCTCACCGGTTACAACAATTTGAAATTCGATGCGCGAACTGCTAAAAATCTCCGATGGTGGCGCCAGCGTAGCCACCACAGACCACCCAGCGATTGGACGATATCATAATAAGTGTATACTTTATTAATAATGAATATAGATGAATAAATAATAAACGCGAGCTAGCCCTGCACCCATTTATATCCGTATAATATATTATGCATTCTATATTACAATATGTGCACTATATAACACTCCCAAGAGGCGGCGGCGTCTTCAGTGGACGGCTCTGGATACGCCGCTACCCTGCTTTCCCCTGCCACCACCCTTAACCATCATGAACAAACCATTAACACACCGAACATCCTACACAACTATCAACCTGTCTAAACACATTGAACATTTTATAAGACATACAAAATATCTTGTCAACTATAAACTTACCTTGTTTTATAAGAGAAAAAATGTAACCCTCAATGATTGTTTGAGTTGCTCCGAGTATACACTTTCTACTCAGTGCTGCTCCACATTTTTGCATGAACTACAGTGACTGGTGCTGTACATTATACAGCAGGAGCCACTCCCTTAATTCTACAGGATCGGTGCTGTAACTAATACAGGACTGATCAAACTTAGATTATTTAGACTTTCAATTCCAATAGTAAGATGGCCGGAAGACCAGTGAAACAAATGTCATATTCAGATGAATAAATACTTTACACAACAACAAAAAGTTGTGCTTATTCGGGCCTGGTAGCCCCCCCCCCCCCAGCTCCCAGCCTGGTTATATGTGGTAGTGGCCGGTATTAATAATGTGACGTCACGTACTGGGTGATCGATGGGTCGTGGGTCAACACGTGTACCATAATGGGACCAAACAGTCATGCAGGTTAATAGATGTGCGACTTGCTGGTCTCACTTGTAAATGTGTCAGCGGTCGCAGTGGGTTAAATAATCCATAATCCACAGGCGGTTAAGTGCGATTACTACAGTACACACTTGATGCGAGTTTTCTTTGAGAAGAATATGTGGTGGCCAGGTGAAGTGTATTTTGAGAAGAGTCACACCTCCCATCAACGCAGGGTGACAAAAGTGAAGCAGCCTCGTTTTGGTGACTATTCTGGGATGATTGGTTGGTTGTTGGAGGTTTATATCCTGGCAACATCTAAGGTCATATCACTATCAGGATGGGTACCGACTTGTGACAGTGCACACCCATGGGAACTTTATAGTGCTGCCCCACTGGGAAATCAGGATGCCAGCACCATGACCCAATATCCCACTCAGTCACATTTTCCTGACACTGAGCTAACCAGTCCTTGCCCTATCCTAAGAATGCCGAGTGACAGGCTAGGAAGCGATACATATTACTTTTTATAAGTGATTGGTTTGACTCTACCGGGAACAAAACTCCAGATCTCCCGCACAAGAGGCCCGTGCTCTACCGATTGGGCCACCACGATTCTGGGATGATCTTTCTATATAATATATATATATTATATATACATATATATATATATATATATACAACGCATGACATTTCCATTTCCATGAACACATTAGCACTTCCTCCGTCTGAAGGCAGATTTACATCAATTAAAGCTGCATGTTCCGGTAAAAACATCAACATTTCAAAAACAAAACAATCATCTAAATTTGATTCCACATATGTAATTTAGACACTGGTGCACTTATTAAGCATGTGTCGCCACATAGAAGGGAACACTGAGATAATTTAATAGAATCTGTTACTACAGAAACCTATGGTGTCAGAGTTTTGGTGTGCCTGCCAAAATTAATTTGGCATGTGTGCACTTCAAATATCTCAAAAGCTAGCCATGTAAAATGAAAGTTACTTCAAACTAAAGTAAGGTAGATTATACCGAGTAACATAATATATTTATCTCAGTAAAGGACAGCAACTAAAAACCATCGGAATATGCAATTTTAAGTAAGTACTTTAGCTTTGAAAAGTTGACGGTTTCACCGAACTATGCAGTTTTAACAGCAATTCCTCTGCAGCAGGCACTGCATGAACTAAATGTTTCTTGTCTACACAGTCAACCCTTGTTAATATGCAATTTTAAACAAGAACTAATTGTTGTTTCAATTCATGGACTCCATTTCATTAGTCCTTGTTTTAGGTTATGTATGTGGTTAGGTGTATTTTTTTGGTGAGGTGATCGTGGTGGGGAGGGGGTTGCAAATGATTTCAGTACAAGAATACAATTAACATACAGAGTATCATATTTGCATCACAAAGTGCGATTCGGTGCAACTTATATTGTATTGAACCTTTAAACAAAAAAATTGGATTAATTCGCACTTTTAAAATTGTTGTTTAAATTGGCTAAATGTGTAATTTATTTTAAGTTAATTGTGTGTGTGTCCTATTGAATGGTGCGTCGGTGTCTGGTTGGTACAGGTGTTTGTCGGCTGTAACCAGAGTCAGGTCGGCAGGCCGATGTTAACCATTCACCTGCACGTCCCCGGTGGATGGGTGGGTGTCACATTACACCGCACTGTACCCTGGGACCTACCCTCCACAGAACACCGGCAGCTCCGGTAACCGGCCGGTGTGGCGGTTTCAGATCTCAGTGGGTTTGGAGTCTTCGCTCAGTGTTCTGCGCATGCGCATATTCGATTAACATGACCCGGGTGGTCACCCGAGTTGCTAGAAATTCAAATAGAACACCGCGAGTGGAGTTGACAAAAACAAGTGCCGTGTGCTAAAAGTATTTTAGCTCAATAATTTATATTTAGCGAATTGAAGAGTTAATGCCTTGACCACATTTATGCGTCAAAAAGTCACTCAGTTCGTCTAGTGGATTAAGCGAATATGCTGAAATGCCGTTAGATTTTGACGCATGTGCAAAACCCCGAGCGAAAACTCCAAATCCACTGAGATCTGAAATCGCCACACCGGTGCACGGCACCCGGCGGTCAGTGGGGGAATCGGAGGGGGGAGGGGAGGGGAAGGGGGAGGGGAGGGGAAGGGGAAGGGTGAGGGTGAGCGCAAGGGGAAGCGGAAGGGGAAGGAGAGAGAGAGGAAGAGGAGTGACAGAGGAGAGGGGAGGGGGGGGAAGGGGAGGGAATTAGAAAACAGGGGAGGAGGGGGAAGAACAGGGAGAGAGAGGAGAGAGGGAAGGAGAGGGGAACTACACTACAGTTTGTGGTCAGAGAGAGAGGAGAGAGGAAGATGAGAGAGGGAATGAGAGGGAGACTACACAACAGTTGGTGGTCAGAGAGAAGGAGGAGAGACGGAATGAGAGGGATACTAAACAACAGTTGGTGGTCAGAGAGAAGGAGGAGAGAGGGAATGAGAGGGATACTACACAACAGTTGGTGGTCAGAGAGAAGGAGGAGAGAGGGAATGAGAGGGATACTACACAACAGTTGGTCAGAGAGTGGTGGAGAGGGAGAGGGGGGTAGAGAGGAAGGAGAGATGGGCACAGGTAGAGAGAAAAAGAGATGGAGAGGGCGAGTGAAGCGTTGGTTGAGGAGAGAGGGGAAGGGTAGACGTGGAGGAGAGGAGAGATGAAAGAGGGAAGGAGAAGGGAGATGCAGATAATTGGGGGTGGGAGAAGGGGGTAAGAGTGAAGGAGTGCAGGCAAACTTCTAATTTAGGCTATTTTACTCTGGAACCCCCCACTTTCTATGACGTCATCTCATGGGATGCCCCATCAGAATTCGTATGCAAAAACTCACCGATCGCTACTTGAGGCGATTCGATTTCGAACCCGCAGACCTTTGTGTGACAATTTGATACATTGTCTGAACACTCGTCTCTTACAGGCTACAAGCTATCTTCCGCAAACATCGCGCAATACACACACAGATGGGATGGCCAAATGAGCTGAGTGCCCGCTCCCCAGGTTGAGTCTAAACAATGACTTAACAATTGATACTTTTTGCAACCTAGCCTGGTTGTTGGCACTACTAGTACTACTAGGATGAGGAAGATCAATTGTTGAACTCTCCCCTAGTCCATTGACAAATGTTTTTGTTTTTTTAAGCGGAATGTAATTAGTGTCTAAAATGTTGAAAATGACGTAATTACTCAATTAGTCAGCGGAACATTTACTATCTTGATCTGTAGGCATCCGTGGGGTGTCATTCATTAATGTATGTATAATTATGTGAATATAGATGCAATGGGGGAGGAAGACAATGTGGACAAAGGAAGAGGTGGGAAGGCAACATTAGGGAATGTACAGGCCTGGAGTTCAGCAAGTCCCAGAGGGCAGTGGAGAACAGAGAAAACTGGAGAAAACTGGTTGCAAAGTCATCTGTGGTGCCCCATTGATCATCACAGTTAAGGGATTGGTGATCAGATGCATGTATGTATGTATGTATGTATATATATATATATATATATATATATATATACATATATATATATATATAAATATATATATATATATATATATATATAAATTCTCCCTAAACCGAGACCTCCCTATATGGACCGTTTAAAGTTGGTCCCACGATTGGTCGATTTAGAAATGTTTTACTGTGTGTGTATTATATGTGTATATATATATATATATATATATATATATATATATATATAAATATACACACTGTCTATGTGTATATATATATATATATATATATATATATATATACTGTGTGTGTATATATATATATATATATATATATATATGTATACACACACACACATATATATATATATATATATATGTATACACACACACAGTAAAACATTTCTAAATCGACCAATCGTCTTATATATATGTATACACACACAGTAAAACATTTCTAAATCGACCAATCGTGGGACCGACTTTAAACAGTCCATTTAGGGAGGTCGTCGGTTGAGGGAGAATTTTGTTTAATCGCTACAGTGTCTCTTGTTAATTAATGAACCCAACAAGAACATGGTCATCCCTTTATATCCGCCAACCCTTCAAAAGACATGACGCACGCACGCACGCTTTGATATATCTCCAAATATATCATGTTCAAGAGTAATCTTACCGGCAATAAATTGCACAAGCGTTCAGCTTATATGTGTAGGTGGCGCCACCCGTGGCGAATTACCGCGTAATAAGAATGGTCTGGCCAACTGCGCGCGTGCCCCTGCAGTCGATTGGTGGGGCTGGGAGTACTTACAGTCGCGCGGGTGTGTGCGCATGCGCCCTGTCGGGGTGCACCCCTGCAGCGCCGCAGATCGTGCAGCCTCTCGTTAATCACGTGCTGAAACCCGGCCCGCCGAGCTTGTTCTGGCAGGATGTCCGCGAAACTGACCTCTTCTTTTCACTCCCGCGTGGGAAGGCACTCAATACTCAATAGACGATTTCCACGACCATCCCTCCCCTCCCTCTGGCGGCAGTGGGAAAGAATTTGTTTTCTGGGTAGAACTTCAGAAGTAGTTGTAATGCATTCCAGAGCATCCAAACTCGCAGAAGCCAGCACAAAACTGCTAGGAATTAGAATTGAAATATCAAATATTTAATAGCACATCTTTAGAACGGCAGGGATTCCCATTCATTGATAGCTAAATAAATGCATTACCATTAAACACATTTGATATATGGGAAAGACCCGTCCAAAGAGGGAGAGTGAAAGGTGGAAGAAGGGAAAGGAAAGTGTGGACATGGGAGGGAGAGAGGAGAAAGCGAGAGAGAGAAAGAGAGCGAGAGTGAGAGGTGGGAGAAGGGAATGGAAAGAGGGGAGAGAAAGCGAGAGAGGGAACTTGACTTCTGGGTTGTTTGTAACCTTACGATGGTTACTGGTTGCAGAACTGCAACATTATAATTTATAGAGAGGCTCCGATAAATCGGCCCAATCTTTGGTTGAAGATTAATCTTCAGTAGGGATGGTTGTAGAAGCTGGGGACATCTTTACAACGTTGTAATGGCGAAACGTTGGGGCGGCCCCGAATCTCTTCAGTCCGGCGGTAGTTGAGTACTTGTATCAAGCAGACAGCAGGAAGGGTTTCGAGGAAGGGCGGGTAAGGATGGGTGCAGCGGTGGTTCCAGCAATGAGAACAAAGCGAGAGAAACGTAAAGGTACAGGGCCCCACCCAAGCACACAACTCCCCTGGTCAGGGGGAGAAGTATGCCTGGGAGAAATAGAAAGGGTAGAGTCTAGGAAAGAGAAATGAGGAGAGTTGAGTCAAAGGACCATGTCTATTTGCTCTATGGTGACCAACCAGCGAGCCATAGACACGGACAGAGTAACAGTAGAAAGTTAAATGCTGGTGGGCTCCCCCTCCTGGAACTCTTTTCAGATATATCAAGGAGGAGCAAGGCCAGCGGAGAGGAGATAGAGAGAGGTGTGGACAAAGTGCAGTCCGGATAGCAAGTGAGAGAGGGGAGAGAGCGAGAGAGAGCGGGGAGGGAGGAGAGGAGATAGGAAAGTACAGAGTGGTTGTACACTTGCACACTGCCCCTCCCCACCTCCCCCCACCCCCGCCCCCCGCTGTTGCTCGTTACGTCCAGTTAAGAGTTTCCCCCCACGCCACGTCCCTCTAAGAAGAATCACCACGCTTTGAACACGGGGGACGGTACTTGCGCCCGGTCGGCTAGTCAATAAATCTCAATGCATTCCGCAGTGGTTGTACCAAGCAAGGTGCACCCGCCCTGCACGACCTGGCTCATACTAACTAAGGAGGGGGGCAGACCTCGGAAACCGGTGTCGCAGTTTCAGCCGTGCGCCAGTTTAAGCCATGCACATAGACTCAAATTCAAGGCATTGTCAATGGTCGCGAGCAATCTTCACACAGAAAATACAGAAAAAGTGAAATATCTCTAAAACCAGACCACCTATTAACAAATCGCTTGGTACAGATAAAGAAAACATCTGTACCAAAAAGATTATATTAAATTTATAAGGTTAGGGTTCTTGATTTCTATTAATTTTGAATAAAACTAATGTTTTGCACTGTGTGTACCATAAAACTCAAGGCATTGTCAATGGTGGTGAGCAATCTTCAGACAGAAAATCCAGGAAAAGTGAAATATCTCTAAAACCACACCACCTAGAAACAAATCGCTTGGTACACAATCATATAGAAAACATCTTGACCAAAAACATTATATTAAATTTATAACCTTAGTGACTCACGACCATTGACAATGCCTTGAGTTTGAGTCTATGCGCACGGCTGAAACTGGCGCACGGCTGAAACTGCGACACCGAGGCCACTCGTGTGTGTGTGTGTGCATCTGTGTGTGCGTGTGTGTTTGCATGTGTGTGTTGGTTCCCACTTATTTAAAGTTGCATAGTCCGATGGTTTTGAATTTCTGTATTTTTTATGAGATAAATATATTAGATCGATTACTAGTATCTACTTTACATTAGTTCAAAGTTACTTTTGTTTTAAATAGTAAACCTTTGAGATATTTTGGGTGCAAACATGGAAAATTAGTTTTGGCATGCTTGCCAAAACTCTGACACCATAGACTTCTGCAGTAACAGTTTCTGTTAAATTGACTCAGTAAATTGACGCAGAAACAAATGCTTAATAAGTGCATCAGTATCTAAGTTAGATATGTAAAATCAAATCTAGATAATTGGTTTGGTTTTGAAAATTTGATATTTCATCAGACTATGCAGCTTTAACTGTATTTTAAACGGCTAATTTCATAGTTGGGAGGAAATCATGGCAATTTGGTATAATCCTCGATCGGGGCCCAGTTGTGCGGGGTGAGAAGGTACAGCCATGTGTGTGTTTGGTATGCCTACTTGCATACACAAACACACAGGGCCGTAGCTAGCAGGAGTGCAAGGGGGTGGGTTGCCCTCCTCTCTCCCACCACCACCCTCCCACCCAAACCCATTATGCAACCTCCCTGAAATGGCTGAAAATGGCATTTCATCTTCAATGCTTCTAGATTTCAACATTTCTGGAGGAGGACATACCCCTAGACTCCCCGTAGTACCCCATTCCGCCATCACTCATTCGTTCCATGAATGTATAAAAACCCAAACAAAACTTCCTACCTACGGTTATGATATGTGCCTACATACACGATATGTGCCTACATACATATATATGTACATATATATATATATATATATATATATATATATATATGTATATATATATATATGTATATATATATATTATATATATATATATATATATATATATATACACAAATAAGTAGATATATGAGCCTGTCTCAAAAGGTGATAACTCTTCTTTTTTTTGTCCAGTGTAACGATTGACACAAAACAGCACAGAAATGGTTACACTGAAAACAGAAGGACATTTGCTTCAAATCAATATGTATTCTATTGGGATTATGAAACACCATGTAAAAAACAAATCAGTTTATCCTGAGCAAATGCATAAGCAGATAGAATTTTGTTCCATATTGCTTATGCTAGGTACACACCTACCGTTTACGAGGCGATTCGCGAATAGGATCTCGTTAGTCGTTAGGTGGGTGCGGACCCCTAGCAAGCAATTCGAAAAACGAATCGGGACGATTGCAAATCGGGAGGTGCGTGCGGTCGGTCGTATCTTAAACGGTACATGCGTGCTAGCCGCTGACCGGTTTTAACGAACAACCAATCGCCGGGCCGGAAAACGTGTGTGTGTCTCTGTGTCTATGTGTGTGTCTGTGTGTGTATGTGTCTCTGTGTGTGTCTGTGTGTGTGTGTCTCTGTGTGTGTGCCTCTGTGTCTGTATGTGTGTCTCTGTGTCTATGTGTGTGTCTCTGTGTGTGTCTCTCTGTGTGTCTCTATGTGTGTGTCTCTGCGTCTGTATGTGTGTCTCTGTGTGTCTGTGTGTGTGTCTCTGTGTGTCTGTGTGTGTGTCTGTGTGTGTGTCTCTGTGTGTGTCTCTGTGTCTGTAGATGTGTCTCTGTGTGTCTCTGTGTCTGGGTCTCTGTGTGTGTCTGTGTGTGTCTATGTGTGTGTGTATGTGTGTGTCTCTGTGTGTGTCTATGTGTGTGTGTCTCTGTGTGTGTGTCTCTGTGTGTGTCTCTGTGTATGTATGTGTGTCTCTGTGTCTATGTGTGTGTCTCTGTGTGTGTCTCTTGTGTGTTTCTCTGTGTCTCTATGTGTGTGTCTCTGTGTCTGTATGTGTGTCTCTGGGTCTGGGTCTGTGTCTGTGTCTCTGTGTATGTGTGTGTGTCTGTGTGTGTCTGTGTGTGTGTCTGTGTCTGTATGTGTGTCTCTGTGTCTATGTGTGTGTCTGTGTGTGTCTCTGTGTGTGTGTCTCTGTGTGTGTGTCTCTGTGTCTGTATGTGTGTCTGTGTGTGTGTCTGTGTGTGTCTCTGTGTCTCTATGTGTGTGTCTCTGTGTGTCTCTGTGTCTGTGTGTGTCTCTGTGTATGTGTGTGTGTCTTTGTGTCTGTATCTGTGTGTGTGTCTCTGTGTGTGTCTCTGTATGTGTCTCTGTGTCTGTGTGTGTCTGTGTCTCTCTGTGTGTCTCTGTGTGTGTCTGTGTGTCTGTGTGTGTGTCTCTGTGTCTGTATGTGTGTCTCTGTGTTTATGTGTGTGTCTGTGTGTGTGTCTGTGTATGTGTCTCTGTGTCTGTGTGTGTCTCTGTGTGTGTCTGTGTGTGTCTCTCTCTGTGTGTCTGTGTGTGTGTCTCTGTGTCTGTGTGTGTGTCTGTCTGTATGTGTGTCTCTGTGTCTATGTGTGTGTCTGTGTGTGTCTCTGTGTGTGTGTCTCTGTGTCTCTATGTGTGTGTCTCTGTGTGTGTCTGTCTGTGTGTGTCTCTCTGTGTATGTGTGTGTCTTTGTGTGTGTATCTGTGTCTGTGTGTGTCTGTGTGTGTCTCTTTGTCTCTGTGTGTGTCTGTGTGTGTGTCTCTGTATGTGTCTCTGTGTCTGTGTGACACAGAGTAACACACACAGAGACACACACAGACACAGGGAGGGAGTGAGGGAGGGAGGGAGAATGTCTGTGTGTCTCTCTCTCAGAGACACACACAGACACAGAACACACAGAGACACACACAGAGACACAGATTCACACACACACAAAGACACACACACAGACACACACACAGACACACACAGACACTGAGACACAGACACAGAGTAACACACAGACACACCGAGACACACACAGAGACACACACACAGAGACACACACAGACACAGAGTAACACACACACAGACATAGAGACACACAGAGAGTCACACACACAGAGACACACACAGAGACACACACACAGAGACACACACACATAGACACCCACAGACACACACAGACACCGAGACACACACCGAGACACACACACAGACACAAAGTAACACACACACAGAGACACACACACACAGACACAGGGAGGGAGAGGTGCTAGATGGTGCTGATGGCGACGTAGTTCGCGCAAAACCCACCAGGTGCGTGGCTCGCAGTCGCAAATCGGACGGTATATGTGCGCGCACCAGTCGGTATATGTGCGCATCCCTTGCCTTCGGTTTTAATCGCGATCGTGTCGCGTCGGGCTCAAAGTTTTAGTACGCGAGTCGTAAACGGTAGGTGTATACCTAGCATTAGTACCGTTTGAGACAGTCTCGTCATATACATACATGCACACATGTAGGCCTACATTCACACATACAGACACCCACACGTATCTATGTACATACGTATGCATACATAAATTCATATATATATAATGGTAAACATATACAGTATAACCCCATTAAATCAAACTTGAAGGGACCCTAGAAATGTGTTTGGATTAACCGATCATTGGTTTAACCGAGCGTTGGCTTACACTTTGACTTGGATTTGGCAAACACGTGGGTGCATTATGAATGCAATATACAATGTATGTGGACACTTTGATTATTGTTTTTTGTATATATATACAGTATAACCCAGTTAAACCAAGCTCAGTTAAACCAAACGATCGGTTAATCCAAACTTTTTATGTCGGCCCGGCAAAATACTACCATGTATCATATAAAAAAAGTCTCAAATAACCTTATAACCACATGAAAGTTTGGTTTTACCATATCGGAAGTGGCCTGGGGCCCGACAATTGTTTGGATTAACCGACTTTGGTGTAACCAACTTTTTTATATGATAAATGGTAGTATTTTGCCGGGCCGCCGAAAAACGTTTGGATTAACCGATCGTTTGGTTTAACCGAGCTTGGTTTAACGGGGTTGTACTGTATATACATATACATACATGGACACATATACATACATGCACATATAGGCCTACACACACATACACATATAGAATTGAAAACATGTATACAGTCGGCTGGAAGTTTTCTTTTTTGATATATTTATCGTGGAGCAGTAGAATGAAGAAGACTATTTGTACGCGAATGAAAATTCCCCTGCTTAATCTACTACATAAATAGGACTAATGTGTTTTTTAAATTCGCTGAAAAAATAACAACAATTTCTTAAACAATAAAAGTTGCACTTGACTGACACCTACCCTCCCCCCCCCCCCATCAAATAAAGAAGACAATTTCGTCAAATAAAGAAGAGATCTGATTAATCTAGAAATTTGCCAGCTTAAGTTCTATTTTATTTATAATTATTGTTTATTTATTTTGTGCAAGATTTGATGCATATTCAAGGTTTTAAAAATGCTTTTATTTGAGGGCCAGGAACGGATTAAAAAACTTTCCATTGGTTTCGATATCCCCCTGTTGTATATGTATATTGTACGTAACAAGGCCAGGAATGTGAGCCGGGATACACCGGCTGGGGTCACGTGACAACAGGACCCCATGTGATACTCGAGGAAATAAAGTCAGTCATTACACGAGACTCAAGCCCCGTTCACACTGGCGAGTTAAAACGATTCATTTAAATTGACTTGCCTAGTTCGACTCACATTCGCCATGTGGATGCTACGCTAAAGCGATTTAGGGCTGAATCGATTCATCTAGCTCGCTTCAAGTAAACCACCTCCTGAGGTAGTATAGATGAAGCGATTTAGCTGGTTCCCGGGTGGTGATAGTGTAAAATAGCGGTGCTCACCGGATACAGGCTCAGGTGTAACTATTGCTGGTGCCCGGCAGTGTTAGGGACTGATTAGGCCGAAATCTATTGAATGCGATCATATTTAACAGAATTACATACTCAAATAATGAAATTTAATTAAATTAACCCTAAATTCCAAGCGATATTAACGTAGCAGCTACATCGGCGTCGTTATTCATATTGTCGAATCGACTAGTGTAAACTAAACAAATAGCAGTGCTCGCCGGATACAGGGGTGGGGGGACTTGCTCATGCGCAGATATCGATTTCCGGCTAAAAGTACTGCATGTGTGGACACGACACTAATTCGCTTCATCTATTTCGCTTCATCTAAATCGGCATAAATTTGTGCCGTGTGAACGGGGCTTAAAGGTGTCCGGGTGCTTGATACATACGCTACACCCTCCAATAGCCAATGTCTACTGTTGTGCTGGGGGGTGGTTAAACAAACATTGGTTTCGGTTTATGAACAAATCGGTTTACAAAGAACATTTAGGAACGAATTATGTTCAAAAACCGAGGTTTCACTGTACTAGTAGTACTGATGTACTATTTACTAGTACGGTTCCACTACAATTTTACCACAATCGACACCATCAACAAATGTCAGGTAAAAAGCCTACTGAGTTGGGTCTTCAGAAACCATGTGGTTACCGGTTCAAAGTGAGCCTAAAGTATTGGGGCTGATAGTGAAGGATGGGTCTGAGAGGGAAAGCACAACTACTTAAAGCTGCATAGTGCAATCAAGGCTTGTTTGTTGTTGTTTTACCTCCTAGCAACATCTAAGGTAGGCCTAATCTCAGGATGGGTACCTACTTGTGATAGTGCGCACTCATGGCAACTTTATTGTGTTACCACACTGTGAGACTAGGCCACCGGCAGCGCCATGACCCGATATCTCACAATCACATTATGCTGATACTGTGTTAACCAGTCCATGTCCTACCCTATTAATACCAAGTTCCAGGCTAGCTAGTAACAAGGTTCAATTATATAAGTCATTTGTTTGACTCGGCTGGGATTAGAACTCGCTACCTTCTGCACGGGAAGCCTGCGCTCTACCGATTCGGCCAATGCTTCCAGTCCAATCAAGGAATTATATTGTCAAAACTAGAACACTTACTAGATTTGATCATATATACCAAACTGTGATACTAATGCAGTCATGAATAAATGGGGCTTCACAGAAGGAAGAATGAGTGAATTCATGAGAACGCGCTTTTTTTTTTGCCGAACTGATTTAAAGAACAAGAAAGATAATTTAAAATAGGCTAATTTCTTGATCGCTTGTTTGTCTTGTGCCTTCATTCCAAATACCTTGTGTAGCTTAATTAGTAGGCCAGTGTATCACGTGACCAAGGAGAGATGGGAATCTAGGTCACAACTTGTTTTGAACAACAAGGGTTTTGGTGTGCTTGCCAAAATCAAGTTGGATGGTTTCACTTAAAATATCGCAAGTTATCCATTTGCAATCAAAGTTATTCTACAGACAAATAGATAACGTGATAACAGTCAGTAAGAAATATAATACAAACTTAAAACCAAGGACGATGCAACTTTAATATCCCAGAAGCACCCCCCCCCCCCGACCCCCCACTGACTGTTCGGTGGCGAGGTGAGCTGCTCAGGGTGGAGCGTGGGAGGGGGAGGGGGGGGGGGGTAAGGTGCGTTGATTTGCAAGCTTACATACCAAAAGATATCTACAGTCCCGTCACCTTTCATGATGTGTTGCTTGTTTGTTGGGGGTTTACATCTAGCAACATCTAAGGTCGTATCAGAAAGCATACGGACTTGTGACAGTGCGCATTCATAGCGACGTTATAGTGCTGCCCTATTGTGGAACAGGGGCACACGCACCATGGTCCTATATCCCACACAGTCATGTTACCCTGGTACTGAGCAACCCAGTCCTTGCCATATTCTGGTAATACTGAGGACCAGGCTAGGTAGCGACAAGTATACATTTGGTAAGCTACTGGTTTGATTCTATCGGGGTTCGAATCCACGACATCCCACACAGGAAGCCAGCCAGTGCTCTTACTGATTCGGCCACCTCGTCCAGTGACTGTATGTTGAAATAAAACTTCACATAATAAATGGTCAACTGGAACCCCCCCCCCCCAAAAAAAAACACTGAGAATAATTTGAATTGTAAAGCTGCATAGTATAATGAAAGCATCAAATTGTAAAACCAAGATACTTAAATAGATTTGATTCTACATATCTAACTTAGAAACTGGTGCCCTTATTAAGCATACGTTGCTGCATAGAAGGGAATACTAAGTCAATTTAATGGAGCCTGTTACTGGCGAAGTCTCAGGTGTCTGACATTTCAATGTGAATGCCAACATTAATTTTCCCTTATTTCTTTTCAAATATCTCCAAAGTTACATCCATCTAAAGTAATGGGGACCAGACGGGATGGCCGAATGAGTTAGAGCGTCCGTCTCCCATGCTGGTAGATCGTGGGGTCGTGCGTTCGAGTCCCGGTCGAATCAAACCAATGACTTTAAAATTGATACTTGTCACTTCCTAGCCAGGCGCTCGGCATTATTATGATAGGGCAAGGACTGGTGTGCTCAGTGTCAGGATAATGTGACTGAGTGGGATACCAGGTCATGGTGCCGGCGGCCTGGTTTCCCAGTGGGACAGCACTATAAAGTCGCCATGAGTGCGCACTGTCACAAGTCGGTACCCGTCCTGATATGACCTTAGATGTTGCTAGGACGTAAAACAACAACAAACAAACAAAACATCTAAAGTAATGGAGATGATAGTGATCAACCTGATATATTAAAAAAAAAATATATATATATATATATAAGACTTATTCAGCAGAATAAACATATTTACCAAAAAATATATATATATATCTTTCAAAGATATTACAAAAACTGAGAGACTATACAAATGTAAAGTCATCCAATAAATAAATAGCTTTGAATCCGCTATTGCATTATCGACCTCCGTTTAACCTGAGTCAATGTCGCTGATCAATTGATCGAGTCTCACACCCTACAATGGGAAATAACGGCTGTTGTTGAAGTAACAGTTATGAGGCATGGTTACTGACTGACATGCGTCTAACCCGAGGGTTTTTATTCGTTCTTTATTTTTCCTTATTTAAAAAAGAAAGATTACCGCCAAAGAGCAGTAGTAGGCTTGGCCTTGCACATCTGTACTGTTTGTGTCGTTGTGTATGCGTGGCTTTCTTTGAAAGTAGCTGTAGTTAGTTGTTGTGCTTGTTTCCCATGGCAGTCTAAGAAGAGCAAAAAGCGTTAACCTACGTGTAGGCATAAGTAATAGACCTCGTGGGTGGGCGGAGTGATTTTAACTGACCCTCAGCCTTCAGCTTCAGCCCATTTGAAATCACTCAGCCCACCAACCTGCGCTCTGACTTGAACCAACTTTGTGTATTTTGATAATTGAATAGTGGATTGCTTGCACTAACTTGCTGTTTCTCATACCATAAATGCAATGCCAATATTGCACGGTCAAAGCCAAATGGGTCCATCTATGCCAGTCTAAATGTCTGGTTTTGTTAGAAAGTTAGAGAAGGTCGGGGAGGGTGCCTAGTTCCTGAGAGGTAAATATGGCTGGATGAGGATTTAGGTCAACAGTAATAGTAAATTTGCAGCATTTATGAGTTCCTGGGAGGAGGCGAGGAGGTTTTTTTCTTCTTTTTCTTCTTTTTTCCCCTCTTTTTTTAATTTCCTTCCCCCCCTTCTTCTTGTTTTTTTCCTTGCCCCTCCTTCTCTTCCTCCTTCTTCCTCTTATTAGTTTCTGGCTCGAGGCGAGGATGGATTTCTTCTTTTAATTTCCTTTTCATCCCCTTCTTCTTATTCTTCTCCTTGCCCCCCCTCCTTCTCTTCCTCCTCCTTCTTCTTCCTCTTATAAGTTTCTGGATGGAGGCAAGGATGGATTTCTTCTTCTTCTCATCATGCTTATTGTTGATGTGGGTAGGACTAGGAATGCAATTAGCTCCTTACAGGAATAGCAAGGGGTGTTAAACAGTAATAGTAAATTTGCAGCATTCATGAGTTCCTGGGTGGAGGCGAGGAGGTTTTTTCTTCTTTTTCTTCTTTTTTTCCCTCTTTTTTTAATTTCCTTCCCCCCCCCCCCCACCTTCTTCTTGTTTTTCTCCTTGCCCCTCCTTCTCTTTCTCCTTCTTCCTCTTATTAGTTTCTGGCTCGAGGCGAGGATGGATTTCTTCTTTTAATTTCCTTTTCATCCCCTTCTTCTTATTCTTCTCCTTGCCCCCCCCCCTCCTTCTCTTCCTCCTCCTTCTTCTTCCTCTTATAAGTTTCTGTATGGAGGCAAGGATGGATTTCTTCTTCTTGTTCTCATCTTCCTTATTGTTGCCGTGGGTAGGAGTAGGGACACAATGAGCTCCTTACAGGAATAGCAAGGAGTGTTTAATTGAGTGAGGAGATAAAGCGAATTCTACACGCGGAAATATTTCTCGTATGCATATGCTTTTAACAAACAGTACAGATGAGCAAGCCCAAGCCTACTGCTGCTCTTTGGCGGTAATATTTCTTTTTTTATAAATAAGGTAAAATAAAGAAAGAAAAAACCCTCGGTCTAGGTGCATGTCAGTCAGTAGCCGTGCAAGGTAACACCTCCTAACTCTTACTTCAACAACAAGTAGCTGTGCTGGTGAAAGCATCTACCTCATTCCGCTGTGCGAGTAACACATGAATATCGTCTTGACAGAAGGTCTACACCTGTGCTGAAAACATTGTCCGCGTCCGTATCCCCATCCGTGTCCATATCTGCAAAAATATTAATACAGCAGGTGATACTGTAGATGTTTTCCTTCATAAGCTATGTTATTTTGTTCATTTGCTTTTTGTGGTTTGGTGTGGGGGGGGGGGGTGGAAAACACAAGCTTTGAGCTCTAAATTCACTATTGGCATGAATGATAATTCATTGCTGGCCTTCTCTCTCTTTTTCTCTCTCGCTCTCTCTTCTTTCCATTGTTCTTTCTTCTTTTGTTCAGTTCATGTACACTTACATCGTTGGCGAGATAACGGAACCACATTATAAGAATAAAGTTGCATAGTCCGATAAAAGCATCAACTTTTCAAATGCAAATCACTTATCTAGATTTGAACCTACATATATCTAACTTAAATAATGGTGCACTTATTAAGTATTTGTTGCTACATTTAAGGGAATACTAAGTCATTGTAATGGAACCTGTTACAGCTTAAACCTATGGAATCAGAGTTTTGACAAATACACCAAAATTAATGTGGCATGTTTACACTTCAAATAGCTCGACAGCTAGTCATTTTAAATGAAATTTACTTCAAACTAAAGTAAGATTGGTAATAACGATCAACCTAATATATTTATCCCAGAAAATAACAAAAACTCAAAACCATGGGACTAATCAACTTTAATTCGGAAAAGTAAGGACGGAAGAGGAAAAGAGAGTGGTGAGGTGGAGAGTGAGAGAGAGAGTGAGAGAAAGAGGGAGATTGCGAGAGAGAGAAAGAGGGAGAGAGAGAGGTGGATGGGAGTGTGTCTGTTTGTTTTGGTCCTGTTCCGGTGGTTTTGTAAACACACAACTATTAATATCGATACACATTCTTTGTGATATTGAAGAATAAGTATTTCACTCCTGTCTGGAAGAGATTATGTGTTGGTTTTGTCGCCTGTTCTTAGACGAAGTTATCCCAGAGGTGCACAGCAACCATCACCCCTGGACCGGCAAGTGAGTAGGTACCCATCCTGATATGCCCTTAGATGTTGCCAGGATGCAAAACCTCAGCAAACAAACAATCACCCCTGGATGGTCTTTGATTCATTGTCTTTTCCAGGTATACGCACACCCCATACACCAAGCAACAAGTTAAGTGATTTAGGTCTGGGCATTATGGGTTGCAGGCCTTGACATTCAGGGTTCAAAAGCGTAGGCCTAAGCCTAGGCCTAAATCTCAGCAGATGCATAGCACCCAGTTCTGGTTCTGGTTTTCGTTGTGGTAACCAAGCAAATGTGTTAGTATTTACTCTTATACAACATGGTAAAAATAAGTAAATAGGCTAAGCACCATCCGAAAACAGTACAACCCCGTTAAACCAAGCTCGGTTAATCCAAACTTTTCGGCGGCCCGGTAAAATACTACCATTTATCATATAAAAAAGTTGATTAAACCAAAGTCGGTTATTCCAAATTATCGGTTAATCCAAACAAAATTGTCGGACCCCAGGCCACTCCGGTATAGTTAAACCAAACTTTCATGTGGTTATATGGTCATCTGATTTTTTTTATATGATACTGTAGAGCTGCGTGAAAATACACCCATTAGGTTTACCGTATTTAAAGAGTAATGGCCGGTACACACCTACCGTTTGTGCGCGCACACCTCCCGTTTACGATCGAAAACTGCCCGTTTCGCGCACAAAAATCACTAGGTGTGCGATTCGCGCATAAAACTAAGTTTTTAGTGCTAAAAGCGGCCGTTTACGATTGCGATTCGCGATTCGAAAAACGAATCGGCCCGTTTTCAGTTTTAAGTGGGTCGGGTCGAGTCGCGAGTTTTAGTGCGCGAATCGTAAACGGTAGGTGTGTACCGGCCATTATGTAGCCCCCACTATATTAGTTATTACATTCGTTGATTAAGCAGAAGACATTTAAATCGCGAACAATGACCAATTAGAACACAAATCCCAAAACAAGAACTCAATGTTTCCCCTCCAGTGTTTGGTAGCCTACTACTAGGCCTACTCATATTTTACATTATCTAATCGTTAAAAAGAATTGCCGTAATTAAATATGACCAAATTTCACGGAATTGAATTCATTTGTAATTAATGTACCACACCATTGTAGATCTTAGTATGATCTTAGATATTGCCATGATGTAAAATTCTGGCAAACAAACAAACAAATTCTAGTAATTGTCGCCTGCTGGCTCGAGATATCGAATATAGGTAGGCTATCACTAAGGCAATTAGACGACTGGACTGGGGTGATAATAAAGAAATACATAATAATGGAATAGCAGACAAGAAAAATAACACACCAGAAAACAATTACAAATACTACATCCTCCCCCCTCTTCAACAAACCTCGATTATTAATATTATCCGTAAAATCTCCCATTTTCTCTCCTTTCGAATTTGACAGAAACCTCACTAAGAAGCAGCACCTCGCAGGCACGCCCGCAGATCTCGCCACTGCCGAGGAACTGCGAGATTTCTGGAAGCTGAACGGTTTTGACAGCGCAAAGATCGTGCCTTACACCGTGCTGCTGTCCTACCCGGACCCAACCAAGCACAGCAAGGTGGAGTTGTATGACAGGAGAGACAAGCTGATCTTTACGTCAAAGTTGGACGAGCCTGTGCTCGACGACGGGGAGAATAGGACCGGCATCGTGCCGCCATTCAACGCGTATTCCGCACCCGGAAGTCCCAAGGTGAGCGCCTATTCGACAAGCCTACGCTTATATAAACATAAATGTAATACACACATATATATATATATATATATATATATATATATATATATATATATATATATGTTTGTTTGTTGTTGTTTTACGTCCTAGCAACATCTAAGGTCATATCAGAACGGGATATATATATATATATATATATATAAATATATATATATATATATATATATATATATATATATATATATATTAGGCCCCTATATGATTCATAACGCATTATGCGAGTATAAAGGCGCAGAAAGGAATTAATTTGCTATAATATTAATATATATTATATATATATATATATATATATATAATTTATGGATATTGTATACATACATAGACTGAAATTAGGTGACCAGATTTCCTAATAACTGCTTCTTGGGGGGTCTCTTTGCCTATTGTTTTTGTTAGCCCTTTGTATATTTTGTATGTTTTGTGTGTGTATATGGGTTCTCTCTCTCAGTCTCATTCTCTCTCTCTCACTCTCTCTCACTCTCTCTCTCTCGAAATTAAGTGTGTATTCACAACAGTCTTTTCCTCCGAGCAGAAGACATTTTTCCACCCGAACATCACCTTCCTTGTGGACTGGCTCCATAGTGTCTTTACTACTGGGTGTTCCCCTAACGCACACAAGCTGCGAACTTTGCAGGCTCTTTTACTGAATCTTGAAAATGTCCTGAAAAGGTCACCCAGATCACGCTGAGCGCCTGGTGTTACCAGATGGGTCATGACCTGTCTCCTGAAAATGACTTATCTGGAACTTTATTCTTCATTTTAATTAGAAATTATGAAACGGAAGATGTGGTGTTCTCTGTGGCGGAGTGGTTAGAGTGTCTGACTTTTTTCGAGGTCAGACTCCTAATCTGAAGGTCGGTGGTTCGATTCCCCATGCCCCACTTCTGCCAATTTGGATTTCCACCGCTGTGGATAACTTACAGCGTCATCAAAGGCCGGTTGGTCTCATACCATGTCTATGTGGTGTGGGAGGTTAAAAATCCCTTGGGTAGGTAAAAGTGTAGGCTCGGGCTTTCTATCGAAATGTATTTCGATGGATACACACAAATATGCACTCACATGCGCAATAATTAATACGCACAAAAACATACAGGTAAATTGGTAAGCGACTAGTTCATGTCACACAATAATAAACAGCCATTCACATAAGGACAAATAAAACAAAATGGGTGATGGTCCTTGTGAAATCAAAATCTGGGTCGGGCGGGCAGGTTTTATTTGTATTTGTTATTTTTTTAAGTAGACGTAATATGTAACCAGACGCGATGGCCGAATGAGTTGAGCACCCGACTCCCATTCCGTTAGGTCGTGGGATTAGAACTGCTGGGTTCAAACCCTAGCTGAGTCAAACCAATGACTTAAAGATTGGTACAAAAATTGAATTGCTTCTAGCCCGACGCATTTTTATTAATTTTAACAGTTGAAACAAAAAAATCAGGGCCAGCCGATTTTTCAAGCACGGGCGGGGACGATCGCCAATTTTTTATATTTTTATTTGGCCTAACGATAAACAGCCGTTCTTGTAACATTCCACTGTGACCACTGTGGAGTAGCTGTGGGCACCATATGTCACCTGGTTGAAGGTGATGGTGAAGGTTGGAGGGGGGGGGGGGTAGGGGGAAGGAAACAAACTAGTAAAGCGTCCTCTACACGGCAGGGAAAACCAGTTACAATATCCTTAACTAGGTGTAAAGTTGAATCCACTACTCAACTAATCCACTCGTCGTGGTCAACCAGTTATGTAAAGTTGAATCCACTACTCAACTAATCCACTCGTCATGGTCAACCAGTTATGTAAACGCTAAGGCTCGAATCTGGGGCTGTGTAACAGGTTGTGTAACGTCTGGCTTACAAAGAGAAAGGAAGAGTATGAAGTGTATAGAAGAAGAGAGAGTCAAGCCTTCTGGTTTATTATTTATATGGTCACATGGGTTCATTGTAGAGTATCACCCTACCCCTTTCCCCCAATGGAAAACAAGCATTCTTGGCCGTACCAATAAGGATCCAGCATTCCTGGTCCCCATGGATACCAGTGGTCTGCCCACCAAAACCAAGCTGTATGGCCCCATGGCCACCACCAACCTTGACCTTTGAGTGTGGTGATCACTATCCCAGCAGAGGGGGTAGGCCCTGAGTGCACTCACACCCAGACTTGCCGGCAACACCATGTCTATTTACATCCCACTCAGGCACCACCAACCCATACACACACATATATATATATATTTTACCTCGGTATACAGCCTCAGGCTAGCCTCAGGCTAGGGAGAAGGAAGCACGTGAGGTACCAGCAATTAGCATATACAACTCACGACTGGATTACGTGTCGTTGGGTTGCTCCGGCAAATTTAGTCTACATACAAGCTAATACGCAGTAAGTATCATAAAAACTGTGGTTAGCTTAATCATGATGCATTAGAGCATCATTATGGAAAGTTTAGACTTTCTTTGGTCCATTTTGGACGAGTTATTTGGTTATAAAAAACCAAGGATAGAATTCCTTCTCGAAGGATTGAAACCGATCATTAGCGGTTCTGTCAACACCCGAGTCACCGTGTGATTATGGGTAGAGATGTGGGCTCTGCCTCGTCTCCTGTGGAAATTCTCTCATACTCTAATAGAGAGTAATGTTGGAGATGCTCCTGGGTTTCTTTTATAGACTCCCCACAAACTTTTTCAGGCGTTTCTCCGAGTTTCTCCGAGTTTCGTAGCATTCTTCAACTTGTTGACGTAGTAGTCACAGGTGGGAGAAGTGTGCGGAACAGAGGGATGGGCGGGCCGATACACTGGTCCCGACCCCGCGTAAGGTTTGGGCTTGACCCACAACCCACGCACAAATTTAGCTTATTACGCCTGTGTTATAACGGTATAAACACGTTCTCTAACACCCATAGATGTCCAAATGAGTTTGAAACAACCATATTGTGACATATATATATACCGGGACTGTTTCAGCTCCCGATGGCCACGAAGCGGAGTAAGCGCGGTGCAGCAGCAGCCGAGGGGCGTGTTCCGAGTGGAGGGGACGAGGAGTACGACTCCTCACCCGTGTTGTCGGCAGGGCCTTCGACACAGCCCGGGGCGCATATTCTCTCCGAGGAGGACATAGTGCCTGACGGCGCCGCGGCTCAAAATTGGGAGACGCGGTTTGCGGCGATGGAGAGTCATATAATGGCTCTCAAACCACCGGTGTCTCGTAAACGGCGAATGCCGAGTGTTCAAGAGGAGTCTTCTTTGGAGGATTTCTCGGAGACAGACTCAAGATGGAGCTAGGCTCCTCCTCCCTCCTAAACGGAGGAAGAAGAAGAAACATATCGTTTCTTCTGGTGATGATTTCACCAAGGAAAGGGGGAGGACGGGACTTCGCAAAAAGCGCAAGACCAAGTCCAAGAAGAAGAAGAGAGGAAAGATTCTTCTTCTTCCGACTCGTCCACGGATTCCACTTCCACGGAATCGGACTCAGACACGCGATATGAAGGTGTCTATGCTGCCATTGGGGGCAAAGTGGCTAAGAAAGTGGAGAAGCCAAGGGCTAAGCGTGTGAAAACCACTACGCTTATGCGTGAAAACATTAATGGCCATTTCCGCACGTTTAAACCGGCGGAGATTATTTCTAAGTTATCAGATGAGTTAACAGGCATTAAAGGTGTTCCCAACTCCATCATTAAGGAGATGGATCGAGATGTCAATATGACGGAGGACCGATTTGAGGGTGTGTTGCACACAGTGCATAAGGCGGTGCTTGGTACCCTAACAGCTATTGCTCCTGTAGCAAACAGAATGCAATGAGAAAATAAGTTCTCGTCTTTGGCTAAGACAATGGACAAAGGCATTGCATTGTTGGCGGCGGCAGGTAATTACCTGTCGTATCGAAGATATGAAAATGTCTTCAAGTCGGTTTGCACAGATGCTGGCAAAGAAGTGGCTCGCTCAAAGAAGGTTACCGATAATGATGGGAAAGAGTTTACACTCTTTCTTGCTCCAGAGCCAATTAAAGGGAAACCTTTAGATAACACGAAAATGTTTGGCGGTCAACTACAATACCTCTATAAAGAGGTAGAAACTGCAGCCAAGAGTGGCAAAAACATGGATGGTAAGAAGAAACAGGAAACTCCTCGTTTCAAAAGGTCACGAGGGGATTTTCGTCCACGGCGGTTCACCAGGGGAACCAGACCGGGCTCAAACTTCGGTCAAGCTTTTCGGGGCCGGGGCGCTCGCTCAGGCTGGACCGACAACACCGCACGGCCACTGGGCCGAGGCGTCAACTCGCCGAGACCCTTCCCCAGGGGCGGGTCCAAGTAGAGGTTGAAACACAAACGTTACAAGTCCTTCCAGCCTCTAAAACCACACAAACTGTAAGCAACTTTGTGGCTGGTAATATTATTAATCATATTTCTGAGTGGCACAAAATTACTAGTGACCAAGAAATTTTACAAATAGTTAGGGGTGTTCACATTCCCTTCACACAAATTCCGGTACAAGGCAGGATACCTTTTCCTTATAACATTGAACCGGTTGAACGAGAGGCACTAACTAAACAGGTACAAAAATTCTTTGAGGAAGGAATTATACAAAAAGTGACATACTGTTCAGGAGAGTTTATTTCAAACATCTTCTCGAGACCAAAGCCTAATGGCGAGGTTCGAATGATCCTGGATTTAACAATCCTTAATAAAATGGTTGAATATCGACATTTTAAAATGTACTCGCTAGATACGGCACGAGATCTGATTACGCCAGATGCGTGGATGGCTAGTGTTGATTTACAAGATGCATATTATACGCTTCCCATAAGGGAAAAAGACCGGAAATTTCTTCGGTTTCTTTGGGATAACCAACTCTATGAGTTTACCTGCATGCCGAATGGTTTAGCTTGTGCCCCTCGTTTATTCACTAAACTGCTTAAACCTGTTTTCTCAGTAATGGCGCGGAAGGGTCATATAATGTTTCCATACATAGATGATTCCTTTATTATAGCATCAACACAAATTGATTGTGTGAATGCAGTTTTGGATTTATGTGCATTACTTACTAAATTGGGGTTTTATGTACATCCACAAAAGTCAGTGTTTAAACCAACAAAACAACTCAAATGTTTAGGGTTTATTCTGGATACACAGTCTCTTACAGTGTCGATAACAGAACAAAAACTAATTAAGTTTATGAATACAGCGACCCAGCTTATTAAGTTACCAAAACCTAAAATTAGACAGGTCGCAGTCCTTATTGGGATAATGATATCGTATGCACCCGCTATTCTATACGGGAAGGCCCATATTAAATCTCTAGAAATAGATAAAAATTTAGCGTTAACACGAACTAAAGGGAATTTTGAGCGAAAGATGTTTATTTCGCAAGAAGGGCTACAGGATATTGCATGGTGGATGCAACACATAGCAAGTTCACCAAATCCAATCCGCATGGCGGAACCTAATACGGTAATTACTACTGATGCTTCGTTAGAAGGTTGGGGAGCTCATCGAGATGGGGTCACAACAGGAGGTAGATGGCTTGATGATGAAAAATCAGACCATATTAATGCGCTAGAATTGCGTGCTATTTATCTGGGCTTATGTAGTTTAGTAAAGATACATAAATCACAAGTTAGAATACTAACTGATAATACTACTGCCATGGCATATATTCGTAACATGGGTGGAACCAAATCAAAGCCTTGCAATCAGTTGTCTAAACTGATTTGGAACTGGGCACAGGCTCAACAAGTCTGGCTGACTGTAGCGCATATTCCAGGGTCACAAAATACACTTGCAGACCATAAAAGTAGAAATTTCCATGACCATTTAGAATGGTCTCTCTCTACACCTTTGTTTAACTTCATTTGTGAAAAATGGGGTACACCTAAAGTTGACTTGTTTGCATCACGAAATAATAACAAATTACCTTGTTATGTTTCTTGGCATCCTGAACCGGAGGCTTGGAAAGTAGATGCATTTGCTATTATCTGGGAAAATAATTATTTTTATATTTTCCCACCATTTAGCATTATCAGCCGAGTTGTCAGGAAAATCGGTTTGGAAAGGACACATGCTATACTGGTGGTGCCCGATTGGGACACGCAACCTTGGCTGCCAGCAGTTTCACAACTGGCAAAAGAACATATACGATTCCCAAGAAAACTCGGGAATCTGACACACCACGGACCGCTAGTGGTTCACGGCGACGTGTCAACGACGCCCCTATTGGCATTCCTTTTCTAAGGAACCAGCTGCAGCAATTTGGATTGGACAAAATTACTGAGAATAGGATAGTAGCTGATGCCTGGAGGCCAGGAACTGTCAAAATGTACACATCCTATTTAAAGAAATGGGGTGTACATTGTTTGTTAATGAAAGTTAAGCCAACAAATCCAACAATTTCACAAGTAGCTCGTTTTCTTCGTTCTCTAGAGGATGAGGGACTATCCTTTGGATCGATCAATGCGGCAAGATGTGCGTTATCAATCATATTACCGAGAATTGATGGCGAAACAGTTGGAAAACATTATGTTCTTTGTTATCTACTTCGTTCAATTTATCAAAGGAATCCTCCAAAACCAAAGTATAGTCGGTTTTGGGATGTGTCTATAGTATTTAAGTTGTTTCAGGCTTGGCCTCACAACTCGTGGTTAGATATAAAACAATTAGGTTTTAAGGTCGCGGTCCTGTTATTATTAGTAACCGGACACAGAGGACAGACGATTGTTGCTTTGTCTTTAACTGGATTAGAAATAGACAAGAAACAAGCTACGTTTGATTTAGCACAATTGCTTAAATCGAACACGTTAGGTGACCCTTTATCTACGGTTCACTTAGACTGTTTTCCGAGTGATCGGAAATTATGTGTTGTGTCAGCCATACGGGCTTATATATATAAGACAAAGGATTTACGTGCATCACAACAACTATTAGTGAGCTTTATAAAGCCACATAAGGCAATTTCACGAGACACCCTTGCCAGATGGACAATTACGGTGTTGAAATTGGCTGGAGTGGATACGAGCAAATACTCATCCCACTCAACTAGAGGTGCCATGGTCTCCAAGGCACGGTTGCTAGGTATTTCTGTGAAAAGAATACTAGCGCATGCAGGCTGGAAGACGGCTAAGTCGTTTGCAAAACATTACAACAAGCGACTAGAAAAGCCTACCGGCATTGCAAAGCGCCTGCTCGCCAACTAACAAGAATAGGTGAGAACAAAAACGTTGAATATTATATAAGAATGGATGATATTAAGGATAAAAATGAATTATGTAAAGGTCTCCCTAGCCTGAGGCTAGCCTGAGGCTGTATACCGAGGTAAAATAGTATAGTTATACGAATCTTACCTGGGTATAGATGATGGATAACTGTTGTTTTCCCGAGGTAGAAGCCTCGGGTAGACGTGGGCTAGGGCCCACCCCACCACGCCCTGCCACGTCTATCCCGTTGGTGTACCGTTACGGGAAAATCATAGTATCCATTGTATTGAAAGATCATTTTTATCCTGAATAAGTAGGTTAAAATTGCTGGTACCTCACGTGCTTCCTTCTCCCTAGCCCACGTCTACCCGAGGCTTCTACCTCGGGAAAACAACAGTTATCCATCATCTATACCCAGGTAAGATTCGTATAACTATACTATATATATATATATATATATATATACATACATACATACATACATGCGCCTGGTCACATACACCAATCAGTAATAGAACATTTCCAATAAGGATCCAGCATTCCTGGTCCCCATGGATACCAGTGGTCTGCCCACCAAAACGAAGCTGTATGGCCCCATGGCCACCACCAACCTTGACCTTTGAGTGTGGTGATCACTATCCCAGCAGAGGGGGTAGGCCCTGAGTGCACTCACACCCAGACTTGCCGGCAACACCATGTCTATTTACATCCCACTCAGGCACCACCAACCCATACACACACATATATATATATATATATATATATATATATACATACATATACATACATACATACATACATACATACATACATACATACATACATACATACATACATACATACATACATACATACATGCGCCTGGTCACATACACCAATCAGTAATAGAACATTTGCATTCCCCCTATGCCGTATATCGGAATATTTTACGTAGGCCTACTATCTCACATATGATGTAGACAGACAACATATGATGTAGACAGACAACCTGATACAAGCTTGCCAAATCAGTAATGGATAAGTAATAGTCATGTACATGTCTATGTTATATATATATATAATTGTTTACTTCCCCACAACCACACAAACATACACGACCGGGCGCGGTGGCCGAATCGGTAGAGCGCGGGCCTCACGTGCGGAAGGTCGGGAGTTTGTTTCCAGATTCAGTCAAACCAATTACTTATACAGGGATGAAAGATCTCCGCGATTTCGCGGATTTCCGCGATTTTTCCTGTAGCTATAATTATAAGTGTATACTAATGTGTTGTTCAAACTCCGCATCACTATAAGTGTATACTAATACTTTTACGCTGCAGGCTGCAGCACCATCAGCTTATACTAATAAGTTAGTGCAGATGCCGCAGCACTATCAGGATATACCAATATGTATGAAACCCGACTTCTGGGAATTGTCAGCAATTCCCTGACAATGCTAAACCTATGGGAGAATATCCGCATTTCCGCTTTTCTTCCCGGAGACCACTTTCATCCCTGCTTATAAAATTGATACTTGTTGCTTCCTAGCTTGGCACTCAGCATTATTAGGATAGGGGAAGGACTGTTTAGCTCAGTGTCAGGATAATGTGACTGAGTGGGATATCGGGTCATGATGCCGGCGGCCTGATTTCACAGTGGGGCAGCAGTATGAAGTCGCCATGAGTGTGCACTGTCACATGTCAGTATCCGTCCTGATATGACCTTAGATGTTGCCAGGACGTAAAAATCCAACAACTAACCACAAACATACATGCACACACAAACATACATGCACACACAAACATACATGCACACACAAACATACATGCACACACAAACATACATGCACACACAAACATACATGCACACACAAACATACATGCACACACAAACATACATGCACACACAAACATACATGCACACACAAACATACATGCACACACAAACATAAATGCACACACAAACATACATGCACATACATGCACATGCAAACACATACACCGCCAGCACCACACACCACATGCCAGCATCACCAGGCAACAGGTGAAAGTAGCCCGTGAGGCGGTGCAGTGTGGGCGGTGCAGTGTGGCCGGGGTTGACGGCTGGTAAACACTGAGCTGCTCTCGTGGTCGTGACCCCCGCACTCTGCACCAACATCTCAGGCCACGCAGACCCTCGCACACTGACACTCACAAACCAGCGCCACCTGGTCTCGGTTGTAACAACAAGTATCTGATATTTTGCGCGCCTGCTGCCGATTTACCTTTTATTTGTTGTTATTGTTGCAACGAAAGAGAGAAAAAAGAGAGTGTGGTATGGACAGACACATGCTCTAAAGCAACTGCATGAAGCGCAGCTCACAATTACTCTCTTTCTCTCTTCTCTCTTTCTCACCCTCTCTCTCCTCTCTTTTCCCTATCTCCTTTCTTGCCCCCTCTCCTCTCTTTTCCCGATCTCCCTTCTTTCCCCCTCGCCATTCTTTCTCCTCCTTTCTTTCCCTCTTCTTGATATCCCTCTTCTGTATCTTTCGCCTCCTCCCTTTCTCTCTTCCTCTATCCGCCGTCCCTGTCCTTACACCTCTCCCCAAACTCTCTCTCTTTCTTTCTCTCTCGCTCCCCGTTCTCCCCGTCTTCCTTCCCTGTTCCTTATCTCTTAATCGCCCCCCCCCCCCCTCGCTGCTTCCTCTCGATCCTCTCTTCTCTGCTTTCTCTCATGTACCTCCTATTTCTCCAGCTCTCCGTTCTGTTGATTGTCTCTGCCTAACTCTCTCCCTTTCCCTCTTCCACTGCCCTCTTGTCTCCCCATCTTCCTCTCTTTACCCCTTACTCGTTCTCCCCCCCCCCCCCACACCCTTTTCTCTTCTCCGCTCCTCTTTCTGTTTCCTTCCTTCATTCCAAATCTCACTCTCACAATCTCTCCCTTAGTGAGACAATAGTTACTAGCGGTCTCAACCTTACTGAAGAATTGTACTTTTAACTACCGGTACTGTAACTTATATCCTTTTAGTTTTACTGCATGTCTTACTCTTTAAAAATCAAATATAAATGTTATGTAAATAACTAACATTCACGTTCTGAAGACCAGTGCTGCGGTCCTGAGAAATAACATTCATATGAATTTAATATATTTATCCCCCCACACCCCGCCATAACAGATTTTTACTTTTTGTGGTGGAGGGTGGGGGGGGGGGTCTTTAAACTAATAAGATTAATCTAAGTTCTAACCCCAATTTTATTCTTTAAAAAATACAAAAAAACAGGCAGAAGCACACCGCCTAATCACTGAAAATGAAATGTAATGTAGCCATGTTCACACGTAAAACGTTAGGCTGACTTACATGAAGGAACTAACTGAGTCGAACTAGTGGCACGTTCACACATACTGAGTTTTGAAAGTGTGTTGCATTCACACACGGACATTAAACTGGCTCAGATTGACCACCTGTAGCCCATATGTAGTTTCATGCATATGTGCATACTTACATACATACATACAAACAAACACGCATACATACACACATACAAACATACATACAAACAAACAACCATACATACAAACAAACATGCATACATACATCAAACAAACCTACATACAAACCTACATACACACATACATACAACCAAACATGCATACACACCTACATACACACATACATACACACATACATACAAACATAGATACATACACATACATGCACACATGCATACTTACACACATACATATGCACATACATACATACACATGTATACATACTTACATACATTGACATGCTTAATTCACCTCACCTCAACTAAACCACTTGCGTTCACACACGCACCTTAAGCCGACTCAGGCTAAGTCACCTCATCTAATCCACCTCGCAAATCGGTCTACATGAGGCAAACTAGTTGAGTCAACTCAGCCCTAATTCGCATGAGAAGAGCGTTCACACGAGCGATCTGAGTCGACTAAAGGTGAACTAGTTGAGGCGACTTAAGGCCCGTGTTTGAACGGGGCTGTATTCTTCGGCCTGGTTTGCCTGGTATCACATAGTTTGCATATGGTACTGGTAGCTGGTCTCCCAATGGACAGGCCCCCCGACCCCGGCTATCACCAATGCTAATTACCTTTACGCGGCTTGACGTCACCCACTTATCTAATCTCTAGTCGCGGTCTGGCTGGTGCTGTTAACATGTGTGGCTGGCCTTCAACCTCGCTGTTGATGGTTCTTTAATCCGCCATCGCTGTTGATGGCTCTTTAATAAGCCATCGCCTGACCGTGATAAAGCCAGTTTGTTGCGCTTTCGTTACAACCTCTGCCCTCCTCACCTCGCCTCTATCGATAGTAATGTTTACCTTGTAATGATTAACTGTACATAGCTGCCACGCCCCGCTCCGCCCCGCCCCGCCCCGCCCCGCCCCGCCCCGCCCCGCCCCGCCCCGCCCCGTTAGCCATTTAAAATAAAAGTTACTTCAAGCTCGAGTAAAATAGTTATAACGACCAACTGTATTTATCATAGAAAATGACAGAAACTTAAAACCACCGGATTATGCAATTATAACATTTGTGTGTGAAATAGATGAGGGGGTGGTTTTATTTTATTTCAAGTTTCACACATTCAATATATTGGCTCTGAGGTACCCGCCAACCCACATCTCACACTGTATTCACCACTGACACAGTCACTGAAGGTCAGGCGGCGTTTCACCCCGACATGAAAATAGATTTGGGATTAAAGTTGCATACTCCGATGGTTTTGAGTTTCTGAAATTTTCTGAGATAAATACATTAGGTTGGTTGTTATTATGTACCTTACTTTAGCTTGAAGTAACTTTTATTTTAAGTGGCTAACTTTTGAGATATTTGAAGTGGAAACATTCAATATTAATTTAGGCAAGCACGCCAAAAGTCTGGTCCCATAGGCTTCTGCAGTAACAGGTTCTATTCAATTGCCTCGGTATTCCCTTCCGTGTGGTGACAAATGTTTAATAAGTGCATCAGTATCTAAGTTCAATATGTAGAATCACATTTAGATCATTGTTCTGGTTTTGAAAATTTGATATTTTCATCGGACTATGCAGCTTTAACTCACCAATCACCATCTTCCACGGAGTGGGTGGGTGGAGTGTGGGTGGGCAGGAATGGGCAAGGGGGAGGCGACGGAAGGGGGGGGGGGGGGCAGAGCAGAGGCAATGGGAGAGTGCAGGGGAGGCGATGGGAAGAGGGGGTGGAGGCGAGGGGAAGAGGGAGTGGAGGCGAGGAACGAAGGAGGGGTGCGGGGGGAAGGGTGTGGAGTGGAGATGGGGAGAAGGAAGGGAGTGTGTGGAGGTGGGGAGGAGATGTGGAGGGGGAAGGAGGAGGAGTAGTGCCCCCGCCCGCCACCCCGCCCACCACAGCGATGCCCCCTGGGAACTGGGCGGCCATATTGAGTCCAGATGCCCACAAGCGAGGCCGGACTCATTAGATGAAACTACCGGAGAGTCATGCAGGCTCCTCCCGGGAGGTGCCCTGTGTGTCACACCTGTGTTCTCCCTCCCCGGCCACACCGCTGTTAACCCTCCCCCCCCCCCCATCCCGCCCCACCTCAACCCCCTCACCTATCCCCACCCACCTCCAAACGCCTCGCATACCCCCTCAATACCTCACTATCCTCTCTGTACACCTGTCCTAAGCTATTGCAACCCACTCCAACCAGACACACCTAACTCATCAAATCCCAAACCATCACATCCCAACCCATTGCAACTCAATACACAAAGTCCAACCCATCACATCTTAACCCAATGCATGCAACCAAACCAATTAAATCACATCCCACCTGCTCACATCCCAACCCGATACATCCAACCCAAACAATTAAATCCCATCCCAACCCATCACATCCCAACCCAATACATCCAACCCAACCAATTAAATCACATCCCAACCCATCACATCCCAACCCGATACATCCAACCCAACCAATTAAATCACATCCCAACCCATTACATCCCAACCCAATACATCCAACCCAACCAATTAAATCACATCCCAGCCCATTACATCCCAACCCAATCCATCCAACCCAACCAATTAAATCACATCCCAACCCATTACATCCCAACCCAATCCATCAAACCCAACCAATTAAATCACATCCCAACCCATTACATCCCAACCCAATACATCCAACCCAACCAATTAAATCCCATCCCAACCCATCACATCCCAATCCAATACATCCAATCCAACCAATTAAATCCCATCCCAACCCATTACATCCCAACCCAATGCACACAATACAACCTAGCAAATCCGAAAGCATTCCATTACACCCCAACCTACCATATCCCAGCCCACCCCAACTCAATAACCCAACCCAACATCTCACATCCCAAGCTATCATATCACAACCCAACCCAACCCCCAATAACCCAACTCAACCAAATAACCCAATCCAACCCCATAACCCAACCCAAACCAATAACCTAACCCAACCCGTCTTATCCCAATTTAGAAGCCATTTTGATGTCACGTACCCCACAAAATAAACCTACATATTTAACTATAGGTTTCCACAGTGCTACCATGAGTCTTTAGCCGTTGCTACTTTAGTGTGCAGTCTACCTGCTGGCATTCGGTTCTACATCAATGAACACCCACATTAGTATCCTCCTCAAATTGAAGGGCATGGGTTAGGATTAGCGTTAACATGCAGGTAGACCGCATGCTAAAGTGTAAATGGCCTGATAGACCGCACACTAAAGGGGCACCCTTTAGCCTAGCTTTGCTAGTGATCGATTGACCCCACAAGCTTGAACTTAGAGCTGGGGATTGAACCCGCTACCTTCCCACACAACACAGGAAGCATGCGTTTGTTCCACTCAGCCATCCCACCCCTCCTGGTTCCGTTACTAAGCGACCAAGTACTTGACTATGCAGAACCAAGTGCAGCAAACACAGCATAGAGAAAGGGCCTGCTCACATACTTACCTGAGACCCAGGAGGATATTAATTAATTATTCGGGCACTCTCCACACACGGCTGGCCAGCCATGGCCGCCAATATGTATTATGCATTGTGCGCTACCTGGCCACCACTGACTACTGAATACTGAGTAGAACAGGTTGGTTGGTTGTTGGGGTTTTACGTCCTGGCAACATCTAAGGTCATATCAGAATGATTACCGACTTATGGCAGTACTCACTCATTGTGACTTTATAGTGCTGCCCCACTGGGAGACCAAGCCGCCAGCACAATGACCTAATATCCCACTCAATTACATTATCCTGACACTGAGCCAACCAGTTCTGTGTCTGGCTAGGAAGCGACACATATAAATTTTTAAGTCAATGCGTTGACTCGACCAGGGTTCGAACTTGTGGGTCCAAATCTCACGATCTACCAAAACGGGAGACGGACACTCAACTCATTCGGCCATCCCGTCTGGTAGTGGAATAGGTAAATCAAGGCAGCCTCTCAGTCTCAGTACATGGCTAGCTGGTGAGTCACGTGGTCAACAGGAATATGCGCGCGCACTCAGCACTGTTTGCTCAGATTACAGACGCCACAACAAGGGGGTCGCGGCGTCCCACGTAGCGTCCTCGACACACTGAGTCGTGATTGGCTAATATTGTCCCAGCACAATTAGCCCATCTAGCAGTATTGAAATTCAACCAGCTCTGATAATATTGATTGTGGATGCAGGAGGGGATACTATTTTACATGAAATTTGCTCGGGTGCAAGATTGTGTGTGTGCATATGTGTGTGATGGCATGATGTTAATTAAAAGATTAAATGCTCTATAGATAACAGTATGTATTACCTATGTCAGTTAGTACCATGGCATGGACTGAAACATACAAATTCTTACACTAAATCTTCCGATGCGACTGACACTAAGTGACAGTGACACTCATCAACATCCGCTGGAGGAGAGGAGGGCGCAGGTGGCACCACCGATACAGTGTTGAATCTTGTGGAGAATAACAATATAATAATAATTCCCTTACATATCTTTATACTTGCATAATGCGTTATGCATCACATACATACATATATATCTATACATATATGTTTTTTTTTTTGGTACATTAGTTGTTTAAGCAGGGGAAATTTCAATCGTGGGCGATTGGTTTTCCTCATTCAACTGTAACTTGCCCTATCCTCATAATGCTGAGCACCTGGCTAGGAAGCGACAAGTATCAATTTGTAAGTCATTGGTTTGACTCGACCAAAGTTCGAACCCACGATTTACCAACATGGGAGACGGATGCTCTAACTCATTCAGCCATGTATATTTAATTTATATCTAATTTAAGTTTGTGTAATATACATAACATATATAATTTATTTAATATGTAGCACATGTAACATATAATATATGTAATGTATATATTAATATTATTATATATATTCTACATATTCCATATCTTCGATATTTGATATATTCTATATATTCCATGTTATATATATTCTATGTATTTCATATAATAAAATCTATACAATATAGATTACATATAATATATTATACCATATTGTCATCAAATGTTGCTAGAAGGTAAAACCCCAACCATTCAATCAACCATGGCGCCGCCTCTCCTTGACTGTGCTCAACTATGAAGTATGACGTGAGCATGACTCAGCCGGTTCCCAACAATTCTCTCCGCAGGGCGATCTGGTTTATGTCAACTTTGGCCGCCAGGAGGACTTCGAATGGCTGCGCGATAATGGGGTCGACGTGCGTGGCAAGATCTGTATCGCTCGTTACGGCAAGATACAGCCGGCCAGTAAGGTCAGTGGGGTACCTCGACGCCCTAATTGGGTTTCCCGCCCTAACCAAACAGATACACTGTCCGCATATTTAGCGTGCGTGCGCGCATGCGTGTCTATGTGTGTGTGTGTCTGTGTGTGTGTGAGTGTGTGTGTGTGTGTGTGTGTGTGTGTGTGAAGGAGGGTAGGGTGAAAGTGTGTGTGTGTGTTTGTGTGGAGTGTGTGTGTGAGAATGCACTGAAATATGGTTGGTTGATTGTTGGAGTTTTACGTCCTGGCAACATCTAAAGTCATATCAGGATGGTAACCGCTCATAGCGACTTTATAGTGCTGTCCCATTGGGAGACCAGGGCACCAGCACCATGACCTGGTATCCCACTCAGTCACGTTATCCTGACACTGAGCTAACCAGTCCTTGCCCTTTTCCTAGAAATGCCGAGCGCTTGGCTAGGAAGCGACAAGTATCAATTGTTAAGTCATTGGTTTGACTCGACCACGGTTTGAATCTGTCGGTTCAAATCCCATGATCTACCAAAAAGGGAGACGGACGCTCAACCCATTCGCATGATGTGTGTTCACCTGGTGTGTTTATTATGTGTCTGGTGTGCGTGGTGTGTACGTCCGCGAGTGAGTGTCTGCTCACGTGGTGTGTGTGATTTGTGTGCGTGATTTGGGTGCGTGTGTGGTGTGTGATGTCTCTGTTGTGTGTGTGCTAGTGCGTGTGTTTGTGAGCATGCGGGGTGCATGAGGTGTGTGCGTTTCCATTGGATTGTGCAACATTGTTACTATATGCCTTCGACTTATAAATCTTAAAAGCTGCATAGTCCGATGAAAACATCAAATTTTCAAAACCAAAACAATTATCTAGATTTGATTCTAGATATCAAACTTAGATACTGGTGCACTTATTAAACATTTGTTGCCACATAAAAAGGAATAAATTCTGAGGCAATTTAATAGAATCTGCTACTGCAGAAGCCTATGGCGTCATAGTTTTGGTGTGCTTGCCAAAATTAATTTGGCATGTTTGCACTTCAAATATCTCATAATTCAGTAACTTAAAATAAAAAAATTACTTCAAACTAACGAATGGTAGATTATAATGATCAACCTAATAAATTTATTTCACAAAATGACAGAAACTCAAAACCATCGGACTATGCAACTTTAACTATTGTTCTAAGTAATGTTTGAAATGATCATGTGTCTTTGGATATATTATATGTATATCTTGCCGAACCCAAAACACAACGCGCAATAACTGACTAACTGGATAGATGCCGAGTAGGTTCCTGACACGGTGAGTGTGGGCGTTCTGTGTGTGTCTGTTCCACAGGAGGTCAACACAACTACTTCCGGTTCAATAATACTGCCTCCCAGGAGGTCAACACAACTACTTCCGGTTCATTAATACTGGCTCCACTGAGGTGTTCATCTAGGGCTTAATCGATTCAACACAATGCCATTATTCCTCATTATGTATATATTTACATTGTGTCTTTTGCTGACACTGTGGACCATGCTGACTGAAAAGGAAAAAACAAAAACAAACTTAAAAAACTAGGTCAAGGTCATGTCTACACCTCGCCAACTTCCAGAGGTCAGCGGGGTTAAGTGGCTGGGTGCGAGTCGAGTAGTGCCCCCTGGTGGTGGTGTGGTATGGGGTGATATGGGGGCCACACACATACGCGCATTATACCCAGGTGAGCATGCGCATACCATTCAGTCTTGCGTTAGTACCCCCCCCCCCCCGCTCCCCGCTCCTCCTCGTCCTCCTTTATTTCCACCACCATAGGCCTACCCCACATCGCACACAGGCAATCCACTCAAACCACCACCACCATCACCACCATTATCACCAACATCTTCATCATCATCATTATCATCATCGCATCTGTAAGTTAATCTGTAAGTTAATAATCATCATTAGACCAGACGGGATGGCCGAATGAGTTGAGTTTGATTGATTGATTGGTGGTTGCTTTACGTCGTGTCGGCAGCATAGGCCATATTCACGGCGAGAAATATCAGTTCGATATCAATTTTATCGATCGGATAGCGCAGGTCAGTGGCCATGGGAGGAAGGAAAGAAGGAATAAGGAAAGAAGGAAAGAAGGAAAGAAGGAAAGAAGGAAAGAAATAAAGGAAGAATGAATAAAAGAAACAAAGGAAGAATGAATAAAAGAAACAAAGGAAGAATGAATAAATAAAAGAAACAAAGGAAGAATGAATACAAGAAACAAAAGGAAGAAGGGAAGAAGGAAAGAAATAAAGGAAGAAGGAATAAAAGAAACAAAGGAAGAAGGAATAAAAGAAACAAAGGAAGAAGGAATAAAAGAAACAAAGGAAGAAGGAATAAAAGAAACAAAAGAAGAATGAATAAATAGAAGAAACAAAAGGAAGAATGAACAAAAGAAACAAAGGAAGAATGAACAAAAGAAACAAAGGAAGAATGAATAAAAGAAACAAAGGAAGAATGAACAAAAGAAACAAAGGAAGAATGAACAAAAGAAACAAAGGAAGAATAAATAAAAGAAACAGAGGAAGAATGAACAAAAGAAACAAAGGAAGAATGAATAAATAAAAGAAACAAAGGAAGAATGAATAAAAGAAACAAAGGAAGAATGAACAAAAGAAACAAAGGAAGAATGAACAAAAGAAACAAAGGAAAAAATGAACAAAAGAAACAAAGGAAGAATGAACAAAAGAAACAAAGGAAGAATGAATAAAAGAAACAAAGGAAGAATGAACAAAAGAAACAAAGGAAGAATGAACAAAAGAAACAAAGGAAAAATGAACAAAAGAAACAAAGGAAGAATGACAGAAAAGAAACAAAGGAAGAATGAATAAAAGAAACAAAAGGAAGAATTAACAAAAGAAACAAAGGAAGAATGAACAAAAGAAACAAAGGAAGAATGAATAAAAGAAACAAGATGAAGAATGAACAGAAGAAACAAAGGAAGAATGAACAAAAGAAACAAAGGAAGAATGAACAAAAGAAACAAAGGAAGAATGACAGAAAAGAAGAAAGAAAGAATACAATAAAAAAGAGAAGGAAAGATAGAACTGAAGGAAGGGGGGAAGGAAGGAAGAAAGAAAATGTTGAAAGGTGTAGCATGCAATTTATCAAATTTGAAAGGGTGCTGCTCTTTACACTGAACGCTGTTTGGTCTAAGATATGTTTCAATGTGATACATTGATACTGACTGGCTCCCAACGTCCAGCCAATCAACAACTCTGTTAATATAGGTTGCGTTGGGTTTGACCGCGTGACCATACAGTGGGGAAAGTTGTGTAAAGTTACTTGCTGTGTTTGGCAGGTTTGCCAGATGTCGTCTGGCTGCCTTGACATGATGCATGTTGGGTTTAAGTTGGGTTGTCACCGCCCTGCATTCCACACGCACGTGTCTACATGGATCACCTCACCGCTATCCCGAGCCTGACTACCTGACTACTACCACCACCACCACCATCATCACCATCACCACTAGTACCACCACCACCAGGGCCTCCACAACCACCACCACCACCACCACCATCATCATCATCATCACCACAGCCTCCTTCACCACCACCACCATCATCATCACCACCACCACTAGTACCACCACCACCATGGCCTCCACAACCACCACCACCACCACCACCATCACCACACCCATCATCATCATCATCATCATCATCATCACCACCACCACCACAACCACCACAACCATCATCATCATCACCACCACCACCACCACCAGTACCATCACTATCAGTATCACCACCACCACACACCACCATAACCACCATCACGGACACTGCCATCACCATGACAATAGACCTGTATGCCAAACTTAAGTTGATATTTATTAATTTCAAATAAGTATCTTCAAATTTAACCCTATAACTTCAAACTAAAGTAAAGTGGATTATAATGATTGGCCTTCATTTTTGGTTTAATGAACAAATTAAAATGGAAGAAACTTAAAATTATTGGTCAATGCAACTTCCAATAGGAAGCAATAATTAATACCTTGTGATGAGAACACACTAACAGTAACTGTCACATATACCGACACACATTCACATGCACACCCACACAGACTCAGACATATAGCGACATAGCGAATGGTAGACAGGAAGTGTGAACACTTATTTGTCTCTCATTTGTTGTTGTTGTTGTTTGGTACATTAGTTGTCCCAAGCAGGGGAAATCCCAGCCGCAGACGACTGGTCTTCCCCACTCCACTGCTGGTCGATAGAAAGCCCGAACCTACACTTTTACCGACCCAAGGGATTTTCCCACACCACATAGACATGGTATGAGAGCAACCAGCCTTTGATGACACTTTTAGTTATACACAGCGGTGGAAATCCAAATTGGCAGAGGTGGGGGCACGGGGAATCGAACCGCCGACCCTCAGATTAGGAGTCTGACCTAGAAAAAAGTCAGACACTCTAACCACTCTGCCACAGAGAACGCCACATGCACCTAGACACATTCAGACATGCACCTACACACATTCACGTGTGCACACACATTCACACATGCCCTCACACACACGGACACACTGACACACACTCACACATACATCGACACACACATGCACACACACGGACAAGGACACACTCACACACACACACACACTCACACATACATCGACACACACATGCACGTACACACGCGCACACACACTCAGACATGCACCTACACACATTCACGTGTGCACACACATTCACACACGCCCTCACACACACACGGACACACTGAGTGAGACCTGCTTCCACGGACGCCCATCCCTTTCCGCAGGCGTTTGCGGCCGAGTTGTTCGGGTCGGCCGGGCTCATCCTGTACACGGACCCGGCCGAGTACGGGGAGGGCAGCGGCGGTCCCGGCTACCCGAGGTCGTGGTGGATGCCGGAGGGCGGCGTGCAGAGGGCCAGCCTGCACCGGGGGACCGGCGACCCCCTCACCCCGGGGTACCCGGCCACAGGTAGGTCGGTGTGGGGCTCGTTACCGTGTCGCACGGTAGTGCTTATATTATAAATGCGCAGTGATATATATATATATATATATATATATATATATATACATATACATGCATACATGATGCACATATAAATGAGATTATATATATATATATATCACTGCGCATATATATATATATACAGCCATACATACATACATAATGCACATATCAATGCGCAGTGATATATATCTCTATCTACATATACTTGCATACATGATGCACATATAAATGCGCAGTGATATATATTATAAACATACATACTCAATGCACATATAAATGCGCGGTGATATATCTATATATATCTATCTACATATACATACATACATACATCCATACATATATATGAATTATGAGTCAGTATCATGAAAATAAGCCAATTGTTGCATGGGGGAAAGATGTTGGCGTTGACCATTGTATGTTGGCATCGAAAGGCATACTTATAGTTATAGTTTAGCATTGACAGAGGTGTTCGAAATTTCTTAACTTGATATTGAATGTAGCGGCAGAGAAAATACAACAACCCTATTTGTTTCTAGGATATATATATATATATTAGATAGAGATATATATCACTGCGTATTTATATGTGCATTATGTATGTATGTATGTATATGAGTCTGTCTCACGAAAATGGGCCGATTGGTGGTTTTAATTACAAATGTTGGCATCGCAATAGTTAAAGTGTAGTGCATTTCTTTGTTTCATATTAAATTATTTTAGAAAGAAATAGGGTTGTTGTATTTTCTCTACCTTTTCCTTCAGGATAAATTTAAGAACTTTCCAACACCTCTCTGTCAATGCTAAACTATAATTATGCCGTTCGACACTGACATCCAATGGTCGACGCTGACATCTTTAACAGATGTTGGCATCGCAATTGTTTAAGTGTAGCGCATTTCTTTGTTTCATATTAAATTATATAAATATATATTCGGATATATCTTTGATTTCTAGCATTAATTTTTTCTGGTCGATTTTTTTAATTTTTTTTTTAAACACCACACATTTGTTTAATTAAAGTTAACTGCTATGGGTTATGCTTGATCCCCTTCTACACAGATAGCGCCTACCGCCTGAAGGAACACTCGGCCCGGCTGCCTCGCATTCCCGTCCACCCGATCGGGTATGGGGACACACTGCAGCTGCTCAAGTATGTGCACAGGGACTGGTTGGTGATCAGTGTGCCAGACTCTTAAATTGGCTGTAGCGTGACTGAAGCAACTTTATTAATACACAATTATTATGATCAGATATGACCAGTCATAATATGTGCCGCTTGAAACAATCTATTTTCTGGGAGTTATTTAGGACCCAATCATGGTGTGGGGGTCCCTGTGGTCAAATTGTAGCTATTGGTGTCATTCGGCCATAGTATTTATCCTCAGTAGTGTATAATTCTATAGGCCATAATGTCTATCCTCATTATAATTATAAGGTCATAGGCCATAATGTCTATCCTCGGTAGTGCATAATATCATAGGCCATAATGTCTATCCTCAGTAGTGTCTAATTCCATAGGCCATAATGTATATTCTCAGTATAAATGTCATAGGCCAAAATGACATAGGCCATAATGTCTATCCGCAGTATAATGTTGTAGGCCATAATACCTATCCTCAGTAGTGTATAATTCCATAGGCCATAATGTATATCCTGAGTATAAATGCCATAGGCCATAATGTCTATCCTCAGTAGTGTACAATGCCATAGGCCATAATGTCTATTCTCAGTATAAATGCATTAGGCCATAATGTCTATTCTCAGTATAAATGTCATAGGCCATAATGTCATAGGCCATCATGTCTATCCGCAGCAGGCTATAATGTCGTAGGCCATAATGTATATCCTCAGTAGTGTTTAATTCCATAGGCCACAATGTCTATCCTCAGTAATGTAGGCTAGGGAATATATATATAGACTTGGAAAGTAGTGAGACCTTACTAACACATAAACTAAATTGTAAGGTTTTTGAGTACACCTAATATAGTAATAACATGCCCTTCCTTGTGTGATCTCACAGAACTACTAACAATAGCCATGGGGTAGGCCTCTACTCAGGATCCGATTGTCCTGAACACACGAATCCTGATCTACTTGGTTTGAGCTAAAATAACCCCTTCTAAGTGTGATCTTTCATTGAGATATATAGAATATCCATGTTATACATGGATGCGTGTACAACATCATGTGACCAGAACTATTAAGCCCCCCCCCCCCCGCGCCCATTAAAAAAGAAACAAAAAACTACTGATATAAATATGTGGTTGTTGGGTTTGTTTCAGGCGGTTAGGAGGAAAGCGTTCCCCTAGCGGGTGGCATGGGAAGCTTCCCACGGAGTATCGACTGGGCGGATTCTCAGATGCCAACATGTAAGTGACGAGAACACTTTACTTATTGAACAATGTAAAGTCGACGGCTGGCAGCTGTGGTTGTGGATGTAGGCTAAATATGAAATCACTACAGGCAAGAGAAAGGTGGAGTAGAAAGTGTGCAGAAGAGAGCTTACACCCTCAGGTTTATTATTATATAGTCTCATGAATCCAAGATGGCTGTCACACCTGATCAGCTCCTCCAATCAGCACTATGCATTCTGCAACCAACCAATGAACATCCAACCTACCTGTATCCAAGCCTTGGTTGTTGATGGCTACAGTGCCCTGTTGTGTCTGGGTGTGCAGTGATCCGTAAATAACAATTGGGGGGGAGGGGGTATGTGAGCAGAGCTCCCAAGGCTCTGTCACACTAAAAGTAGTGCCCCTCTCACACTATCTATAACTACATAATGTTATATGAAATCAGTAAAGGATCACCAGCACCACATAATACCTTAATGCCTCTGGCTTTATATACCATTTACCTTTTTATATAACAATCATAATTATTTAGACTAGTTCACACCATCCTCAAAAGTCTAAATATCGGGAAATTTTACACCAATTTACACTTACACTACAGTCCTCTATCGAAAAGGGAACTGTGGCAACAGCACCATGTCCTACCACCTCCTTGAATTAGAGTCACTATATATGTCGAATTTATGGGCGAATGGAGTAAATGATTATGAACTGTAGTCACTATATGTCTAGACTTTCCCAAATTTTTGAGCGAATGGAGTAGATTTGTATATTCAAGTTATATAAATTATATAATAATATTATATATATATAAGTATCGGAGAAGAAGTCGTTTCAAGGTTGTATGAGTTCGGACCATATAAGCCGGCATGGGTGTGGTTCCGGCTGCCGCCGCCTATATATACTCAATGTTCTGCGCCAGTTTGCGCCACTCTCCCACCAATTGAAAAATTTTGTATTTGATTAAGGCAAGGCGTTTTCTTGCCAGAGAGTTACATAAAAGACCTCAGACCAATTCGTATAGTGTTGTCTCTTCGTAGCAGTGCTTATATATATGTATAATATATAGTTGTATATATATATATATATATATATAACTTGTTGAATATATAAATTGCTCTCACCACAATACACATTTCGAGTTAGGAATACCTCAAGGCTACTATATTTCCGGCAATATAACTTTTACAATACCTCAAAATAGTTTTCATGATGATTTTTCTTATGAGAAATTCATATGTTGACATGTGTATTTCTGCTATGAGTACGATACCACATCAGACGGCTAACCGTTATTGAAACTGGCCTCCTATCAGCGATGATTGATTTCTTTAGGTCCACTCGCGCCCATCCGCTGCATTAATTTGGATAATTAGTCCAATTGGCACTAATTGATATCGATGGTCATGAGCCTTGAGCAATTCGACACCTCTGTGTCAACGCAACTGTCAAAATAATAGGTTTTGCCCAATTCATGTGGTGTTTTTTTTCCCCTTCCCCCCCCCTTTTTTTGTTGTTAGTGGGGGAGGGGTTAGATTATCACTTCATTAAGCATTGTCACTTGATATAGGTATTTGCGAAGCAAGGACTGGGTAGGTTCGTGAATGCTGCATTTCGACTACACGTGTTCAGTGGTCTATATTATAATGACTGAATATATCATCTATATACAGTTTGTTTGTTGTTGTTTTACGTCCTAGCAACATCTAAGGTCATATCAGGAGGGGCTCCTTTCTAATCTAAATCGATCGACCATGGGACCGACCGTAAGAGGTCCATTTAGAGAGGTGGTCGGTTTAGGGAGTTGGAATATAATTAAAATGGTCTTGTTGGGACCCAAATAAAGCGATCGATATAGGGAAGTGGTCGATCTGTGGAGGTGGTCGATTAGAGAGGTTTTGCAGTATATATATAATTTTGCCTCACCATTTAACCCACGTGTGGAAATGGTGCAGATATATATATATATATATATATATATATATACACATACACATATATATGTATTATATATATATATATATAAATTTTGAAGTGAGAGCTGGGAGACTGTTGAGTCGGTTCCCAGGAAAGGGGAAACAGAGAGTGCCCAGTTACAGGGGATCTGATGAGAATACGGGGTTTTGGGAAGAGAGGGGTACCCAGAAGCAGCACCGAAAAACATTAGGGACTATTCTATATTTATATCCACATAATACATTATGTAGCACATATATTTATATATATATATATGTGTGTAAGAAACAACGTCCTGATATGACCGTAGATGTTGCTAGGACGTAAAACAACAAATAACTGCTTAATAAGTGCACCAGCATCTAAGATGGAGATGTATGATCAAATCTGGGTAATTGTTTTGGTTTTGAAAATGTGTTGCTTTCATCGGACTATGCAGTAAATTCAGTGTAAATGATAATTTATGTTAATGTAAATGTTGATTTATTGTTAATGTTGATTTATTCATCTACGACAAAGGTTTTGGAGCTTTCCTCTGATATTACATACATTTACTTCATATACGTGTGTGCTCCAAGTGCATGCACTAGCGTTGTCTTGAATGTCACTGATTGCTGATATTCTGCACAAACTATCGGAGGTAGGGGTCATCCAAAGTTTTCAACATTTTCAAGATAGTACAAGTAGTATTGCTTGTTCGGCCCCCTCCTCCCCCACACCAAATTTATAAAATATTATATATTATTATGGATTTAGGCTTTTCAGCCTCTATATCATCAACATTTTACTACAGGCTCAAACCGGGTGGTCGAATGAGCTGAGCGTCCACCCCCAATGTTGGTCATCATCATCATCATGCTGTCGGTTGCAATGCGACAAAGACTGCTTTCATTACTTGACTGCTGCTCTCCATTTAGCTCTCTGCTGTCAGAGTGATGTCCATGAGTCGGTCTTAATGTCTCTCAGCTTCAGGTTTCTCTTGATGGTATCCTTGAACCGGAGACGAGGGCGCCCTCTCTTTCTGTAACCAGAAGACAGGTGAGAATAGAGGATCTGCTTTGGTAGCCTATCTGATGACATCCTCATGAGGAGTCCAGTCCACTGGAGATTCTTTTTGATAAGAAGATCTTCCATAGAGGGCAGCCAATGTTGGTAGGTCATGGTATTCGAACCTCTGGGTTTGTAAACACTGGTCGAGTCAAACCCATGACTTAAAAATTTATACTTATCACTACCTAGCTGGCGTTTGGAATTACCAGGATAGGGTAAGGAGCAGTGGAATGAGGAAGACCAATTGGCCACGATTAAAAATTCCTATGCTTAATCAACTAATGGACAACAACAACAATAGTAGACTAACAATAAAGTTCGCTGAAAAATATAAACATTTTATTAACCAATAAAAGTTATACATGGCTGACAGTGACAGCCCTTGCCCCCTGCCCCCGGCCGAGTCATGCACTTTGCACGACCGTGAAAATGTTGAAAACTTGGATGAACCCCTAGAAGCTAAGATTCCATATACGCGATATGCGGCATGCGAATGCGAATGTGTAGGCAGCATGTGGCATTTTCACCGATCGGTCCATTGAGCGATCCACTTTTCCGTCCATGCATTCGCATTCGCATTCGCATTCGCATTCGCATTCGCATTCGCATTCGCATCCGCATTCATATTCGCAATCGGACATATGGAAGCATCACCATGCATTTACATGCTTTTCCATTTTTTTGTCGCATTCGCATACCGAGTATATGGAATCTTAGCTAAAAGACTGACAACTGGTAATGGCAATAGGCACTGTGTACTGTTGTCCACAGGAAGGTGCAAATGAAGGTGTTCACGCAGAATGAACTCAGACAGACCTACAACGTCATCGGTGTCATCAGGGGAAGCATCGAGCCAGGTATGTACACTGATCTCCACACAGGGGGCGCCAGCAGTACGTGTGTGCATGCATTACTAGGCAGTATAGCCTGTTTCGAGAGTCGAAAAACCATACCTTGTCATCTATAGAGGTAGTCCATAAATATTACTTTTCTTCACAATCTGAACATGGTTCATAAAGGGACATGGAGTTCGGTATGCGCTATGTTCGGATTGCCTTTCTCGCTATAACACACCAGACGGGATCAAGGGATGGCCAAAAGAGTTGAGCATCTGTCTCCCGCTTTGGTGTAGTCAAACCAATGACTTAAAAATGTATACCTAGCCAGGCGCTCGGCATTATTATGTCATAAATTACATTATTTCAACCCCCGTTTGAATTTTCATGATTCTAAATAACAGAATTAGATCATAGCAGTGAATAGATTTGTGCTTTTTGATTTATTTGCATACACTTGATAGGAGAATGAACTGCTTCTATCCAACCACGATGCAGGATGATGCCTACATCACATGCAAATCCTCAATAAAACCATGATAAGGCATATTTACAACTTGGCTTTAAAATAAAATAGTTGAAGGCTAGAGATGTTTGTTTTACCATAAAAATCCACATTAAACGGATAGACAAGTCTTGAAGACAGATTAAATAACTTTAACTATTTCTTAGAACATCAAATTGCTATTTGTACATCTGTTGCGGTTCATGTGTTTTTGTGGGTGTTTTTTTTTGTTTTTTCATAATTAAAAAAAAAAATTGTTTCTTTTCTCTCTTGCCTCGTATCACCCATCTCATCTTCCATAAAATTCATAAATCACTTAATTGTATATGTAAATAGTTCTAAGCACCATCTGGGCTGGATTGTAGGGCATCACGACTCCGTTTGCATAAGTGACCTTGATGCTCTACAATTCCATGTATTGGCTTTCTTTTGCCCTCAATAAAAAAATTAAAACAACAGGCGCTGCTTTTCTAACCGCCATTGGCAACCTATTCCATAAAGTGGGACCTGCCACAGAGAAGGCATGATCGCAATACGATTTAAGTCTAGACACAGTATGTGTCTAATATTAGTAATAATAATCCCCAACTGGATTATCCAAGAGCTTTGGAATGACTGTTTGTACATCCACTTGATGCAATTTATGCTGCGTTTCCAGATCGCTACGTGTTGCTAAGCAACCACCGGGACGCCTGGGTGTACGGCGCCGTGGACCCTTCTTCCGGTACAGCTGTACTCATGGAGCAAGCCCGCGCCATGGGCGAGCTGCGAGCCGCCGGTATGTACGGGCTGGTTTTTTTGGGTGGTATTTTGTGTGTGTGGGGGGGGGGGGGTGGAGGGTAAACATGTTATTTGTTAGCGTAAAACATCCAAAGGAGAATGTTGTGATCAGTGTCTGGATCCAGTCTTGGTCACTTCCAACTATCGCTAAGCTGCTGGGTATCATCTATTGGCTGGTCCGGCAACATGCAGCACCAGATACATACATACATACATACATACATACATACATACATACATACATACGTATGTACATACATACATACATACATACACACATACATACATGCACACATACATACATGCACACATATATACATACATACATACACACATACATACATAAACACATACATGCATACACATATACACACATACATACATACACACATACATGCACCACACATACATACACACATACATACACATACATGCATACATACATACATACACATACATACATACACACATACATACACACATACATACATACATACACATGCATACAAATGTGTATATATGTGTGCATATATTGATGCATGTATGTATGTGTATATGAATGTATGCATGTATGTATACATACATGTATGTATGTACATGTGCATGTATGTGTGTATGTATGCATGTATGTGTGTGCTCCAAGTGCATGCACTAGCGTTGTCTTGAATGTCACTGATTGCTGATATATGGATGTACATATGGATGTATGTATGCATGCATGTGTGTATGTACATACATGCATGAATACATCCATACACCCCTACATACACATAAACATGCATGTGTATGCATATACATACATGTACATGCATACATACATATATATGCATGCATATACATACATATACACATGCATCCACATATACATACATATGCATACATGTATACACATATCCATGCACACATCCATGCATACATACACACATACACATACACACATACATACACAAATACATACTCACATACATATATAGGGGCCTACATACATACATACATACATACATACATACATACATACATACATACATACATACATACACACACATATATACCCACATACAGTCAGAATACTGTGAGTGTGAGTCTGCGCTCTTGTAAGTCAGCTTCCTCCCGCAGGGTGGCGCCCCCGGAGGAGCATCATCTTCTGCAGTTGGGGTGCCGAGGAATACGGCATGGTCGGATCAACCGAGTGGGTTCAGGTGAGAGTCTCACAATCTACATTGTATCACTGCGCAGCTGTAGAAACTAAAGCATTATGGTCTTAAAATTAAAACAATTTTTGTTCTATATTCGGTGATGAGGTAGGAGAAATTTCAATCGTAGACAATATTATTGGTCATTCTCATTGCACAGTTCCTTGCCTTATATAGCCAAGTAATGTAGCGCGACAGGCTAAGTAGAGACAAAGTATACATTTTCAAGTCATTTTGGTTTGACTCTGTCAGGGTTCGAAACCTGGGTTTTCGAATCAAATGACCTAAGGCTAAGGCTCAAATCTGTGGTTGTGTAGGCAGGCTATAGTGAAATCAATACAGACAAAGAGAAAGGAAGAGTATAAAGTGTAAAGAAGGAGATAAGAGTCAAGCCCTTTGGTTTATTATTTAAATCGTTACATTGGTTCATTGTAGAGTATCACCCCACCCCTTTCCCCCAATGGGAAATAAGCATTCTTGGCCCTACCAATAGGGATCCAGCATTTCTGGTCCCCATGGCTACCGGTGGTCGGCCCACCACCACCAAGCTGTGTGGCCCCCATGGCCACCACCAACCTTGACCCTGAGTGTGGTGATCCTACCCCAGCAGAGGGGGAGGGGGTAGGCCCTGAGTGCCCCTCAGACCTGCCAGCACCACTATGTTTATTTACATCCCACTCAGGCGCCACCAACCCATACATATATATACATACATGCGCCTGGTCATGTACACCTGATCAGTAATAGAACATTTGCATTCCCAATGGAAGGTAACCATGCCAAAAGTAGCCAGATAACACACCACACAGCTACGTACAAGCCTATGATATGTAAATAGGAGTAGGCTAGTCTAGTAATAAGAGTAGAAAAATAAATACATATATACCAAGAAAATAAAAATAAACTAACATAGGCTACTAACCATACCAACCAATTATCTATCTGCTACTGAAATGCAGGCAATCAAATACCTTATCAGCAGCCACTGTGTGGTAAGATAACACCAACACTACAACTGGCCAGCATTGAAAACAACCCTGGGTACCCGGGCTTATATGCTATGGACAGTATAAATACAGCCTCAATAAAAAAAAATATTAAAAAAAATTCCCCGGATGCCGACTATCGGAATATTTTAAAGTATGTTTAAATATACAACATCATCAGTTCTCATGTTAATATTCTGAGCTTGATGCAGTTTATTTTCTGAGATCCGGATACAGAATCATAGTGAGTACTAATTAGCACCTCTCCACACTAATTTACTTTTTAAATCTGACAATTTTGTTGTTGTTAAAGCAATGGATTATGCAAGTGTAAGAACTTCGTTTGGAGTAAGCGAGCGTCTGTCATGGGGATTGGGGAATACACCCCACCAGTTGAGCTGAAAAGTACCCGAATAGAGTGGTTTCAGATTCTGCTGATAGATGTCACTAGCTTAATAGTAATACCCCACCAGTTAAGCACCCACCAGTTAAGCTGAAAAGTACCCGAATAGAGTGGTTCCAGATTCCGCCGATAGATGTCACTAGCTTAATAGTAATACCCCACCAGTTAAGCACCCACCAGTTAAGCTGGAAAGTACCCGAATAGAGTGGTTCCAGATTCTGCCGATAGATGTCACTAGCTTAATAGTAATACACCCCACCAGTTAAAGCTGCATAGTCCGACGAAGCATCAAATTTTCAAAACCAAAATAATTATATAGATTTGACTCTACATATCTAACTTATATATTGATGCACATATTAAGCATTTATTGCCACACAGAAGAGAACACTGAGACAATTTGATAGAACCTGTTACTGTTGAAGCCTATGGTGTCAGAGTTTTGGCGTGCTTGCCAAAACTAAGTTTACATGATTGAATTTCAAATATCTCAAACCTTATCCATTTAAAATAAAAGTTACTTCAACCTGAAATAATGTAGATTATAACGATCAATTTGATATATTTATCTCAGAAAAAATACCAAATCGCAAAACCATCGGACTATGCAACTTTAAGCACCCACCAGTTAAGCTGAAAAGCACCCGAATAGAGTGGTTCCAGATTCCGCCGATAAATGTCACTAGCTTAATACACACCCCGCCAGTTAAGTTGGAAAGTACACAAATGGCATGGTTCCGGATTCTGCCGATAGATGTCACTAGCTTAATAGTAAAACTAATAGACCCCACCAGTTAAGCTGGAAAGTACCCAAATAGAATGGTTCCAGATTATGCCGATAGATGTCCCTAGCTTAACTGGCGGGCTATGGTGGCCGACTGGGACAGCTGCAGCATTGCTGATGCTAGAATCTACTTTATATTTTCTGTTTTGTTTCCAGCAATATCGCCAGCTTCTGAGTGACAGGACAGTGGGTCTAATCAACATGGACATGGCAGTCAGTGGTAAGCCAACCCCACAAGTCTTTAAATATATATGTATATATATATAATATATATTATATATATATAATATATATGCTGTATAAGAATTATGGGATATGTGAGGAAGAAATTAAAAGAAGGATAACAATATCCCGAACAACATTCTCCAAAATGTATAGAGTGTTAACATCAAGTAAGATATTAATACAGAAAATGTACAAACGTTTAGCAGCATTTGAGATGTGGACTTATCGAAGGATGATGAAAATATCATGGACAAAGAAGATCACCAACAAAGAAGTTCTCAGAAAAATTAAAAATAAGAAAAGCTTGTTTGCCACTATACAGATAAAGAAACTGATTTATTTTGGCCACATTATTCGTCAGAGTTCAATATACTGTACATTGTTGGAAGGGAAGGTGAATGGCAGCAGAGGGAGAGGGAGACCAAGAACATCATGGTTTACAAATATTTCACAGTGGACAGGCTTGAATTATTCACAGTCTATCAGAACAGCACACCATCGGGACAAGTGGGAGAACCATTGCATCCAACCCTCGACTAGAGGACGGAACTATTGATTGATTGATTGATAAGAATTATACAAGAATAATATCCCAGAATTCCATACTCGTTCCTCAACTCCACCTGCCAGTGATCGGGTGATGGTACCTGGGGCTAGTCATCTACTGCTCCAACCTATTCAACCTCAGCTCCGATGGTAGCATCACCTCCCAGCGCTCACTATCTGCTCATTAACCTCATTCACCTACCGCCGAATATATATATATATATATATATATATATATATACATATATATATATATATAGTTAAATACATGATATATGATGTATATGTGATATATATATCATGTATATAATGTATATAATCTATGTATATCATGTGTATCATGTATATAATCTATGTAACTATATATACCTGAAGCTAAGTGGCTTACATGCAATTTTTCATATATATATATATATATATATATATATACATACATATAAATATAAGTAGGTAGGCATAAGTACGAAAACAAACACTCGATATTGTTTGGGTAGTACTCATGCCTACCTGTGTATGTTACATTTAACCTTGGGAGGTCAGTGCACACTGCCCAGGAATGGGGAGTGTGACTGAGTGACTCCCCAACAAACAAACCCGTTGATATGACCTGATATGACCTAGGACATAAAACCCCAGCAAATAAACAAGTCGGTATCCATCCTGATATAACCTAGGATATAAAATCCCAACAAACAAACAAGTCGTTATCCATCATTTCGGATATAACGCACTGATTCATTGGTCCCATAATTGAAAGACACAAGACCGACGTAGTTTGTTTGTTGTTGTTTTACGTCCTAGCAACATCTAAGGTCATATCAGGACGGGTACCGACTTATAACAGTGCGCACTCATGGTGACTTTATAGTGCTGTCCCACTGGGAAACCAGGCCGCCGGCACCATGACCTGGTATCCCACTCAGTCATATTATCCTGACACTGAGCACACCAGCCCTTGCCCTATCCTAATAATGCCGAGCGCCTGGCTAGGAAGCGACAAGTATCAATTTTAAAGTCATTGGTTTGACTCGACCGGGACTCGAACCCACGACCCCACGACCTACCAGCACGGGAGACGGACGCTCTAACTCATTCGGCCATCCCGTCTGGTCCCCGACGTAGTATATATTACCATTTATTACCGTCTTCATAAAGTTACATGTCAGAGTTCAAGAGATAATGTTTTGAGATATTTTGAGGCTTACAGAACTTGACCCACTAGATATTCTTACAAGCTTGGGTGGGTGGGATGGTAAACAATGGATCCCGAAGTGTAGGCGTTGAAGGTGCTGCAGCCGAGGTCGAAGTGAGCTGAAAGGCAGGCTAGTCCGTTAACCTTAAATTATGATGCTAGGAGGCATGCAAGTTGAGATTCAGTCTATTAATAGAACAATCACTGCTTTGTATCGAAGGGAAATGAGACGTCATTCCTGCGTATTCAATTACCCATGTTCTCATAACATGTACAATTCTTTAATTCAACGGTAATTCAGTAAACTGAACCCCGATTTAACACAACCTACTGTTTTCATAATGATGTTTGATAGATCCCAATGATCGATCGATTGATTGATTGATTGGTGGTTGCTTTACACCGTGTCGGCAGCATAGGCCATATTCACGGCGAGAAATGTTAGTTTTTTGTTCAAACCATCGTTTTATATGTAAAAGCAGACAATCAATTATGTGCCAATAGACACTCATTAAATTAGAAAGGGCACAATCATATATTTGTGGTCAAGGGAAACAAATTCCCATAGAAAAAGAAAAGTTTTATTAATAATTGATAGAATTTATTTAGTCAACTATATGAGGTGGTACAGTCCAGCTGCCCTCAAAAAGGCTAAAATGTTTTCCTGTTTTACCTTAGTAAAAAGGTCATGCATACTGTCTGCAGTGTAGAACTGTTGGCGCAGGGCCAAAAAATCAACGCAACTTAGTCAAATGTGTTTGAGTGTCAGCGGGGACTGATACCCAATACATTCAGGGGGGGTTCTCATCTTAATATTCTGAGCATGAAAATGCGGGTTCCCCCTTGAGCATCCTCCGACTCACGGAACTGAGGAAGTCTGGGACACATCCACTCGAGTACCAAGGACTGCATGCAGAGATTCAAGGCCAGTTTGCAGACCACCTCTCCATATACACTGATGGTTCGAAAGACCAAAGCCGGGTAGCTGCTGCGGCAGTCTGCCGACGGGAAAAATTTGGTGTACGTTTGCCTGATCAGAGCTCGATTTTCACTGCAGAAGCCCGAGCACTCCTTCTCGCTTTGGAGTGTATCGAGGTATCCAACCACACTAACTATGTTATATACAGTGATTCGTTCTCTTGCCTCCTGGCTGTTGCTGGACTGAAAACGAATCACCCTATTCTAGCAACGGTCATTTATAAAATGAACCAACTGACAACGGATGGGTATGATATCCACCTGTGCTGGGTGCCTGGCCATGCCGGCATACAAGGAAACGAACGAGCTGATCAGGCTGCGAAGAAGGCCCTGAACTGTGATCTTGAACCGTGTCTGATCCCTCACTCTGATCTGAAACCACTAATAGCCACCCACATAAAATCCAAATGGCAACATGAGTGGGATGAAAACATTAATAAACTTAAAGAAATTGAACCATCTGTGGGAAAGCCACCACAAATTCATGCGGGAGGTCGGCGGGACCAAGTGGTCCTTGGCCGCTGCCGTATTGGCCACTCGTGGGTTACACATGCTTTTCTGCTCAAGGGGGAACCTCCCCCTGAATGTATTGGGTGTCAGTCCCCACTGACACTCAAACACATTTTACTAAGTTGCGTTGATTTTTTGGCCCTGCGCCAACGGTTCTACACTGCAGACAGTATGCATGACCTTTTTACTAAGGTAAAACAGGAAAACATTTTAGCCTTTTTGAGGGCAGCTGGACTGTACCACCTTATATAATTTACTAAATGGATTCTATCAATTATTAATAAAACTTTTCTTTTTCTATGGGAATTTGTTTCCCTTGACCACAAATATATGATTGTGAGCTTTCTAATTTAATTAGTGTCTATTGTCACATAATTGATTGTCTGCTTTTACATGTAAAAGCGATGGTTTGAACAAAAAACAAACATTTCTCGCCGTGAATATGGCCTATGCTGCCGACACGGCGTAAAGCAACCACCAATCAATCAATCAATCAACCCCCTTGAGCAGAAAAGCATGTGTAAGCCACAAGTGGCCAATACGGCAGTGGCTAAGGACCACTTGGTCCCGCCGACCTCCCGCATGAGTCTGTGGTGCTATAACGGGATGTCACTGTATATAGCACACCGGATTGAGAGTTGAGTTCCCCTGAGCTCACTCCTTTCTGCCTTACTTGTGCAGATTTGAATGGCGTATTGCAATAAACCAATATGTAATTGTTGACTTTAATAGATTCATCCATCCCTTTTCAGGGAATTTCACATTCCGTGGGAGTGGCATGCCCCTTGCCTACAGCCTGATGTACGAAGTTGCAAAGAAGGTAAGCCTAACCAGTTGCACTGCTAACATTGCATGGTCCGATGGTTTTGAGTTTCTGCCATATCTCGAGATAAATATATTAGCTTGGTCGTTATAATCTACCTTACTTTAGTTCTAAGTAACAGTGGTTATAAATGGCTAACTTTGGAGATCTTTGAAGTGATAAAATATAAAGGCAGAATCTCAGAAGCATCGGATAAAACAATATACAAAAGAAAGAAAAGACACACGCATGCGCACACATTCATACACGAGACTGTTAGATAAAAGAAAGTAAAGCTTGTTTTATTTACCGACGCCTCGACAGCACATTGATTTTTGTATCATCAGCTATGGACGTCAAATATATGGTCATTCAGATATATTTCTTTGGAGGAAACCCACTGCCGCCACATAGGCTACTTTTTCTGATAAGCGGCAAAGGGTCTTTTATATGCACTTTCCCACAGACAGGACAGCACATACTCTATAGCCTTTGATGAACCAGTTGTGGACCACTGGTTTTTTGGGTCTTTCTTTTGGTAAATATGTTTATTCTGCTGAATAAGTCTTTTGTCAGTGCCGAAGCACTGGTCTTCCAGCCATTTTTCAGTTCAGGGTTATTTACACAAAAGGTATATAGAATAAGGTATACAATAACTGTTGAATACACAATTTGCAGCATGTAACGCAATGAAATTCTGTAACCCAAAAGTTCCATGGCAATATGGTAACAGTAGTGTCATATAACTAGATCAATATTAGTCAGATCAATGTGAGTATTTACATAGTATTTAGAAGGTAAGCAGAAGTTATATTCTGTATTCAGTTGGTAAAGTTGTAGTAAGTTTTAATGTTCAGTTGCAGTTAGGCAAGCGGTATATAAATGTCAGTTTGTTAGAAATATTCTAGTGTAACTCTAGTGTAGTTAGTTATGTGAGTTTATGAATTATGTCGTTGGGGTGGGGTTGTTAATAATACACTGGACCAGCTGTGACCAGTGAAGCAGTGGTACCAATCCCTCGAGATGGAATATAGCCCAAACTGCAAATGTGTCCACTGAGTAGGATCGATAGGATGACCGACACCTTCACAGGTGGACACTCTACCACCTGAGTACGTCCTAGTCCCGTACTAGATAAATGCCACGGCACTGAGAAAAGATCTGTTTATATTCTTTTTTTGTTAATTAAAAATGTTACAACATCGCCAACAGAAACACACACACAAAAAAAGGCCGACAGAGTAGGAAAACAAACTGTCTTTGATTTATTTCCCTCATATTTCATTGGTCGGACATAAAAGATGCAAATGCGCGCATTGTTGTGAAAATGCGGACAGCCTCAACATAGTGGGAAAACAAACTGTCTTTGGTTTATTTCCCACATATTTCATTGGTCGGACATAAAAGATGCAAATGCACGCATTGTTGTGAAAATGCGGACAGCCTCAACATAGTGGGAAAACAAACTGTCTTTGGTTTATTTCCCTCATATTTCATTGGTCGGACATAAAAGATGCAAATGCGCGCATTGTTGTGAAAATGCAGACAGCCTCAACTTTCGTTGTGGGACACGTGTTAGCTGCGTGCTGCATTTCAGGATCTGAATCGACTTGTTGAATCATTTCATCTAGATTCCCAATCCGGACCCACTCGAAAGGTCACGAGGAAAGATGACCTTGTACGACACTTGGGCCGAGAGAGATCCACAGAACAACACGGCTGGTCAGAAGTTGGGCAAACCGAGGTAGGTGGTGCAAAGGGGTTATTATCTGTCACACACACACTCAAATAGACCTAGACACGCACATACATACACACCACACCCACACTACACGCATGAACCCCATATATACACCCACAAACACATACACGACACAGACACACACACGGCACAGACCACACATGGTGATAACGGTTGATATATGGAAGATTAGGCTCCCTGCGTTAGATTCCGTTTAAAGTTATATAATACAATGGTTTTGATAGTCTACTATATATACATATATATATATATATATATATGTATATATATATATATATATAAGGTTTATTGACTACCCAGTCACCTGATTACATATAATAAAACGACTCCCCCTATAATATTGCGACTCTAGGTCAATTGATCTTTGTGGTGGGTTAGGGGATATTTTTACGCTTCTTTTTTATTTTAAAACAATATGTAATTATATAGCTACTCATTTTCTTGCATGTTGATATAAATATGTGTGTATATATATATATATATATATATATATATATATATCATTGAAGATGGTTTGTTTGAAATAAAAATGCTCTGTTTATATACTGTCTTTGTGATTGTTTTAACCTAAAGTAACAATCCATTCATATCCAAAAAGAATTAAACATTTACGAAAAGAAACTTAGTGGGGAGTTACAATATTATAGGCTGAGTCACTTTATTATATATAGCAAAGTGACTGGGGGGTCGCTTTATTATGCATAACAAAATGACTGGGGAGACACTTTATTATGTATAGCAAAGTGACTGGGAGGCCACTTTATTATATATAGCAAAGTGACTGGGGGGTCGCTTTATTATGTACAACAAAGTGACTGGGGAGTCACTTTATTATGTATAACAAAGTGACTGGGGAGTCACCCTATTATGTATAACAAAGTGACTGGGGGTCGCTTGATTATGTATAACAAAGTGACTGGGGAGTCACTTTATTATGTATAACAAAGTGACTAGGAACTCACTTTATTATGTATAGCAAAGTGACTGGGGGTCACTTTATTATGTATAATAAAGTGACTGGGGGTCACTTTATTATGTATAACAAAGTTACTGGGGAGTCACTTTATTATGTATAGCAAAGTGACTGGGGAATCACTAAATTATGTATAACAAAGTGACTAGGGAGTCACTTTATTATGTATAATAAAGTGACTGGGGGTCACTTTATTATAATCTCACACCGGCGCGGTGAAGCAGGCTGAAAGGCTAAATTTGCGAACACTAATCAGATACAATATGTAGGCCTATCATTGGGGTGTCCTATCAATGGACATAATGTGTATGAAGTATATATCCTAATTTTCTTTCCTTTTCTTTATTTTTCTCTTCTCCCCAGGATCGCAAATCTCGACTCGAGCAGTGACTTCGTTCCTTTTGTTGGACAAATTGGAGTTACCAGTATAGACATCCGTTATGTATATAAACCGGTAAGAAAATTAATTTAAGTCATCAGCGCAATGCAGTATATATAAACTCCTATATATATTTATATATGTATATATGTGTGCAAACAAATATATATAGATACAGTAAAACCTCTCTAACCGACCACCTCCACAGATCGGCCACACCCCTATATCGATCGCTTTATTTGGGTCCCAAACGATCGCCCATATAATACCATTGTGACGAAATGAAAAACTCCCTAAACCGACCACCTCCCTATATGGATCATTTAAAGTCGGTCCCATGGTCAGTCGATTTAGAGAGATTTTACTTTGTATATATATATATGTGTGTGTGTTTATCTATCTATCTATCCATATATATATATATAATTTCTAGAAAAAGTCCTTTCTGTATCATAAAATATTTGTTAGTGGTTTTTTTTTCTTGAAACCATGCATAGTGATGAATACAATATGTGTCAAATGATTTCTCTATAGCCTTGTTTTCACGTTTAGTGTACTATCTGAGTAGTGTAGCTTTGCATTGTTGTAAGTACAGTCTTTGTTTGTTTGTTTGTTTGCAATAGCTTGTTTATTAACATCACATACCCGACATAGTATGGGGTAGTTATTTATGTAGCCATACTTCGGGTCTCTGGATATCTACTGTAGATAGAGTTGTTTAAAGATGAATGAAATATGTTAAGATATCATTAAGAACATATCTCACAATGTACACTATCAAAAGGACTAGGCAGTACCCCCAATTCGCCCCCAATTCGCCCCAATTCGCTGTGGCTTAATTGACTTCATGGACTACCATAACCATATACAGTAAAACCTCTCTAAATCGCCCGACCATGGGACCAAATTTAAGTTTAAATGGTCCATTTATGGAGGTGGTCGGTTTACGGAGTTTTTTTAATATTGTTAGAATGGATGGGCGATCGTTTGGGACCCAAATAAAGTGATCGATATAGGGAAGTGGTCGATATGTGGAGGCGGTCGGCTAGAGAGGTGTTACTGTATGATCACTTTATTTTTAAGAAACCCAGACTCTCCTCACACCCTCTCTACCACTCAGCCTACGAGACATTCCACCTCGTAGAGAAGTTTCTCGATCCAACCTTCCAGGTAAATTTTCTTCTGATACTCATCCGCTTTAAAAACAAAACAAAAAATCTTATATTTCACATTTGAATTAACACTAAAAGACCTGGGAAATCTAACTGAGGTTATATATATATCATACATGAAAATATTAGCAAATTTCATGTGCAATTAAAGAGTTGAGTTTTTGTCGGCTATTAATTTATTTAGTATTTTATGGTACACATCTAGTGGCGTTAAGTAAGATTTTGGTCAAATATTATTCTATAACCTGCCACCATTACTGACTTTGAAAGTAAATATGGTTGTTTTTGTTGAGGTTTTTTTTTGGGGGGGGGGAGGTTCTGTCTAAATCACATTAACGACAGCATATTTGTAACGATGGTCATCATTATTATCGCTATTTCCATGGATAGATGATTATTTAATTTAAATTTGTTTTGTTTACACCATGTTCTTGTCCATTGCAGTTCCACCTTGCTATTTCTCGGTATGGGGCCGAGTTCGCGCGACATCTCGCCGATTCTCGCCTCCTTCCGTATGATGCGCGAGATTATGCAAATGCGATCAGCAGCTACATAGACACATTGATCGCAGAGCGAGGGCGGGTATTCCACTCCAGAAACATGCAGAGGGAATTGGGTAGGATTCCAATACTATCTCCACATGGTGTTGGTACATAGATGTAGTACTTTGGTTTACTGATCTCTTTCCTTGAGGAAGGTTTGTTTGTTCGTTGTTTTACGTCCTAGCAACATCTAAGGTCATAATCAGGATGGGTACCGACTTGTGACAGTGCGCACTCATGGAGACTTTATAGTGCTGCCCCATTGGAAGACCAGGCCGACAGCACCATGACCTGATATTCCACCCAGTCACATTATTATGACACTGAGCCCACCAGTTCTTGTCCTATCTTAAAGTTGCATAGTCCGATGGTCTTGATTTTCTGTCATTTTCTGAGATAAATATATTAGATTGATCATTATAATCAATCTAAACTTTAGCTTGAAGTAACTCTGCTTGAAAATGACTAATTTATGAGATATTTGAAGTCAAAACATGCTAAGTTAATTTTGGCAAGCTTGCCAAAACTCTGACCACATAGGCTTCAGTAGTAACAGGTTCTGCTAAATAGCCTCATAGTCCCTTCTGTATAGCATCAAATGCTTAATAACTGCACCAGTATCGAAGTTGCATATGTAGGTTCAAATTGACATAAGGGCTTAGCTTTTGAAAATTTGATGGTTTCATCGGACTATGCAACTTTAATAATGCCGAGTGCCTGGCTAGGAAGTGACAAGTATACATTTTTAAGTCATTGGTTTGACTCGACCAGGGTTCGAACCCACGACCCCAAGATCTACCAACATGGGAGATGGATGCTCTAACTCATTTGGCCATCCCGTCTGGAATGTCATTAGACTTGTGTATATATTTAGGTATTTACTGGATGACAGTCATTAGACCTGTGTATTTACTTTGGTCTTTACCGGGTGAAAGTCGGTAGACCTGTGTGTTTATTTAGGTATTTACTGGACGAAGGTCATTAGACCTGTGTATTTACTTTGGTCTTTACCGGGTGAAAGTCGGTAGACCTGTGTGTTTATTTAGGTCTATACTGGACGAAGGTCATTAGACCTGTGTATTCACTTTGGTCTTTACCGGGTGAAAGTCGGTAGACCTGTGTGTTTATTTAGGTCTTTACTGAACGAAGGTCATTAGACCTGTGTATTTACTTTGGTCTTTACTGGATGAAGGTCATTAGACCTGTGTATTTACTTTGGTCTTTACCGGGTGAAAGTCGGTAGACCTGTGTGTTTATTTAGGTCTTTACTGGACGAAGGTCATTAGACCTGTGTATTTACTTTGGTCTTTACTGGATGAAGGTCATTAGACCTGTGTATTTACTTTGGTCTTTACCGGGTGAAAGTCGGTAGACCTGTGTGTTTATTTAGGTCTTTACTGGACGAAGGTCATTAGACCTGTGTATTTACTTTGGTCTTTACCGGGTGAAAGTCGGTAGACCTGTGTGTTTATTTAGGTCTTTACTGGACGAAGGTCATTAGACCTGTGTATTTACTTTGGTCTTTACTGGATGAAGGTCATTAGACCTGTGTATTTACTTTGGTCTTTACCGGGTGAAAGTCGGTAGACCTGTGTGTTTATTTAGGTCTTTACTGGACGAAGGTCATTAGACCTGTGTATTTACTTTGGTCTTTACCGGGTGAAAGTCGGTAGACCTGTGTGTTTATTTAGGTCTTTACTGGACGAAGGTCATTAGACCTGTGTATTTACTTTGGTCTTTACTGGATGAAGGTCATTAGACCTGTGTATTTACTTTGGTCTTTACCGGGTGAAAGTCGGTAGACCTGTGTGTTTATTTAGGTCTTTACTGGACGAAGGTCATTAGACCTGTGTATTTACTTAGGTCTTTACTGGACAGTGGTCAGTAGACTTGTGTATTTAGTTAGGTCTTTAGTGGACGACGGTCATTAGAAAATAATGCTATTCATATACAAATAATTACTTGATACAATTTCAAATTATCTTCATTTATAGATTTTTTAGATGAAGCGGCAAAAACATTCCAAAATGTATCGAGACAATTCATGGAAAGAGCTTTGGCTGTGGATCATAGGAAGTGAGTATTATTTTAATTAATTTACTTCATAGTTTTTAATCAGGAACTGAGTTATCTTAAATGTGTAGGGTTTTTTCCTCCTCGAGGTTGAGTCCATTAAATAATTACATTTGTCCTTTTAAAGTAGCATACTCCGATGGCTTTGGGTGTTATTTTCCTTGAGGATTGCTATTGCAGTGAACTGCTTCTAAGTTCGATACAATCCTCTTATTTGATCACAAATCCATGAGTTTAAGTGTGTTTCAGTTCTATTTAACTGTGTAAGTATTCCATGACCTACGCCACTGTAACAGCTGAGGAGCATTTTGTTGTTCTTGTATATTAGTTGATTAGGCAGGGAAAATTTCAATCGCAGCCAATAGGTCTTCCTCATTCCACTGCTCCTTACCCTATTTTAGCAATGCCGAGCACCAGGCTAGGTATCGACAAGTATCAATTTTTAAGTCATTGGGTTGACTGTAACAGTGTTCGAACCCGGGAGGTTCGAAACCCAGTACCTACCAGAATGGGAGGCGGATGTCCCAAATAGTTACAGATTCATCACAGACGCCGTCATCCATGACTGGGCCATAAATAGTTCCCAGTGAAAAGGCTGTCTCAAGATATACAAACCACGAATAGTCACGTGCGATCATGATCATAATTGGCCCATAATTGGCCCATAATTCCGAATTGTGGTTGATCAGGCGGAGGAAGCCTGAGACGCTCACATCACCAAGTGGCACATGCGTGCTCTGCCACCTCCTCCTCCCCTCCTGACCTGCATTCGTGGTCGGATTTCAAAGCGTATAGTTTTACCCACCTGCACCTCCGTCTCCACCCAAGATATACCCATGTCACAAAACAACTAAAAAAGGAATTCATGTCATAAGGAAGATGCAAAGAACATGCAGGGCCACCCACACTTGTGGACGACCAGTGAAGTGCGCCACAAAACGAACGCAAGCAACACCTGAAGCTGACCCGAGTGACTCGATGGCACCCGTAATGATGTCACATGAGCGAGCCGGTCGACGAGATCATCGAGCACACACTACAGGACACTCTAGCAGCCGCCCCCAACTGCAGCCCATCACCTGTCAAATACAAGAACACCCTCAACAGCTTCTGGCCAATGCTATCGGGCGAGAAGTGGGACGAGTAGCCCAACTACGCAGTGGCCCTTCCTAATTCTTTGGCCGCCCGAGTCCCGGTCACATCTGGCTTCAGCATCCCTGGGTGGCAGCAAATGCTACAAGGACACCACGACTCCCTACTAGTCGACCACCTGGAGTTCACATCACCAAACGGCACATGCGCGCTCCCCCACCTCCTCCCCTCCCCTCCTGACCTGCATTCGGGGTCAGATTTCAAAGTGTATAGTTTTACCGACCGGCACCTCCGTCTCCACCCAAGATATACCCACGTCACAAAGCTACAAAACAACTAAAAAAGGAATTCATGTCACAAGGAAGATGCAAAGAACACGCAGGGCCACCTACACTTGTGGACGATCAGTGAGTGTGCCACAAAACGAACGCAAGCAACACCCGAAGCCAACCCGAGCGACTCGATGGCACCCCTAATGATGTCACATGAGCGAGCTGGTCGACGAGGTCATCGACCACATGCTACGGGACACTCTAGCAGCCGCCCCCAACTGCGGCCCATCAACTGTCGAATACAAGAACACCCTCGACAGCTTCAGGCCAATGCTATCAGGTGAGAAGTGGGCCGAGTACCCCGACTACGTAGTGGCCCTTCCTAATTATTTGGATGCCCGAGTCCTGGTCACATCTGGCTTCAGCATCCCTGGGTGGCGGCAAATGCTACAAGGACACCACAACCCCCTACTAGTCGACCACCTGGAGTTCGGCTTCCCTGCGAACTACATCCCGACAGGCCCCCCGACGCCCACCTTCCGGAACCACCGCGAGAGCCCCGACCACGCCCTCCACATCACGGCCTACATGGAAGAAGAGCTACGCAAGGGTGCCCTCTTGGGCCCCTTCCCAGTTCCCCCCTTCTCCCCCTGGGTGCAGTGTAGCCCCATGATGACGCGCCCCAAGTCCACCCCCGGAAGAGACGCATCATCGTCGACCTGTCCTACCACCGGCGGCGCAGCGTCAACTTGGGCATCCGAAGAAGGGAATACCTGGGGAGCCCGCATGCATACAACCTCCCGCTGCATCGCCCGGGAGGGGCGGGGAGCCTTCTGCTGGTCCGCGGATGTGTCACGGGCCTACTGTCAGCTCCGGGCCAACCCCCTGTCGACCCCCCTCTTCTGTATCACCGTCGACGGCCGCTTGTACCTCAACATCACCCTGCCCTTCGGCTGCTGCACCTCTGGCGCGACCTGGGTCAGCTTGACAGCGGCGGTGTCGTGGATTCTCGAGCAAAGCGGCTTCTTTAGCCTCGGGTATGTGGACAATTTTGTTGGCTGCGAGGCGTCCTTCTTGGACACGATGCGCGCGTTCGTGGAGAAGGTCAGGAAAGGGCGAGAAGCTGTTTGCCGTTCTGGTAAGGAGGGCCCCCACCATCACCCCTGAGATGCAGCCCCAGATCTTCGCTTACCTGCGATCCCTGGGGCATCTCGGGGTCACCCCCTGGGCGGCCATCATCATCGCCTACTACTCGTTCATAAGACAATCCAACCTGCTCTCTCCTTCGCACGCCCCATGGGGTGGCCTTCACACGCTCCGCTGAGACGACATCCAACACATCGCTGGCAGCCTACGCATCAGGATCTCATCCTCCCAAACCATCCGCTCCCAGGCGCAGGCGGTCTCGCTCTTCATCCCGGCGCTTCCCAGGTCGCTCTTGTGCCCCGTGCGCCACTGAAGGCGGGCACTGGCCCTCATCCCAGCCCCGCCCAACACCCCGGCGTTCCTGGCCCATGCCGCCACACCATTGACCATCCATGACGTCACCCCCCTGCTGTGCAGTGCCCTGGAGGCGGCAGGTATCCCGGAGGCTGTCAGGTACACCCTGCACGGCCTTCGCAAGGGCGCCACCCTGGCCTGCTCCTCAAGGAGCGTCGATCTTTCCGCCATAAGGCCCCGGGGACCTGGGAGTCCGACGCCATCTACACCTACATGCGCAAGGTTGTGCCCACGGATGCCCCAAGAGCCTTGGCTTTGCGCTTTGGGTTGGCTCCCGGGACTACCTCCTCGGGCTCCCAGGTCTTCCCTCTCCCATCAGCTGACATCAATCAAATGGACTGAACTATCCCCAATTAAGAAATAGAACTCATCATAACCTGTTGTAATTTTTCCCCATGTACTTAATAAAACCCTCTTTCTCCCACACCAGTCTCAGGCTTCCTCTGTCCGAATCGTAAATAAGTAAAGTTGTGTCGGTCATGTTACTGCCCCTTTAATTATATTCAATTGTATATTTATTCAACAAGAGTATAAAATTTGGTCTATTTTACAGTCGTCTAGAACTGCGGAAAATAAATGACCAACTGATGAGCTTGGAACGCGCGTTCATCGATCCACAGGGAACGCCGGGAAACCCCTTCTCCAGGTGAGTTAACAGTGGGCGCAGAGCTCGCCGTCAGTACTGCCGCCTGGTGTCACTTAGGAGAACTAACAAGCCAACTTCCGCGATGTCGTCTTCTAGTTTGTGTAGTGAGGTTCCATTTCACCTCCCGAGGTGAAACCCCACGACATTTGTTTTCTTTATTGGGGCTTTATGACCTAGCAGCATCTAAGGTCATATCAAGCCAGGTAGGCCTACTGACTTGTGACTATTCATCCATTGCGACTTTATATGGCTGATATCCCACCCACTCACATTATTCTTAAACTGAGTAAACCAGTCCTTGTGTTCTCCCAGTAATGTCGAGTGCTAGCCTAGGTAGCAACAAGTGTCAGTTTTGTAAGTCTAGATGTGAACCTACATATCCAACTTAGATACTGGTGTATGTATTAATCATTTGGTACATACTGAGTCAATTTAATAGAACCTGTTACTGCTTAGTCAGAGTTTTGATAAATTTGCCTAAATTAATTTGGTATATTTACACTTCAAATATTTCCCAAGTTAGTCGTTTTAAAGGAAATTCACTTCAAACTGAAATAAGGTAGATTCTATATTTATCTCAGAAAATGACTAAAATTCAAAACCATCGAACTATGCAACTATATATTGACTTAGTATATAAGGCAGTATAAATCTTCAACAATAACTCTCATATGCTGCAAGGCATCAGTATCAAGGCATCGGCAGGGCATCAGTATCTAAGTTGGATATGCAGGTTCTATTAGATTGCCTTGGTGCCCCTTCTCTGCAACAATATATACAGTGAAACCTCTCTAAATCGACCGACCCTGAATGGTCCATTTAGGTAGGTGGTTGGTTTTTAAAAAAAAGCGTTACAGTGGTTTTGTATGGACAATCATTTGGGACCCAAATAAAGCGATCGATATAGGGGAGTGGTTGATTTGTGGAGGTGGTCGGGTAGAGAGGTTTTACTGGACTGCACCAGTAAGTTGGATATGTAGAATCAAACCTAGATAATTGTTTTGGTTTTTGAAAAAAAAATTGATGTTTTCATCAGACTATGCAACTTTAAGCAAGGGAAAATTTGAATCGCGGACAATTAGTCTTCCTCATTCCACTGCTCCTTGCCTATCCTAGTAAAAGTGAGCACCAGTTGCGATAACACTGAGAGAAGGCTGGATAGACATTGGAGATGACACCCACAATTATATGATTGATTGATTGGTGGTTGCTTTACGCCGTGTTGGCAGCATAGGCCATATTCACGGCGAGAAATGTTAGTTTGTTTTGTTCAAACCATCGCTTTTACATGTAAAAGCAGACAATCAATTATGTGCCAATAGACACTCATTAAATTTAAAAGCCCACGATTATATGACTTCAGGGCTCTGTCCACCTCCATATATGTGTTCTTTTTTTTTACGATAACGAGCTGGCACTAGATGTCCAACAAGGGCTTAGATCAGCTCCCGGAAGAGGATCTGAAAGTTCATCTGTAAGCCTTCTAATTGTAGGCACGTGATATTCGGGACGGTGGAGTCGGAGGCATCGGGCATGTGGACGTTGCCTGGAGTGGAGTCCACGTTCCACGATGCCAGCACGGCGACGGTCAACTCTGCCGAGGCGTGGGCGGCCGTACGCCGCCAGCTGTGTGTCCTCACCGCCTTCCTGGGCGCAGCGTCCGCCGGGCTCCGGCCCGAGACGCACTTCTAGGTTCTAGCAGAGAGCGTGTATATAAACAGATGAGAGGGACAACTATCATACTAGACCCTGTAACAGCTGCCGACTGTGGCGCTCCAAGTGGTGGTTGTTGAACAAATGGGCAAACTCAAGGCATTGTCAATGGCAGTGAGCAATCTTCATACAGAAAACGTTAAATATCTCTAAAACTACAACACCTAGAAACAAACTGATTGGAATACACATAGAAAACATGTTTACCAACAAGATTATATTAAATTGATATGGTTAGGGTTCTGGATTTCTATTAATTTGGAATAAAACTGACGTTTTTCACTACGCGTACGGCAAACTCAAGGCATTGTCAATGGTCGTGTGCAATCTTCCTACAGAAGAAAGTGAAATATCTCTAAAACTACACCAAATAGAAACAAGCCGCTTAGTACACATATAGAAAACATGTTTACCAACAAGATTATATTGAATTTATAAGGTTAGGGTTCTGGATTTCTATTAATCTTTTAAGAAAATTAATGTTTTGCACTGAGCGTACCGGCAAACTCAAGGCTTGTTCAACAATAACTGCCAGGATTGCCACTGCAGCCTGTGTTACATATTTTCGCGGGAGTTGTCCCTCTCATCTGTTTATATACACGCTCTCTGGTTCTAGGCACAGCCCACGGACGCCCACTGGGGGCATCTATAGCGAGATGTTGGTTTGTTGGGGTTTTACGTCCAAATAGTGTCTAATGGGTGTTACTTTGGCGTCTGGTCAACCGGGACTTTAGCCCGAGTCCTAAAGAGTTAGTTAATAGACAGGTCAAGTACCGAGACTTTAGCCCTAACCCTAACCCTTACCCTAACCGTAAAGAGTTAGTTAAATAGACAGGTCACGTAGGCCTACCAAGACTTTAGCCCTAACCCTAAAGAGTTAGTTAAATAGACAGGTCAAGTACTGGGACTTTAGCCCTAATACTAAAGAGTTAGTTAAATAAACAGGTCAAGTACCAGGACTTTAGGCCTAACCCTAAAGAGTTAGTTAAATAAACAGGTCAAGTACCCAGACTTTAGCCTTGAAAAGCCATGAATTCCATTAAACTGTTCCCACTGATCAAAATTAGTCCGAAATCGCCATTCGCCATTGGTGTTTCTTTCCCTGAAATCCAAATTAAAATAGACTTGAATTCCTATCAAAATCACCCTTGAAAAGCCTTGAATTCCATAGATGTGCATGGACCCTGTTAAATAGACAAGTCAAATGCGCAGACTTTAGCCCTAACCATAAACAATTATACTGGTCACATTGGGGTTTCTATAGCTGTGTTTACACGGGCGATTTAAAACGCCTCACATGAAACGCCTTGTCTAGATCGATTCACATTTGCCATGTAAACGCGATGCTGTGGCGTTTTAGGGCTGAATCGCTTCATATGAAACGGTACATCTATACCACCTCTGGAGGTGGTTTATATGAAGCGATTCAGCTGGTTCCTGGGAGGAGATAGGATAAAATAGTACAGCTTGCCAGCTACAGGGGGAGCAGTAACTAATCGCTGGTGCCCGGCAGTGTTAGGGCCCGATTACGCCGAAATCTAGTGAATGCGATCATATTTAACAGAATTACAGACTCAAATAATGAAATTTAATTAAATTAACCTTAAATTCCAAGCGATATTAACGTAGCAGCTACATCTGCGTCGAATCACCAAGTGTAAACAAAACAAATAGCAGTGCTAGCCGGCTACAGGCGCCTGCTGATTCCCGGCGCCACACACTTTTCAACTCCGCCGTGTAAGCATCTCTCTAAAACGCTTCATATGAATCGCCTTGTCTAGAACGTTTCACAATTCCCCGTGTAAACACGGCTTATAATCCCTATTTAACTAACTTTTCAGGGTTAGGGGTAGAGTCGAAGTCCCTGTAGACCGCACGCTGAAGTAGCATCAAGGACAGGTACCGACTTGTCACAGTACACACACTGGTGGTGACTTTATAGCGCTGCTGCTGCTACTGATTTTGCTGCAATGGGAGACCAGGCCACCGGCACCATGATCCAATACCCGACTCAGTTGACGATATATTCGATACTGAGCAAACCAGTATGTGCCCTATGAAGAGTGTCAGGCAAGGTAGCCACCATTGACCATGGAGGGATTTTAATGGACAAAATATAATTAAACAAGCAGTGTTATATGACTATTGCATCGTATATATACATTATTTTAACTTAGCTTATTTATAATTATAATTATCCTGCTTCCACAATTAAAAAACCCCACAAAAACAACAAGTAGGTGATGAATCTCGGTAAGGTGTACATAATTGTCTACGATAAATATTTAAGCTGCATTGTTTGTTGTCGGATTAACATTCAACTGGAATCAAATTCACTGCGTGGATTCTGTGAGAATCAGTTGGTAGGGGCAATGTGACGTGTTTCCTGATGTGTAACTGTTATTAATTGTGTAGTGCCTTTCTTGTCTGTAAATGAGGTGAGGGTGGATTAACGGCGTGTTGCAATACACAGTGAACGGGTGCAAAGTGCTGAGTTTGGGGTGGGAGGGGGGTTTGTCCCCCCCCTCCGGCAAAAGTTTGTCAAAAACAGACGTCCAAAATGAAGGGATTTTGTGGTACCTGAGAGCAATGTTTTAGGTATAACCGACGTGTGAATGTTGTCAAGTTTTAGCTCTACTGGAGCATAAGCTCACAAGGACAGTAATTTATGCATGGCTACATATATATACCCATCCCCAAAAATGTTCATTGATTTTTTTTTAGCTGCCAAAGTGGGGAGGTGGGGTATGCAGGGGGAGGGGGACATGCCCCCGTGCCCCTCCCCTAAATCCGCCACTGGAGCTATAAAGATGCCTGTATTACTACTATTAGGTGTGCTACTGTGTTACTGTCCGCTGGTCCCCGGCGAGGGACTGAAGCTGCGATCCGGCGTGCTTACATGACCAGAGGTTGGGTGTGGGTCCCTCACAGCTATATCCTTCACTGTAGGCCAATTTCTTTAAAGTTGCATAATCCGATGGTTTTGATTCGTCCATATTTTATTTGGGATAAATATATTAGATGGACCATTGTAATCTACCATTCTTTAGTTTGAAGTAACTTTTATTATAAATGGCTAACTGTGGAAATATTTTAAGTGAAAACATGTAAAATAATGTTGGTTTGCATGTTGAAATCCTGACACCATAGGCTTCAGCAGTAACAGGGTCTATTACATTGACTTAGTGAGTGGGTCACTTTGGGGTTTTATGCCATTTGAAAATGTACTTAATATTTATTCTTTTCTATGTAGTATCAAAGACCCTGTAATACTAAAGGCCCTGTCACACTACGACCTAATGACGTCAGCGTAGGCACAACGTGAAAATAATTATATGATGTCAAAGTTCTCGGCGTAGTATGCGAATTGCGGCACAAGTTGGACGTCGATGCAGCGTAGTTGACGTGAGTCGAACGTGACCGTAACGTCGGCCTAGCGTAGTGATAACGTGCTTCAATGCGAGAGGACAACATAATTACGTTCACGGCACATTATATACGTTATTCGATCGCCAGAACTACGTGCCTACATGTTAGATACGTCATGACACGGTGGCGCTATGCTAAACATACGTTGGACGTACGTTAGCCACATATTATCCATACGCCATCACTACGTTCCCACTGCCTTTGAAGTAGGTCAACATAGTGAGCAACGTTCAACTAACGTACGTCTAACGTCATCGACGTTCGCCTAACGCGTTCATAACATGAGTGTGACGTGACCCGAACATCAGAGCATCACGTCGAGCTACGTCGAAAGTTTTCAACATGTTGAAAACCTTGACGTAGCTCGACGTAAATCGATGTCTGCCTAATGTGTAACCATGACGTAACTCGACGTTCCTCAACGTAATGACGAAAAGTCACCTACGCCAGGCTTACATTGGCTCTTACGTCGTAGTGTGACAGCCCTTTAAGACAGCTCACTCAGCCTGTACTGGGTAATCAAACTGATCAAACCCACCACTTGGTGCACTGGCTGTTCTCTTGGTTAAACAGTTGCTATATTATATGTATAAATGTATATATGAATGTGAAAGATGTGTGATGATGGCAATGATGACGATGATGCTGAAGATGATGTGTATTTGTTCATAGCAATTTCATATTGATGTGTATTCATACTTACCTATCTCATGTATAATATAATTGTATGTGTTTACATGTGAAACACCAACCAGCAGCCAGGCTGATCAAACCCACCACAAGGTGGCACTGTGAAATTTACATTACCATGGGAGAGATAGGGAGTGAGCCGTCTTAGTGTTATAGGGTCTTTGGTAGTATCACGTTTAAAAAGTACACAAGTATCTAAGTTGGATATGTAGGATCTAATCTACATACAGTACAACCCTGTTAAACCAAGGTCGGTTAATCCAAACGTTTTTTTCTGTGGCCCGGCAAAATACTACCATTTACCATATAAAAAAGTTGGTTAAACCAAAGTCAGTTAATCCAAATTATCGGTTAATACAAACAAAATTGTCAGATCCCAGGCCACTCCAGTATGGTTAAACAAAACATTCAACTTTTTTATATGATAAATGGTAGTATTTTGCTGGGCCGCTGAAAAAAGTTTGGATTAACCAAGCTTGGTTTAACAGGGGTATAATGTATATACATAAAAAAACAATAATCAAAGTGTCCACATACATTGTATATTACATGTGCAATACACTTACTCAAAGTCAAAGCCAAAGCTCGGTTAAACCAATGATCGGTTAATCCAAACCAATTTCTAGAGTGCCTTCAAGTTTGGTTTAACGGGGTTATACTGTAATAGGTTTGGTTTCGAAAATTGGGTACTTTCCTCAGACTATGCAACTATAACTAGGAGTAGGAGATGTTTCCTCTATCGTAACACCCGTGATGAAGGCTGGACCCAGACTATATAAACAACGCATGGTACTGTTGACTTTTTCCACAGAAAATTGAATTTTCAGTTTTTAACCATATCTGATTCAGTAAATATGAACATTGGTTATTTTAAAGCGATGTCGGCACAAGGATTATCTTAATGATTACTTATAATTATAAAATTTGAAGAACTGCAACGTATGTTCCCCCCCCCCCCTCCTCGTAATACTTATCTAAGATTAATTACAAGTCAAAAACTTAATTTTGATTTTCGCTTTTCGACTACCTCTGTGATAAGCGAAACAAACCCCTGCCAAGTGTGAACACTTTTTCAATGTACGAACTGTTTTTGTTTCATATGACTGTTCTTCTGATGACAGGACACCTGGTATGTCAGGAAAACATTAGTCCGAATGTGAAGTTGTCCTTTGAAAACCAGTACTACTGTACATAGAAATCTCCGCAATGGTTGGTTGGTTGTTGGAGCTTTACGTCCTGGCAACATCTAAGGTCATATTAGGACGGGTACCGACTTGTGACAGTGTGAACTCATGGTGACTTTATAGTGCTGCCCCACTGGGAGACCGGACCACCAGCACCATGACCTGATATCCTATGCAGTCACATTATCCTGACACTGAGCCAACCAGTCCATGCCCTATCCTAATAATGCTGAGCGCCTGGTTAGAAAGTGACATGTATCAACTTTTCAAGTCATTGGTTTGACTCGATCAGGGATCCCACGATCGACCAAAATGGGATTGGGGCTCATTCGGCCATCCCCTCTGGTCATCTCGGCAAAGTGACAACCAGCTGTGAAGTGATGAAGGGTGGACTAAAACTGTTCCTAAATATGTTGTGTTTGATAACAGTCTGGAACAATATGGGATTTAGATAGACTGCGTGTAAATGCAAACCGGTGTAGGTGGTGAATGTTCTTGGTTATATCATGACTCTTCTTTTGTCAGTTTCCTTTTACTTAGGACGTATGAATTGGTGCAGTAAAAAATACAGTATTGGTATATTTGTTGTTATTCTTGGGACTGTCTGGGTTGGTAGGACCAGACTACAATAAAACGTCTCTAACCCACCACCTCCACAGATCGACCACTCCCTTAATACAATACTATTGTAACGATTTTTTTTCTCCGTTCTATGTTCGAATGTGTACATTGCGTCCCATATGGTTTGGTTTGTCAGTATCATGCTATATACTTTTTTTGTGTCAGTATCATGCTATATACTTTTGTTTGTCAGTATCATGCTATATACAGTTCTGTTTGTGTCAATATCACTGCGTCCTTTCTATTACATATATATACGACTAGTGTATATATTATACATGCCCTGTCCGCCTTCAAATTATACTTCAGTAAAATGATGAATGTAACAATACAAGTTATCATTTGAAAACAAAGTGCATAACAAAATAAATAGATCTTGAGGCGACTCCAAACCAATTTGTTTCAAATAGAATTAATTTGTTAACATTAGCAGGTCTGTGCCCACAACATGCAGTTGATTTCGAAACGACTGGTGGTTAGATATTATGTACCCAATTTTAGGAAAAGCACGGAAACATTAAATGTTTAATAAGTCCAGTAGTATTTAAGTTGGCTATGTATGATCAAATTTAGATGGCATTTAAAAAAAAAACTATTTTTAAGCACAGCACAAGAATACCAATATATATTTAATGAGTGCACCTGTATCTAAATTTGGTATTTAGGATCAAATCTAGATTTAGAAATATTACTATTTCATGGGATCAATAAATGAGTGATTATTTACAAGTTATTTTATATTTAAATTAGAATAAAAAATTAACCAACCCACCTGGGCCGTCCTGAAGCCAATTGGGCCCAGTGCTAGAGTAATCTACTCTAGTCTTGTAAATCATTTCACTAAAAGAGAAATTAGCTGTGAACCTGGGGGGGGGGGACATTAACAATAACAATAAAAATATATTGTGAATGTCCTGTCCAATTTTCAAATTATACTGAAATAAGATTATTCAAGAATACAAGTTATCATTTGAAAAGAGTGCATAATAAAGAACTAGAACTTATTTGTTAGCGTGTTTCCAACGTACAGCACACAAATTTGAACACATTAACAATAAAATTAAATGGCGCAAACTCCTTTCTCAAACTCCCCCTATAAATTAAAAAAATTATGCATATACAGTACAAACCTCTCAAACTGACCACATCCACAGATCGGCCGCTCCCCTATATCGATCGCTATATTTTTGTTCCAAACGATCGCCCATACAATACCATTGTAACGAAATGGAAACTCCCTAAACAGACCACCTCCGTGAATGGACCATTTAAATTCTGTCCCATGGTCGGTCGATTTAGATAGGTTTTACTGTACAGTAAAACCTATAACCGACAACCTCCAATATATCGATCACTTTATTTGGGTCCCAAACGAGCATGCATACAATACCATTGTAACGATTAAAAAAAAATCCCTAAAACGATCGCCTCCCAAAATGGACCATTTAAAGTCAGTCACATGGTCGGTCGATTTCGAGAGGTTTTACTACATATGTATGTATGGTAGAAGTCAACAGCTTGTGGGGGGGGGGGGGGGGGGGGAAACCTATATCAAAGATTAGCGCAACATTAGCCACGAGGTTCGGTAGATATTTTATACAGCTTGTAAAAGTTCTTTATTTTAAAGTACAGAAACAAACGTTACAATTCTAAGACACAACCACTAAAATTGGTGAAAAGTAAGAAGACGACAGACAGCCCAGAGAAGATCCGCTCCCTGCCCGGCTCCCACCACCAGGGGGCACCACTAGTACCCGCCGGGCATCGTTGGCGCCACCTACCGGCGACAACACTGAAAGCGCTACTCACAATTGGCCGCCTGGCAATGGGAGGGTGAGTGCCAGCAGGAGACGCCACCAACTCACCTCTCCTCCCTCTTCTACTTTGAAAAATATTTCTTTAAATATACGTAAATTAGTCCGTGCACAAGTAATACAAACTGCGGTCACCACTACCCCGCCCATTTACAGATTTAATCCAAGGACTATTCGGGTTTATCTAAGAAGCGGTACAATACACCTTTATGACTCGCTAATGTTTTTGTTTGTTTGTCTTTTTTAATAAAGTGTACCAGTAGGACACATGTATCTCTTCGCTTTCGATTCAAAATCTACACAAGTCACCGCAAAACAATCTGCGACTTCATTTCTTTTGCGCTATTTTTTTCTATCCATATTTCATATATATATATATTTTTAAACATGTAATACCCTTGTATCAGTCTTTGTTCCGAAATAGCTTGCCTTCAATGTACAGACTATTCACTACGAAGCACGGTTATTAGTTCCGCAGTGCTTAAACAGAGAATATATTTATATATAACCAGACCGCCATCACGCCTTCTAACAATGAATAAACATCTTTCGTTTAGTGGAACAGGACAAATGGAACCAACTTGCTGAAGATGGCACCGACAGTCAAGTGAAAGAGATACTCAACCGTAAAGCTGGCACCAAACAGCCACCCAGTTTCAATAACATAAAGAGAATAAATGTGCTAAGTTATTTTTTACTTAAAGCTGCACAGTCCGATGGCAGCATCAAATTTTGAAATACCAAAATACTTAAATCTGATTCTACATATCCAACTTCAATACTGGTGCATTTATTAAGCATTTGTTGCTGCATAGAAGGGAATACTAGTCAATTTAATAGAACCTGTTACTGCTTAAGTCTATGCGGTGGGAGGGGGGGGGGGCGGAGAGGTCGAGGGGGCTAAGAGTTTTGACAAGCACACCAAAATTAATTTAAGTTAGTCATTTTAAATGAAAGTCACTTCAAAGTGAGCAAGGTAGATCATAACGATCAACCTAATATATTTATCTTTTAAAAAATGACCGAAACTTAAACTATGCAACTTTACATGGGATGCATTTGATTGCTCCCACGGGCATCTTTGTGGCGCACTGGTTTGCTGCTGGTTGAGTTTGCAATCTAACAGCAGGAACATGCGCATAACAATATTAAAACCTTTTACAGCTCTCTTTTTTCGGTGGAATCGTGCGCAAAAAAAACAAAAGCCGCTACTGAATGATGAAATTAAATACAAATGAGCAACAACGAAAAAAGAAAGAAAGAATAGAAATATATGGTCGAAAGTACATCTTTTATCTGAGCAATACTAGCTTCAGACACTCGAACCTGAGTGACTGAACACGAACCAAGTGAGCCTTGGAAATATAGATTCACAATTATAATATATGGTTAACATATATATATATCAAAGAAATAGTGTCGCTAATAGCAATAATGACTATTGGGATATAACGCCGTAACTTCACATTTCTGTCGGTTTCTGTACTCACAGCCCCCCCCCCCCCACCTCAGTCTTTGTTTGGGGGTTATTTTTTTTGGGTGGGGTTAAATAAATATTTGTCGCCGGACTAATTTAACGCAATGATTTCCCTCAACACATGGTACAGTAACAGCTGCTACCTTGGACTCACTGGACAAGAGCTCTGCACTTCCCCACAGATAAGAATTGCCTCTAACAAAAAGGCGGTGGCAATCCGACCTTTGCGACGTTCTAATAAGTGCAAAGCATACAAGGGGAAATGACCCATATTACTTGAGAACAAAATAAAATTGGGGAAATCCGCAACAAAAATGGAAATTTCTCATCCCTGCTCTCAGCCAGGGAAGGACGGCGAGCGGTCTCCCTATCAATCATGATCTGTGCGTGCAGTGTTATCTAGTGCCAAGTGAACTGGCGGATTAGGTGCAGCGAGGAAGGACAGGCCAGTCGCCAACCGTTAGCGGAGCGCTGGACACGAGTCTACAGCAATAGCAAATTGCAAGACAGGCCAGGACACATCATACCGATAAGTATTCTATTAATATTTACATATTCCCCATGCATTTCGAGATTCCCAACTGCATCAGAATTGGTGTTTCCTTTCCTTTCCTCCACCCCCCCCCCTCCCATCGCCACATTTTAGCTAAAGCACACACCATGACACAGATTGGTTGGTCCGAAACTCCCTCAGGATAATCAACAATTGTCATATCTCCGCGCAATAACATTCCCAGACTAACATCCACCACTTTAGAACTGGTAGGAGTGCAACCAATATGGCTCATTACATACTCAAAGAGCAGGAAATGCCCACAAAAACAACAAAAATAGAAAAAGATACCCCCCCCCCACGCAACCCATGGTAATATACACAGGAGCATAATCTTATGTACAGTTTAGAGATAGCTAGGTTTTTTTTTTCTCGTTTAAAAAAAAAAATGCTTGCTATGTGTGTGGCCTGGTCACATTCGGGTTATTTTACTGGGACAGATTCTTCCAATGTCAGCTGCAGATAAAACAACTGGCATTTACATTTACAACATGATGCATGTTGTACCAAGATGCCCCATGAATGTCCATTACAGCAGGATGCACATTGTACCAAGATGCCACATGACTGTCCATTACAGTTGGACACATGTACCAAGATGCCACATGACTGTCCATTACAGCAGGACACATGTACCAAAATGCCACATGACTGTCCATTACAGCAGGACACATGTACCAAAATGACCCATGACTAGCCATTACAGCAGGATGCATATTGCACCAAGATGCCACATGACTGTCCATTACAGTAGGACACATGTACCAAGAAGCCACATGACTGTCCATTACAGTAGGACACATGTACCAAAATGCCCCATGACTGACCACTAGGGCAGGATGCATGTTGCACCGAGATGCCATGTGACTGTCCATTACTGTAGCACACATGTACCAAGATGCCACATGACTGTCCATTACTGTAGGACACGTGTACCATGATGCCACATGACTGTCCATTACAGCAGGACACATGTATATGACTATTAGGGCAGGATGCATGTTTCACCAAAATGCCCCATGACTGGCCATTACAGCAGGATGCATGTTGCACCAAGATGCCACATGACTGTGCATTATAGCAGGACACATGTACCAAGATGCCCTGTGACTGGCCATTACAGCAGGATGCATGTCATACCAAGATGCCCTGTGACTGGTCATTACAGCAGGATGCATGTTGTACCAAGATGCCTCATGACTGGCCAATATAGCAGGATGCATATCGTACCCAAGATGCCTAGCATAGCAAAGTGGAAAAAAAAGCAGCACGAAAATGAGGCTGCCCGACCAGCTCCTTTCCCTGTGGCTGTCCAAATTTAAAGCTACATAATCCGATGAAAACAACAAATTTTGGAAACACCCACCTAGAGTTAATCCTACATATCCAAATTCAATACTGGTTTTTGTATTAAACATTTATTGTTGTATAGAATGGAAAACCAAGTCAAATTAACAGAACCCGTTATTGCTGATGCCTATGGTGCCCAATATTTGTATGTGCATCCCAAAAGTAATTGTCCATATTTTCACTTCAGATATTTCCAAAGTTAGCCATTTGAAATAAAAGGTAAGTACGCAGATTATAACAATCAACTTAATATATTCACCTTAAAAACTAAATAGAAAATGGCAGAAACTGATCAAACCCATCGAAATATGAAACTTGAATGTCAAAAACACATAGGAATTCACTTTTTTCGGGGGTTTTGTCTTTTTTTTATTCCCTGATTTGGAGGTCGCCTGGCCACGTGGAATCTTTCCAGACAACTTGTTTGAAAAGTTAAGCACAAGGTACACATACATGTCTCCACAAGGAATATAGCCCGCCATCGCGGCCTTGCCCTTTGAAAGGCTCACAAAATTGTTCCGTTTGAAAGCAGCCTAGAAAAATATCTTAAATTTCTTTTAAATCTTTTTTAATATATATAATAAACGTTCCTATGTGTGACTTTTGTTGTTTACAAAATGGCGGCCTCACAAACGGCTGGGGTTAAATTCATCCTCAAAATACTTCATTTTAAATGTCTGTAGTATGACAATTCTTTCTCCTCCCGGTTACATACAGATCATGTAGACTACCATTAGACAAACCTCCAGAATTTTAATTTTGTTTAAATAATATATATATTTTTTAAACAGTGGGCAGGAGAAGGGAAGGAGAGCCGGGGGAATGGAGGAAGAGAAAGAAAAGTAGTTGGTGAGGAAATGTACAGCCGAGGTTATTAACGAGGATGACAAATACAATAGTTGGAATAAAAACTTTTTTTTCTTCTAGCCCCCCCCCCCCCTCACGCGCCTGTGGAGGTTGCGTTGATCCATCGGTTTATAAACTGATCAATCAATCAATCGATCAGATCAATCAACTCCCAGGCTCTGTTGCGCCCAGAGCCAATCAACTTGCTCCCAACTAGTGCAACACCGCGTACCAGCTAAAACGACATTGCATATACACAGGGGAAACAAATACAACATATTCTCAAAGACAATGGAGTACTGTACAGAGTGCGAAGCGTCCCTCTAGCTGCGTGGTCGAGACTCGCGAAAGCCTGCCATCTACCACTAACCTTTCCGACCTAAGATTCTAGACAGACCTAACAATAAGAACAATAACACCAACTGACATCATCAATCGTCTTGTCTTCTCCTGAAACAGTGCCTTGGAGCGGCCGTCTTGGACCCCAGCGGTCCCAAACCAAAGAGCGCAAGTCTATGGATGTATGATGTATGCAACGCTCGGCCTCAACCAAGCCAGACAGTCGGAGGCGACACAAATCGGCCCCAGTCCTGTTTGTGTGCACTGCACTGCACTGCACTGCACTGCACTGCACTGCACTGCACTGCACTGCACTGTCGACCACCACCCCGTCGGTAGTTGCTCCTGGCCGATTATTAAGGGAGGGAGAGGAGGGAGTGAGGGGGGGGGGGGGGGGGGGGGGGAGAGCATAAATGAATACGGAGCTGACTGACTGACTCATATAAATCATCATGCCGACTTCTTTAGGCTCATCCAGGACCTGGTTGTCGGTGCCCGACAAGGCAGGCTGGGGCGGTGGCAGTCTGCTCGGTTAGCGGCCTGCATAACAGTACAGAAGCGTGGGGCTGGATCCCCAGGAGGTCGGCTGGGCCGAACCATGCAATGTCTGCCAGTCTGTTTGTCTCTGTCTCGACACTCTACGGACGCCATCTGGGTATGTATGCTGCCAGCACCTCTGACGCCACACAGCTGGGGCACTACGCCCGGGGCTAGACAGGCGTCTGGCGTCACGTGACTGACTCTCGGGGTGGCTTCTGTTGTGTTACTTGATGTGTTCTGTGTGTCGAAGGCGGCTACTCGTCCGTCCGCAGCTTCTTCACCGCCCCCTGCCCAAGTACATTCAGCGTACCCGGTTTGCTGCAATGGTCAAAGTGAATGACATTTAACTGGGGTTTAATTCAAAACGGTAGTGGCAGACATCCGTCATATAGTTTAAATCAAAACAGCAATGGCCGATATACAGAAGATATACAACTGTGACCCCCACCTCAAGTGATAAGGAGCTATTTACAGGGTATGTACATATGTGAAGACATGGAATTCAAGGCTATTTTAAGGCTGTTTTTTTAAATTATAGGAATTCAAGACTATTTTCATTGGGACTTTAGGAAATAAAAACCAAATGGTGAATGGCGATTTTGGACTAATATAGATCAGTGGGGACAGTTTAATGGAATTCATGGCTTTTCAAAACTAATTACCAAAAATAGGTTAAATTGAAGACGTTCCAAGGGCTTGAAATGGGGTAAATGAAGATTTTTCATGACTCTCTGCCCCCCCCCCCCCCCCCCCACACACATCCCCCGCCGATTAAAAGCTACTCGTGATTCTTCATATAGCTTAAATCAAAACAGCAAAGGCTGATACACAGACAATATGCTAATGTGACCGAAAAAAATGTAACCGAGACACAAGCTGGTTAGTTAATAAATTACACTTGGTACAATTAGATGGTTAGTGGCAGTCTAGCTGCAGTTCAGGACATACCTCTCTGTGAGTGGCATGGACCGCTTTACGGCAACCTTGGCAGCAGCATTTGCAGCAGCAGCTGCAGTTGTAGGATCTGAAATGACAGAATGCAGCTTGAGTTGGTTGGTTGTTGGTGCATTACGTCCTGGCAACGTCTGAGGTCATATCAGGGCGGGTACTGTCTTGTGACAGTGCGCACTCATGGCGTCTTTATACTGCTGCCCCACTGGGAAATCAGGCTGCTGGCACCATGTCCTGAGATTCCACTCAGTCACATTATCTTGACACTGAGCTAACCAACGTTGCCATATGCTAATAATGCCGAGCGCCAGGCTAGGAAGAGACAAGTATCAATTTTGTACGTCATTGGTTTGCCTCAGGCGGGAACCAAACTCACGATCTCCCACATGCAAGGCTCGCACTTTACCGATTCGGCCACCGCGCGCGGTCAATGCAGCTTGATGAATCAGGGCATGCGCACAGGTAATTGTCACCTATTTACTCAGTCTTACTCAATGTCAGTTTTAATCACATGTTATGGGACAACTTGTGTTAATAACATATTAGTTGACAGTCGCTTTTAACAACATGTTATTGCAGTCAGTTTTATGACGTTATTGGACAGTCGGTTTTAATGACAGGTAATTGGACAGTCGGCTTTATGATTTATAGGACAGTCGGTTTTAAGGACATGTAATTGGACATTCAGTTTTAATGACATTATAGGACAGTCAGATTTAACGTTATCACAGCCAATTTTAGTCTCTTTCAACATGTGGTTGGACAGTCAGTTTTAGCATGTCAAATATGACTCGACCAGTCAGTTTTAGCATGTCATTAGATAATCAGTTTTAACGTGTCATTGGACAGTCAGTTTTAATGTTACTGGACAGTCGATTTTAACATGTTGTTGGACAGTCAGTAAACATGTTATTTGACAGTCACCTTGAACAATATGTTACTGGACGGTTAGTTTAAATGCATGACATTGGACAGCCGACATGTTGGACTGACCATGGGGGTCACCCATTTCTTTATGCGAAATGTGTGAGGCAATCACAATTCATTATCACGGTTATAAATTGTCCCCCCCACCCAGGTGTTGGTTGACCTAATTGTTCCATTGACAACTTAGTGGTGGACATTCCAAAGTATGTCATTTCTTGTGACAAAAAAAAAAGCAGCTGCGGTTTGTGTCAAAAGGCAAATCACACTGAACCATGACCTAAGGATAATGGAAACACCAAAATAAAAGACGGAATTAAAAAGATCCACCAATTTTTTGAGTGAAATAAATGATAGATTTAAACAGATATATAACCATCTGATGAGTGACTTTGAAAGAAATATTGTCAGCATCAGCGCAATTATGACACACAGTTAAGAATTTGTACATTGCGCGCAAGCACCCACCTTGGAGCCACCTGACTTGTGTGGCGGGTCCGTAGCCTTTCTCGTTGCGCGCAGCTATTCTGAAGATAATGGCCGGCTTCGTGGTGTAGTCAATGTGTGCAGAGGCAAGACTGGCTGTGGTGACGGTGCAAGATGGGTTCGGCCCACAATACACGCGTACAAAGGCAAGCTGGGCAGGACTGCCAGGCTTTGTCTCCACCTGCGGAGCGGCATTTCGCACCGCTAGGTACACCGAGTACTCAGTGATTTTGCCGGCTGTGTTCTGCGGAGGCTCCCACGAAAGGTGCGCTCCCTCTGCACTTCCCAATGATCCAGCCGTTACCTGGAGTAAAGCACAACCATTAACGTTACATAACATCAGAGGCATCAGGCCAATATGAATACACGTGCATTAGGGTAACCAAAACAACATCAGCTGTCACAGACGATGTTCAAATACCTAAGTATATTGTTTTTTTGTAGATGAGCTATTGATCCAGTCCTATTACAAATGTTCACGGCTTTACCTGTGAGTTAGAAATTGGAACCACAGTTACACCCGTCTTGATCGAATCCGATGATCGCCAAACTTGTCATGTGCACACAAATTTTTTATTGAAGAAACCTGTTTTTGTTTCATTTGATTGTTCTGTTGATGACAGGACGCCCACTATGACAGGACAATATTGGTCTGGATGCAGAGGTGTCCATTGAAGACATATGTATTCATGATATGCAGGGAGCATTTTGCTTTGACAATTTTGATCTTGGAATTTGGAAATCGATTAGCAATCTACTTAACTTCTATCGCGATTCGCGACAAGATACTGAACAAAATGTTCCCTGTGTAAAGTATACACAAACGGATCATTTTATTTTGAAAATTTTGATTAGCAACAATTGCTAATCAATTTGATTAGCAGTAGCGATATATATATATAACTTGTATTGCGATTTGCGACACGATACCGAACAAAATGTTCCCTGATATGGCAAGTTCAACAAAATTACCATTTGAGTAGGAGTATTTAATAGGTTAACTAAAACATATAACAGTATAATTTGAGTAAGAATATTTTAAGAGGATGAGCATTGCTTATATAAATAAAAGTGTTTACTGCTTTTTTCTCTCCTACCTTGCTGATCTTGATGGCAGACGGTGCCCCAGGGAAGCCAGGCAGACAGGTCTTGAAAGCAGACACCTCACTAAAAGGACCCCGTCCGCAAGCATTGATGCCAGCAACGCGGAACTTGTATGCCGTGCCCGGTAGTAGTTCCTGTCGCTTGAGCACACTGTGGTCCGGTACGCTCACCACGTCAATATCCTGCTGTAATAAGACAAGAGGTGGAACTGTTAAAATCAGTCCTCCTGCAAAGCTGCTGACCAGAATATAAATTGGCTTTTCAAAACTTCTGACCGCACATGTAGACGAGTCCACCAAAGGTGGTAGGCCAGGAGCTCACATTCCGAACAATACACTGCTTCCAAGATACAAAAGCTTGGCATTCACTCAGCTCTGTCGCTACCCAGTGGGCCGGGAGTTCACATCCCCAACAATACACCGCTTCCAAGATGGGCTGGAATAGAGTGAAACGAAGCACGCTGCTACACTGGCCTACAGTTACATACAGGAAGTTATGTCCTAATTAGGCTGCGATAGAGTGGAGCGAAGCACACTGCTACATGGGCCTACAACTACATACCGGAAGTGGTATCCAATTCAGGCTTAGAGTGAAGCGAAGCACACTGCTACACGGGCCTACAGTTACATACAGGAAGTTGTGTCCTAATTAGGCTGCGAAAGAGTGGAGCGAAGCACACTGCCACACCTACATACAGGAAGTGGTGTCCTATTTAGGCTGGGATAGAGTGGAGCGAAGCACACTGCTACACGGGCCTACACCTACATACAGGAAGTTGTGTCCCAATTAGGCTAGGATAGAGTGAAGCGAAGCACACTGCCACACCTACATACAGGAAGTGGTGTCCTATTTAGGCTGGGATAGAGTGGAGCGAAGCACACTGCTACACGGGCCTACACCTACATACAGGAAGTGGTATCCTATTTAGGCTGGGATAGAGTGGAGCGAAGCACACTGCTACACCTACAAACAGGAAGTGGTGTACTATTTAGGCTGGGATAGAGTGGAGCGAAGCACACTGCTACACAGGCCTACACCTACATACATGAAGTGGTGTCCTATTTAGGCTGGGATAGAGTGAAGCGAAGCACACTGCTACACCTACATACAGGAAGTGGTGTCCTAATTAGGCTGGGATAGAATGAAGTGAAGCACGCTGCCACACCTACATACAGGAAGTGGCATCTTATTACATGTAGATTTGTTGTTAGCACAATCCACGACTGAAGAGAATGACCCTTACTGAGCTTGCTCCTCAGGAACCATGTGTTTATGCTTTCAACGTAGACCACCTCCAGTGAAGGAGTGGACCTTATGAGACATGCACTGTGAGGGACATACCTTGATGACGTTCTCGCTGCCTTGAGCGACATCTGACGGCAGGTGGTAGTGTGAGACGATTGATGACGTAGCCTTGATGATTCCCACGTCATACCACTGGTTCGTGTCCTTTTTGCCTACACTTGGCTTTGCTGGGGTCTTCGGTTCCTGAAGTCATCAAGTTTGATGGCGTTCATACTAAGCTTACTTAAATACTAATATTACACTAAATCCTCTCTAATTCGACCGACCATGGGACCCACTTTAAACGGTCCATTTAGCGAGGTGGTCGGTTTGGAGAGTTTTTTTGTAATCATTACAATGGTATTGTATGGGCGATCGATTGGGACCCAAATACAAGCGATCCATATAGGGGAGTGGTTGTGTTGATCTGTGGAGGTGGTCGTTTAGAGAGGTTTTATTATACTTATAACTGATCTCTCATTAGTGGTGTAAATGCTTTTTTTTCCCTTAAAAAAAAAAAGAAAGATGGTCAGATTTTATTACATGTCCCCGTGTTCCGACTCAAATCATAAGGTCTGTGTCTTGTGTAGCAGGTGCCACTTTATCGAATACGTTACCACAGAAGGCAAGAAAGGTCTCAATGTTTGACAAATTTAAAAAACTGACCCGATTAAGGAGTTTTTTCAACATAGTAAATTACCAAAATGTCATATTGTGGTTTTATTTTACTTGCTACGCTAAAAAACACACCAAAAAAACAAGTTGTAAAAAAATGTAATGCCATGATTTTGTTTTATTGAACAATGCCTTAGAATGGCTCTTGCTAGTGCAACAAACCCCAACAAACAAACACGCAAACATAACATGTAAGAGTCATCAATATTTACTTCACAGCGCCTTACCAGTTTCACTTCCTTCAGTTCGGGTTTTCCATTCGCACTGGGCGGTGTGACCCCCAGTTGGTCGGCTCCGTGGTTAGGGGTGGCAGACATGGCTGCTGATGCAAGCGTGGCAAGCGCTAGGGAATCCGCCGCATCTCCGCCTGAATAAAAGGGTGGGCCATTACGTATGTTGCCGAGGCAACACCCTCAACCCAACCCCAAACACGCTTCAGTCAGGTATACATAGCAAGACGCCACACCAAGATAATACATTTTTTAAAAGGTTTTTTTTTTTAAACCATTTTTTCTCTGACATCCGTGAGGTTTGATGGAATTTAATTTTTTTTTAACTGTTGCCATTAATTGTGTGCCACTGATTTAATCGATGCTAATGAAGATAAAAACCGTAAATTGTAGCTGAAATGATCTTTCTAAATCTAAAAACAAATAGGGGGGGGGGCCAAGAGAAAAAAAACTAAATAGAAAACTGAAACTTAGCAGTTTAATTTTGCTTATTTCTTTCTTTCAGGGAATGATTAGAAAAAGATTAAGGGGTAGCTATCAGGATTGCATCACTGCTATTAAGCATGTGAAGATATGGAATTCAAGGCTATTTCAAGGCTGTTTTTGAGAGGAATTCAAGAGTATTTTCATTTGGATTTCAGGAAAAAACAACAATGGTGAATTCAAGGCTTTTCAAGACTAGTTACCCAAAATAGGCTTAAATTGGGCTTTTCAAGGCCTTGAAATGGGGCAAACGAAGTTCAAGGCTTTTCCCAAGACTTTCAAGGCCCCGTCCGGAACCTGAGTAAAGAAAGCATGGGAGGCAGAATGTATTAGTCTTAATGACGTCAGTAGGAAAGCACTAGACACTGCCCAGTTCAAAAACTTGCCTAACTGACTATATAACAATTGACTTAGTGTTCCGTTCTAGGCAGAAATTTCTTTTTAATGAGTGCACCAATATCGATTAAGTTGGATATATAGAATCAAATTTAGGCAACTATTTTAGTTGCGAAAATGTTATGCTTTCGCCAGACTGCAATTAAAAGCAACCTAAAGGGGTGAAAACAAGGAAGCAAAAGCAAGATGCACATGGGCACATCTAAATTACTCACTTAAAAAAAAAAATAATAAAAGAAAAGAATTTAAAGAAGAAAAAGCAATCCTAAATAAATAAATAAACCGAGCATCTAATAGTGATTAGTGGACCCCTTCTACACAAAACCAATGAAGGAGTACTAACCAAATAGCGGTGGCAACCCACCTGCGCCCAGGGTGGGTGACATCACTCCTTCTGCCTCTGCCTTCGGCTCTCCCACCGCCTGTCCTGGGGCCTCCGCTGTGTCCATCAGCTCCGGCTTCACCTCGACCACCGCCGGCTGCTGCGCCTGCGCCTGCACCAGCTGTTGCAACTGCGCTTGCACTTGGGCCTGGGCCTGAGCCTGGGCCTGCTGCGCTTGCACCTGGGCCTGCACCTGCTGCTGCACCTGCTTGACCTGCACCTGCTGCTGCTGGGCCTGAATCTGCTGCTGCACCAGTTGGGCCTGCACCTGCTGCTGTTGGGCTTGCACTTGCACCTGCACCTGCACCTGTTGGGCCTGCACCTGCTGCTGCTGGACTTGCACCTGCTGCTGCTGGACTTGTACCTGCTTCACCTGTGCCTGGTGCTGCACCTGCACCTGCACCTGTGGCTTCGGCCGCGCCGGTTGGGCCTGCACCTGTATCTGCTGCACCTGCTGCACCTGCTGGTGTGCTTCTCCGGCCGGCTCCGCCAGGCCCTCCAATGCCTCCTCCGGGCCCGGCATCTCCCCTATGCCCTCGGCCGGCACCCCGACGTCGTCGGATTCTCCCACAGCCTCACCCTCACCCTTGCCTTCACTGGCGAACAGGGCCACCTCCGCCAGCTGCTGTGCCGCCGCCAGCAGGTGCTCTGCGGATGCAGCTGCATCCAGAACAGCAGCTGCTGGGTCACCGTCGCCGAGCTCATCGAGCCCGACTGCCTGCTGCGGTTCCTCCGCATCCTTCAGCTGCTCCTCTTGTTCCTGCTGCTGCTGCTCCTCTTGCTCCTGCTCCTGCTGCTCCTCTTGCTCCTGCTGCTGTTCCTCTTGCTCCTGCTGCTGCTGCTGTAGCTGCAGCTGTGCCGCCACATCCTCCCCGGTGCCGTCCGCCGGGTCCCCGGTGCCGTCCACCTGCAGTGGCAGTTCTTCGAGGTCCCCGAGGTCACTAGGCGGTGCCCCGTAGGCATGGTCCCTGGGCAGGGCCCCGCAGGCGTGGTCACGAGTGGTGTCGCAGGTGCCATCCACCTGCATGGGCAGTGCCTCAGCGGCCAGGTTCGCCTCGTCTGCCTCCATGAGCTGCGTGGTGGTGAGGATGTTGGTGGCGGTGGTGGTGGTGGCAAGCGGCAGGGAGATGGAGGGCGTCGTGATCGTATTGGTGGCAGTGGTGATGGCAGCCACATGGCGGATCGGGCTGTTCACCGTCAGCGTGTTGTGGGAGGCCGCTGAGAGCGCACCTGTGGGACAAAAGAAGCTTGTGATTAGAATTAGATTGATAGGTTGGTGGTATTAGGCTGTGTCGACAGCAAAGGCTATATCAGGGTCCTGATGCATGTGACGATATGGAATTCAAGGCTATTCCAAGACTGGTTATATATATATATATATATATATATATATATATATATATATATATATATATATATACATACACATACATACATACATACACATACACATACACACACACACACACACACACACACACACATACATATATATATATATATATATATATATATATATATATAGAGTATAGTTATACGAGTCTTACCTTGGTACAGATGATGGATAACTGTTGTTTTACCGAGGTATAAGCCTCGGATAGATGTGGGCTAGGGAGAGGTAAGCACGTCCGGTACCAGCAATCTTAACCTACTTATTGAGGATAAAAATGACTTTCAAACAATGGATACTATTACTTTACCGAAAAGGTACACCAACGGAATAGATGTGGCAGGGTGTGGCGGGAGGGCCCTAGCCCACATCTATCCGAGGCTTATACCTCGGTAAAACAACAGTTATCCATCATCTGTACCAAGGTAAGACTCGTATAACTATACTATTTTACCTCGGTAAACAGCCTCAGGCTAGCCTCAGGCTAGGGAGACCTTTACATAATTCATTTTTATCCTTAATATCATTCTTTCTTATTATTATAACATTCTAAATTTTTGTTCTCACCTATTCTTGTTAGTTGGCGAGAAGACGCTTTGCAACGCCGGTAGGCTTTTCTAGTCGTTTATTATAATGTTTTGCAAACGACTTAGCCGTCTTCCAGCCTGCATGCGCTAGTATTCTTTTCACAGAAATACCAAGCACCCGTGCCTTGGAGACCATGGCTCCTCTAGTTGAGTGGGAAGAGTATTTACTCGTATCCACTCCAGCCAATTTCAACACCGTAATTGTCCATCTGGCAAGTGTGTCTCGTGAAATCGCCTTATGTGGCTTTATAAAGCTCACTAATAGTTGTTGTGATGCACGTAAATCCTTTGTCTTGTATATATAAGCCTGTATGGCCGACACAACACATAATTTCCGATCATTCGGAAAACAGTCTAAGTGAACCGTTGATAAAGGGTCACCTAACGTGTTCGATTTAAGCAATTTTTCTAAATCAAACGTAGCTTGTTCCTTGTCTATTTCTAATCCAGTTAAGGATAAAGCAACAATCGTCTGTCCTCTGTGTCCGGTTACTAACAATAACAGGACCGCGACCTTAAAACCTAACTGTTTTATATCTAACCACGAGTTGTGAGGCCAAGCCTGAAACAACTTAAATACTATAGAAACATCCCAAAACCGACTATACTTTGGTTTTGGAGGATTCCTTTGATAAATTGAACGAAGTAAATAACAAAGAACATAATGTTTTCCAACTGTTTCGCCATCAATTCTAGGTAATATAATTGATAACGCACACCTCGCCGCATTAATCGATCCAAAGGAAAGTCCTTCATCCTCTAGAGAACGAAGAAAACCGAGCTACTTGTGAAATCTTTGGATTTGTTGGCTTAACTTTCATTAACAAACAATGTACACCCCATTTCTTTAAATAGGTTGTATACATTTTGACAGTTCCTGGCCTCCAGGCATCCGATACTATCCTATCCTCAGTAATTCTGTCCAATCCAAATTGCTGTAGCTGCTTCCTTAGAAAAGGAATGCCAATAGGGGCGTCGTTGACACGTCGCCGTGAACCACTAGCGGTCCGTGGTGCGTCAGATTCCCGAGTTTTCTTGGGAATCGTATATGATCTTTTGCCAGTTGTGAAACTGCTGGCAGCCAAGGTTGCGTGTCCCAATCGGGCACCACCAGTATCGCATGTGTCCCTTCCAAGCCGATTTTTCTCACTACTCGGCTGATAATGCTAAATGGTGGGAAAATATAAAAATAATTATTTTCCCAGGTAATAGCAAACGCATCTACTTTCCAAGCATCCGGTTCAGGATGCCAAGAAACATAACAGGGTAACTTGTTATTATTTCGTGATGCAAACAAGTCAACTTCAGGTGTACCCCATTTTTCACAAACGAAGTTAAACAAAGGTGTAGAGAGAGACCACTCTAAATGGTCATGGAAATTTCTACTTTTATAATCTGCAAGTGTATTTTGTGACCCTGGAATATGCGCTCCAGTCAGCCAGACTTGTTGAGCCTGTGCCCAGTTCCAAATCAGTTTAGATAACTGATTGCAAGACTTTGATTTGGTTCCACCCATGTTACGAATATATGCCATGGCAGTAGTATTATCAGTTAGTATTCTAACCTGTGATTTATTTATCTTTACTAAACTACGTAAGCCCAGATAAATAGCACGCAATTCTAGTGCATTAATATAGTCTGATTTTTCATCATCAAGCCATCTACCTCCTGTTGTGACCCCATCTCGATGAGCTCCCCAACCTTCTAACGAAGCATCAGTAGTAATTACTGTATTAGGTTCCGCCATGCGGATTGGATTTGGTGAACTTGCTATATGTTGCATCCACCATCCAATATCCTGTAACCCTTCTTGCGAAATAAACATCTTTCGCTCAAAATTGCCTTTAGTTCGTGCTAACGCTAAATTTTTATCTATTTCTAACGACTTAATATGGGCCTTCCCATATAACACAGCAGGTGCATATGATGTCATTATGCCAATAAGAACAGCAACCTGTCTAATTTTAGGCTTTGATAACTTAATAAGCTGAGTCGCTGTAGTCATAAACTTAATTAGTTTTTGTTCTGTTATCGACACTGTAAGGGACTGTGTATCCAGAATAAACCCTAAACATTTGAGTTATTTTGTTGGTTTAAACACTGACTTTTGTCGATGTACATAAAACCCCAATTTATTGAGTAATGCACATAAATCCAAAACTGCATTCACACAACCAATTTGTGTTGATGCTATAATAAAAGAATCATCTATGTATGGAAACATTATGTGACCCTTCCTCGCCATTACCGAGAAAACCGGTTTAAGCAATTTAGTAAATAAACGAGGCGCACAAGCTAAGCCATTCGGCATGCAGGTAAACTCATAGAGTTGGTTATCCCAAATAAATCGAAGAAATTTTCGGTATTGTTCCATTATGGGAAGCGTATAATATGCATCTTGTAAATCAACACTAGCCATCCACGCATCTGGTGTAATCAGATCTTGTGCCGTATCTAGAGAGAACATTTTAAAATGTCGATATTCCACCCTTTTATTAAGGATTGTTAAATCCAGGATCATTCGAACATCACCATTAGGCTTCGGTCTCGAGAAAATGTTTGAAATAAACTGTCCTGAACAGTGTGTCACTTTTTGTATAATTCCTTTCTCAAAGAATTTATGTACCTGTTTAGTTAGTGCTTCTCGTTCAACTGGTTGAATGTTATATGGAAAAGGTATTATACTTTGTACAGGAATTTGTGTGAAGGGAATGTGAACACCCCTAACTATTTTTAAAATTTCTTGGTCACTAGTAATTTTGTGCCACTCAGAAATATGATTACTAATATTACCAGCCACAAAGTTGCTTACAGTTTGTGTGTTTTTCGAGGCTGCAGGGACTTGTAAAGTTTGTGTTTGGACCTCTACTTGGACCCGCCCCTGGGGAAAGGTCTCGACGAGTTGACCCCTCGGCCTATTGGCCGTGCGGTGTTGTCGGTCCAGCCTGGGCGAGCGCCCCGGCCCCGAAACCCTTGACCGAAGTTTGAACTCGGTCTGGTTCCTCTGGTGAACCGTCGTGGACGAAAATCCCCTCGTGACTTTTTGAAACGAGGAACTTCCTGTTTCTTCTTGCCATCCATGTTTTTGCCACTCTTGGCTGCAGTCTCTACCTCTTTATAGAGGTATTGTAGTTGACCGCCAAACATCTTGGTGTTATCTAAGGGTTTCCCTTTAATCGGCTCTGGAGCAAGATAAAGCGTAAACTCCTTCCCCTCATTATCGGTAACCTTCTTAGAGCGAGCCACTTCCTTGCCAGCATCTGTGCAAACTGACTTGAAGACATTTTCATATCTTCGATACGACAGGTAATTACCTGCCGCCGCTAACACTGCAATGCCTTTGTCCATTGTCTTAGCCAAAGACGAGAACTTATTTTCACTCTGCATCCTATTAGCCACAGGAACAATAGCTGTTAGGGTAGCCAACACTGCCTTATGCACTGTGTGCAACACATCCTCAAACTTCTTACGGTCATCCGTCATATTGACATCCCGATCCATTTCTTTAATGATGGAGTTGGGAACACCCTTTATGCCTGTTAACTCATCTCCTAACTTGGAGATAACCTCCGCCGGTTTAAACGTGCGGAAATGACCATTCACGGTCTCGCGCATAAGCGTAGTGGTTTTAACCCGCTTAGCCTTTGGCTTCTCCACCTTCTTAGCCACTTTAGTGCCAATGTCCGCATAGACACCTTCATATATGGTGTCTGAGTCTGATTCCGTAGAAGTAGACTCAGTGGACGAATCAGAAGAAGAATATTTCCTCTTCCTCTTCTTCTTTTTGGACTTAGTCTTCCGCTTTTTGCGAAAACCAGTCTCTGCCCGCTCCTTGGTGAATTCATCACCCGAAGAAATCACCTGTTTCTTCTTCTTCCTCCGTTTAGGAGAAGGAGGAGGAGGAGCCTTAAGCTCCACCGCTGAGTCTGTGTCCAAGAAATCCTCATACGAATCCTCTTGGACACTCGGCCTACGCCGCTTCCGAGACACGGGCGATTTGGAAGTCAAGATGTGGCTTTCCAACCGTGCAAAGCGAGCCTCCCAATCTGGAGGCGCAGGCACATCAGGCACTGCGTCCTCGTCCGGGTCGGAGAGGATATGCGCCCGGGGCTGTGTCGACGGCCCTGCCGACAACACAGGTGAGGAGTCGTACTCCTCGTCCACTCCACTCGGAACACGCCCCTCGGCTGCTGCTGCACCGCGCTTACTCCGCTTCGTGGCCATCAGGAACTGTAAACAAAGATTTTTGGTCAGTCCTGGTATATATATTTGTCACAATTTGGTTGTTTCAAACTCAATTGGACATCTGGTGGTGTTAGAGAACGTGTTTATACCGTTATAACACAGGCGTAATAAGCTAAATTTGTGCGTGGATTGTGGGTCAAACCCAAATCTTTACGCGGGGTCGGGACCAGTGTATCGGCCCGCCCATCCCTCTGTTCCGCACACTTCTCCCACCTGTGACTACTACGTCAACAAGTTGGAGAAAATGCTACGAAACTCGGAGAAACGCCTGAAAATTTTTTGTCTACGGGAGTCTATAAAAGAAACCCAGGAGCATCTCCAACATTACTCTCTATTAGAGTACGAGAGAATTTCCACATGAGATAGGGCGAAACCCACATCTCTACCCATAGTCACACGGTGACCCGGGTGTTGACAGAACCGCTAATGACCGGTTTGGTTCCTTCGAGAAACCCACTCGAGTGTTCTATCCTTGGTTGTTTATAACCAAATAACTCGTCCAAATTGGACCAACGAAAGTCTAAACTTTCCATATTGATGCTCTAATGCATCATAATTAAGCTAACCACAGTTTTTATTATACTTACTGCGTATTTGCTTGTATGTAGACTAATTTTGCCGGAGCAACCCAACGACACGTTATCCAGTCGTGAGTTGTATATGCTAATTGCTGGTACCGGACGTGCTTACCTCTCCCTAGCCTGAGGCTAGCCTGAGGCTGTTTACCGAGGTAAAATATATGTATATATATGAGTCGGTCTCACGAAAATGGGCCCATTGGTGGTCAATTTAAGATGTTGGCATTGCAATTGTTAAGTGTAGTGCATTTCATTGTTTCCAAGAAACAAAGAGGGTTGTTGCATTTTCTCTACCTGTATATTCAGGATAAATTTAGGAACTTCCCAACACCTCTGTCAATGCTAAACTATAATTATGCCGTTCAACGCCAACATCCAATAGTTGATGCCGACATTTTTAATAGATGTCGGTGTCGCATTTGTTACAGTGTAGTACATTTCTTTGTTTCATATTAAATTATCCTAGAAACAAACAGAGTTATTGTATTTTCTCTACCTTTACATTCAGGATAAATTTGAGAACTTTCCAACACCTCTGTCAATGCTAAACTATAACTATGCGGTTTGACGCCGACATCCAATGCTCGACACCAACAACTTTCCCCGATTGGCCTATTTTTGTGAGACTGATAGGAATTCAAGACTATTTTCATTTGGATTCCAGGGAAAAAAAGAATAGTAAATGGCGATTACGGACTAATTTAGACCAGTGGGACAGTTTAATGGAATTCAAGACTTGAAATGGGGCAAACAAAGACTTTTCAAGACTTTCCAGGCCCCTTACGGACCATACTATATTCAATGACGAACATGGTATGTGTGTTTTTGGTTGGCAACATCTATGGTCAGGTACCGACTTGTGACAGTGCGCACTCATAGTGCTGCCCCACTGGGAGATCAGGCTGCCAGCACAATGACCGAATATCCCACTCAATCACATTATCCTGATACTGAGCAAACCAGTCGTTGCTTTATCCTAGTAATGCCAAGCCTAGGTAACGACAAGTATCAATTTTGTAAGTAATCGGTTTGACTCGGCTGAGATTCGAACACCCGACCGTCTGCACGGGAAGCCTGCGCTCTTACCGAAAGCTCAAATCATATGATTCAAAACCAAAATGGTCACAATCATTGAGTTTTAAATAACAAATACAATAAGGAACCACCGAAAGGTAGAAATAGGCCAACGAGGAAATTAGCAGAACAAAGCACTTGTAACCTGATGTCTGGCTATGCAAATGCACCAACACGACATATTTGGTCAGCTGTGCGTGATAAAGCCATATTGTCTTTCTATGGCAGACAAAAACCATAACCCCATGTCTCTTAAGGGTCAGGAGAACACTGTCAAATCTTCTAGTACATCTCTCCCCAATACCCCCAACCAGCTATTACCCATATTAACTTTGTTAATTTCCCTATATTACATTTGAAAAATTATATATACCGTATATGTCCCAATAGACGCGCACTGCACGAGTGCAAACACATGGATGCGGGTCTATTCAAAGTTAAAGAATTTCATGGATCTGTTTTTGTCATGCCTCTGAAATAAAGTGGGATTGTCTTATTTTATGTGCACATTATTTTTTTTTTTTTTGTGCCTCTGAAATAAAGTGGGATGGACTTATTTTATGTGCATTCAGTCTGAATATGATTGTAAATTTGTGTGTGCTTTCAATCTTGATATGGGGGGTGGGTGCTTCTATCGGGTAGCGTGCTTCTATTGGAACATTGTATGTATATGTAGGTATGTATGGATGTATGTATAATCTATTACACAGACAACTAGACGTAAACATAGGGATAGAAGTAAAACCTAATTGTAACATTGTTAGGATTGTGAGCCATCGACATTCATGGACTGTGCGTAATACTAACAGTTCTATCTGTACAGAAACTCTTGTAATGTAGTAACTAAAAGGACCACCGCAAATCTGTTGTTTGTTGTTGTTGATTTATGTCCTAGCAACATCTAAGGTCATATCAGGACGGGTACCGACTTGTGACAGTGCGCACTCATGGCAACTTTATAGTGCTGCCCCACTAGAAGACCAGGCCACCAGCACCATGACCTGATATCCCACTGAGTCACATTATCCTGACACTGAGCCAACCAGTCCTTGCCCTATCCTAATAATGCCGAGCACCAGGCTAGGAAGCAACAAGTATAAATTTTTAAATCATTGGTTGGCACCAGCACGGGAGACGGCCATCCCGTCTGGTGCCGCAAATCTGTGTACAATGGCTGAAAAGACCTATGCCCCTGCAATGAAAACTACACCCACATCTTTATTTATAAAAAACTAAAGATAGGGAGTGGGTGGGGGGGGGCCCCCAACATTTTGACGTAAAATTCCAAAACTTTTCAGGACGTTCAAGGACCTTCCAGAGCACAATTCCAGGATGTTTTGAAGAAGTTTATTAAATTAAAGTACCCATGGTTGTGTTCAGTCGATTCTGTGTAAAATATGATGTGTAAATAAGCATTACAAAATAACAAATGTATCTAGTCTTAATATAAAAATCAAGAGTCAGGATAACAAACCCACAAAAATCACTTTAAATACAAAAGTTTGGGCACGTACTGACGATTTTTGATTTTCGATTATATTCGAGGATCTATAGACAAATTCCATGCCTTCCCAGGCCTAGAATCCTGAATTATCAAATTCCATGACTTTCCGGGATTTCATCGACCCATGCGAACGATGACAAAAACCGACTACTACATAGCAGTGATAGAAATAAGCAAAATGTTTCACTTGTGCACCGGACAAGTGTGGTGTGATTTTCATATTGTTCGTTTGAATTTTCACTTGTCCCGGACATGTGGACAAGCTCTTATTTCGAATGCTGATTTATATATACACATATATACCGTATTCTCGCGTCATTTAAATTGGCAAATTACTGAAGTGGGGGTGAGTTGGGGGGGGGCTTTCACCCACACATGGGCGCTTAAGGCATGGTCGTTTACCAAATATTGGCCATTGGGGGGGGGGGGGGGGGCATTAACCCAGACATGGGCATTACCCCACGAGAATACAGTATATACATTCAAAGTGTAAAAATAAGCAAAAAAGATTTTGTCCGTCTGGATTTTCACTTTTGTCGGACAAGCGGACAAGCTTACTTCGAACGCTGCACAGGCATGCTTACCTTGTATGGAAGAGGCTGTGGTGACTATGGTAATGATGGGCTTCCCTCCAGCACCCGTGTTGAGGATTTGTGTGCCAGGGGGCAGCGAGCTCAGGTTCATTTGAGATGCTGGCACAACAGAAGACCATAATGCTTTATTTTAAAAACTCATCTGTAACTGAGTGCGATGGGGTTGGGAGGAATGGGGTTGGGAGGAGGGGGGGGGGGGGAGATGGGGGCGATCCTACATTTCAAGGAACACCACTCCCCCTCCCACCCCCAATGTGGTACCAATATTATCAGGAGCTTGAGGAATTTACCCTTGCCGTAAGAATAAGAATTCACTCAGAAAATTCCGGATTGCCAAATGTACTGGTTAGCTGAATTTTCAGGGCCAAAATCCAAGCGATTCAAGAAATATTATTTTCTGAATGTATTTGATTTCCATACTACACGAGAGATGTTAATGCATCGCTCAAATAAATTTCATGAGGTCAAAATCAAAAAGTGAAATAGTTTTGTTTTTTTTCAACTCTGACATATGCATATATTTAAACCTTTATATGAACATAGACTCTGCTAGTATTTGCAATGTTTTCTCAAGGAGGTGCAAGCTGATAGGTGGCAGCAGCCTGCGAGTTCCTGACTGGAAGAGCCCAGGTCAGACTAGCGGCCACCAACTACACTATGTGCAGGGATGAAAGTGTTCTCTGGGGGAAAAAACGGAAATAATCTCCCATAGGTTTAGCATTGTCAGGGAATCGCGGAAAATTTTTGGAAGTCGGATTTCATATATATTAGCATACGCTGATAGTGCTGCGGCGTTTTGAGCATTTATTAGTAGTATACGCTGATTGTGCTGCGGCGTCTGCACCACATATTAGTATTGAATATCTTGAAATGTAACCACATCATACCCCTGGATCTTTTTATTCTCACTGTACAGGCCATGGAGTTGAAGGGGAAAAAACTAGAAGTCTGATATGGTGGTTTCTTTTAATTGTTGGGGGCCATCAAAAATGCTATCTTTTTAGCTTTGGGTGGGACCTAAAAAATCCATATCTTCTTTAATATTAGAGCGTTTTTCACAAATGAAGTGTCATTTTATTTCAAATTCAATATAGTAAACAGGTAAAATCCATTAAATGAAACTCAAAACTATTTTTAAAAACCACTTGGGATACCTATTAGTATATGCTGATGGTGCTGCAGGATTGAGAAATCCTGGAAATCCCTGTACGTGGGAGGGAGATCGCAGAAGAATCAACCCAGATGACACAGATTTTGACAACACTGGTTAGTTGGCTGTTTTATGTCCTGGCAACATCTAAAGTCATATCAGGACGGATATTGACTTGTGACAGTGCACATGCACGGTGACTTTATAATGCTGCCCCACTGGGAGACCAGGCCGCCAGCATCTTGACCTACTATCCCACTCAGTCACATTATCCTGACACTGAGCCAACCAGTCCTTACCCTATCCTAATAATGCCGAGCACCTGGCTAGGAAGCGACGAGTATATATTTTTAAGTCACTGGTTTGAATCCACTAGGATTCGAACACATGGGTTCCACAACGACAAAGTACCAAAATGGTAAACGGACGCTCAACTCATTCGCCCATCCCATTTGGTACTTTTTGACAATGCTATAGGTCAGCTAGTGAAGTGACACTCATAGGGGTAATGTAAGCAAACCAGCCAGCCAGTTGATAAGCTGATCATGTGACCAGTAGCTGAGATGAAGACAGTACAAAGCTCGACGTGTCCACTTGTATATTACACAGGATTCATACAGCCATTCAGCAACCAAATTTAAGGCCTTTTCAGGTAAGAAATTCATTCGGTAAGGCCGAAAAAATATGACATGATGATTATAAACATGTCAAATCTTTATGGTCTTTCTTCACCAGGTTTCTGCATGTTATTTATAAAGCAAAAGAAGCAACAAGGGAATTAACATCTTTATTATAACCCACACACCTAGCCATTCAAAACACTGTTGTCAAAAGAATTTGCCCTCTCCTCCCCCAAAATTAAAAAAATATATATATTCTAGATTTCTTCTTCGACATTTGGTCAATTTCCAAGGCATTTTCAAATCCAAGCCCTTTTCAATTCAAGAGACACCTTCAAATTCAAGGCCTTTTCTAGATTGTTGGAACCCTGTTACACAGAAGAGAGCAGGGACGCTCGTGAATATGATCTAGGCTGCCGACACGGCGTAAAGAAACCACCAATCAATCAATCAATCAATCAATCCGCCCTGGAGACAGCGTGGAGAAGGCAAACACTTACTGATGGTGTTAGCTGCCTGCGAGATGCCACCGCCCGGCCGCGTAGTGACGACGATGAACTGGGTCTGTGAGTTGGGGCTGACCTTGGGAACCGTCGTGATCATCTTGCCACCCGCCAGGGTGTTGGCCTTGGGCGCGGCGATCACGATCGTCTGCTTCCCGCCTGCCGCCGTCGTCACATTGCCCAGCGCAGACTTGGCCATGTTGATCATGCTGCTCGGCACCGTCTTGATAATGTTGGTCGCCATTCTGCCCGGGGTCACCACATGCTGAGGAAAAGGAAGAAAGAAACTGTGAGTGGAGATACAGTGGGAGTAGTGTGTGTGGTAGTATGGGAGGGTGAGGGTGAGGGTGAGGGTGAGGGTGAGGGTGAGGGTGAGGGGGAGGGGGAGGGGAGGGGAGGGGGAGGAGAGGAAGCGGAAGGGGAAGGGGAAAGGGAAGAGGAAGGAGAAGGGGAAGGAGGGGGAAGGAGGATAAACGAGGGTAAAAGGGAAGGGCGTCAATTGAGGCAGTGGGTAAAAAAATAAGGATGTTCCCCACACAATAGGAAGAAAATAGAAATTTTGTATAAGAGCAAATGTACCAAAATAGTGTATAGGGGCTGTCAAATGAGCAGTCACCTCAAAAAGTAGGAAAACAGGAAACAAATGATTAGTTCAAATTTGAATGACTTGGTATGATCATACAGCACTACTCATTCAAGTCTCATTCTATTTTGATTTGTAGTCTACCGCATTACCCAGCTTAGTAGGCAATCACTGCTTAGTAGGTGCCCGCCTTATTTTTCTTTAATAATAAGACATTTCCTGACAAAAATCTTGCAAAAGTGACATTCTCAAAACCTGGTTTCTAATAATCCAGAACAAATAGTGTGCAAAGCAGAGACAAATAATGGCATTTCGGGAAAAAAAATAGATGCAAAGGACCGAAAGATTTTTTTAAAACTAGGAATTAAACCAAAAAAAAAGAAAATAGGGTTAAATAGTGCCTCGTGGGGAAAATAGGAAAAAGTAGGACACTTGAAGGTCTGGAAGGGATGGGAAGGGACGGGATGGGACGGGACGGGAAGGGAAGGGAAGGGAAGGGTGACACCCACCTTCTGCTGCAGTGTCGAGGAGGCCATGCGGACCTGTGCCCGGATCTGCGGCTGCACGCTGGAGATGCCCAGGATGGTGGAGGGAGTCTGGCCCGACTGAGTGGTGGTGATGATGGCTGTCGGCTTGCCGGCCCCGGACTGGGTCGTCACCAGCTTCACAATGGTCGCCCCCTGAGGGATGCCCTTCGCCTGTAAGGAGGAGAGCGTCGACCGGGCACCCTGAAAACATCAACAGTCAACGGCATTAAGAGGGCACCTCATGAGTGGAACGCCGCTTCCGGTCCTCAATATCCGGCTTTCTGAAGGGCACGGATATGGAGAGGGTAAGAAAGGCGCTGTGGCATGTGCACATTTGAATCTTTCAGCGGTACAGTGAGCGAGTGCAACAACTACTGAGGCGTGGGCGAGTAGGTGGCGCCACGTGGGGAGGTTAGGTCGTATCAGTAGACGACCTAATGAATAGAGGTAACTAGCCGATGACTTAGTGGCTGGGGAGTAGATGGGATCTTCCGGCTTATTATACTCGTATAATGGCTTATACGGCATATAATTATCTAAAACACAATTTTGTTTTGTTTGTTGGGGTTTTATATCCTGGAAACATCAGGACGTGTACAGACAGTGCGCACTCATGGCGATATAGTGCTATCACAGTGGGTTACCTTGGCCACCAGTACCATGACCTGATTTGTCCCCACTCAGTTACATTATCCTGACACTGAGCTAACCAGTTCTGGCCCTATCCTAGTAATTCCGAGCACCTGGCTAAGTAGCAATAACTTTCTATTTTGTAAGTCACTGGTCTGACTCGGCGGAGATTCCAACTCAACCTTCTGCATGGGAAGCCTCTGCCATAACCGATTCTTTAGTGAAAGCATAAAACTGTCAAAATCACTCATATTTGATCCTACATATCCAACTTAGATGCTTATGAACTCACTAAACATTCATTGTGTGTTCCTGCCCTATGCTCCGGAACAGATACACAAAAATGTCATGCCCACTGAAATATCATTTTTGTGTGCGCAACTAAATTAATTAGGCATGTTTTCAATTCAAATATCACCAAAGTTAGAATTTTAAAATCAAAGGTACTTCAAACTAAAAGTAGATTACAATGATTAACCAAATATATATTATATAAAAAAAATAAGCGGAAAATAAAAAACCATCTTTAAATATTACAGTATAATTACGTTTGATTTTATATACAAACTAAGCTCAGGCAAGTTGTACTATATACACACACACACACCATATTTCACACAAGTTTGCTAAATTTCTCCAGCCACAATCGATTTTAATGTAAATAATATAATGAAGGATCGATGATCAATTAGTTCATGGTCATTTTATGCCACGTCGGCAGCAAAAGCGATATTCGGTGGAAATTATTAGAACAATTTGATATAAACGCTTTTTTTTTTTTAATAAGTCACTTAAATACCAACATAAAAAGGGGGAGTGAGGTCGTAGGATTCGAACCCAGCCAGAGTTAAACCAATGATATATAATTGATACTTGTCCTCTACCTAGCCTGGCGTTCGGAATTACTAGGATATCGCAAGGAAGAGTGGAACGAAGATAAATTGTCTGCGATTGACATGTCTCCTGTTTAAAGTTGTACAATTCGATGAAACTTTTTTAAACCAAAAACATGCATCTAGATTTGATTCTACATATCCAACTTAGATACTGATGCACTCATTAAACATCTGCTGCTGCATAGACAGGAATACTAAATCAATTTAATAGAACATATTACTGCTGAGGCATATGGTGTGAACATTTTGAAGTGAACGCCAAAATTGATTTGCCATGTTTTACTTTAAATTATCATCAAAGATATGCAACTTTAATGAATGAAACTAACAAACAAGAGAAAGTTTAAATGGAAGATCCACTAGGAAACACCAAAGACCCTATAATACTAAGATGGCTCACTCCCTATCTCTCCCATGGTAATGTAAATTTTGCAGTGCCACCTTGTGGTGGGTTTGATCAGCCCGGCTGCTGGTTGGTGTTTCACATGTTTCACATACAATTATATTATACATGAGATAGGTAAGTATGAATACACATCAATATGAAATTGCTATGAACAAATACACATCATCATCGCCATCATCACACATCTTTCACATTCATATATACATTTATACATATAATATAGCAACTGTTTAACCAAGAGAACAGCCAGCTCACCAAGTGGTGGGTTTGATAATTTTGATTACACAGTACAGGCTGAGTGATCCGTCTTAGTATTATAGGGTCTTTGGGAACACCTAGCAACCTGTGCTATAACAAGTAATATATAACAATCCTAGTCATAGTCAGTTCATACAAAAGCAGGCAATTTGGGAATTAAATAAACAGTTGTGTGCAACATGCAAAATGGTGACGGAAGAGAAGACAACAATACCTGTAGGCCTTGTGCCGTAAGTGTGGGTACAGTACCCACACCAGACTTAGACTGAAGCAGAGTCACTTTAGGCATCTGTTAGAACAAAGGACGGGCTTAATTTAATGTACTTAACAGGCCACATGCACCTCAACAGGTTTTGTACAACGTCAGCACTCAGCACAAGTCGTCGTAACAGTCGACACATGTCGAGCAACTTCACCGGGAACTACAGGGATGAGAATCGCCTCCAATTAAAATATACCTCCCGGACTTACGGTAAATCTGACAGTGCTAACATATGAGGGGAAATGACCCATATGACAATGACAAAATAACACCCTGAAATTTTGAGAAAATTGGAAATGTCTCATCCCTGGAATTAATAGATTTGGTTATGGACTAAGTTTCACGTATCCGATTGGTTGGGTGAAATGTGCATTAGGAGACAACTTTTGCGGATTATATTGTATTTAAACAACAAAAAAAGTGTATATTTAATAGTTTTCAACAAAAGAAACTATCATTTGCTCCCCTTTATTAACAGATTGATTGATTGGTGGTTGTATTACGTGTTCTCGACAGCAAAGGCCGTATTCATGACGAGAAGTGTTTAACGTCTGTCCAATTTCATTCAACCTCGCTTTTACACTAAGTGTAAAAGCATATGATTTAACTAAATAAAATGCAAAAAAATATAGCTATCATTATAACGCCGCACTCCATATTAATAACAAGCCTATGATATGTAAATAGGAGTAGGCTAGTCTAGTAGTAAGGGTAGAAAAAATAAAAACACATATATGCCAAGAAAATATAAAAAAATTAACATAGACTACTAACCAGAACCAACTATCTATCTGCTGCTGAAATCAGGCAATGAAATACCTTATCAGCAGCTACTGTGTGATAAGATAACACCAACACTACAGCTGGCCAGCATTGAAAACAAGCCTGAATACCCAGGCTTATATGCTATGGTCAGTATAAATACAGCCTCAATAAAAAAATATATATATAAAAAAATAACATCTGGATAGAGGTGCATTGTATCCATTGTCAGCAATATAAGTGCTAAACATACCAAATCAGCAAATCAGATAGGTTTGTTTGTTTGTTGTTTTACGTCCTAGCAACATCTAAGGTCATATAAGGACGGGGCAAATCAGATACGAGACAGATGTCCTAATAACTTCCCTCGTGAGGACACTTATTTTCTAGATTACTTAAAATCTTTTTTTTTCAACAGGAAAAACAACTTTTTATATTACCATTAGTGTTATCGTTCATCAATCACAGGGTGACAACTTTATACTATATAATACAGTGAAGTTATCACAAAATTCACCGCAATAATTAGTCTCATTAGAAGAACACAACGAGAGTTGTTAATTAGGTCAAATGTGGGTAAGATACTAGGGTACAGGGTTCCTGCTCCTTCTGATTAAATTCTCTGGCTATCTTAAGATAATTATTACAAAATTCCATGATATTTTTAGACCAAAATAGCCATACTTTTATTATGATATTTCATGACTGATGCAGTTCAGGTCAGCATCTCATGCGTTTCCTCCAAACTACATCTAACACCAATTTTGATTGGCCGACGCCAGTAACACGCAACAGGACCATAGCGGCTAGAAGCCCAAAGTGTGCAAATATTAACATGTATACACCCGGTCGTGATCAAATCGACCAGACCTGAAGAGAAAATGAATACATTTTTTTTACAAGTGTGAAAAAAGTAAATGAATTCTACATTTTAATATAGAGAAATGCAAAATTTTACGATTTTCAAATGATTTTCGAGAGGTGCAGGAATCCTACGTTAGGTTGGTTGGTTGTTAGAGTTTTACGTCCTGGCAACATCTCAGGTCATATCAGGACGGACACTGACTTGGGACAGTGCACACTCATGGCAACTTTATAGTGCTGCCCCACTGCAAAATTAGGCCACCATCACAGTGACCTGATATCCCACTCAGTCGCATTATCCTGATAATGAGCTAACCAGTCCTTGCCGTATCCTATTAATGCAGAGTGCCAAGCTTGGAAGCGACAAGGAGAAATTTGGTACGTCATTGGTTTGACTCAACCGGGAATTGAACTCCCGATCTCTGCATGACCACTCTACTGATTCAGCCACCGCGCCCTATATGCTGCATTAGGACACTACACGAGATCATCCCGAAGCAGGTAAAGCCCCATTCACCCCGCTCACCGAGGCTACGTTGATGCCCTGCGGGGTCTTGACGAGCGTGACGATCTGCGGCTGGCTGGACACCTGCCCCGACTTGTGGACTGTGATGATTTGGCGCGGTGTACCCGGTGTCGTGGAGGTTGTCGTCCCCGGCTTCAAGATGGTCGTGCCGGGTGACTGGACACGGATGGTCTGCGTGCCCGGTGTCAAGGTGTGCGCTGCAACCCAATTCAAGAGGTTAGCGGCATATTTAACAGTCACTTACAGAACTACTGGGAAACACACCCCCTCATTCTCCACACACGCTCACCCTCCATCTCCATATACCCCACCCCCACCCACCCACGAGACCTCACCGTTATAACGATTACTATTTGCAGGCATGAAAGTCGCCCCTGACTACAACAAAAAACAAAAAAAATAACAGAAAGATGACTTCCGGTAAATTTCCATAGATTTCCAGTAATGCTAACCCAGGTGCGAGGGTGGGTGGGGGGGCTATAGGGAGCAGCCGTCCGCTTTGTCATTAAACAAAAATATATACATAAATAAAACAATTTAAATATAATAAAAATACCGGAAATCCGAGAAAACCCCGAGATTTGCCAGGTTCTTAATACAAATGAATTACAAAAGTGATCATAAACCGTGTTTGAACCCTCCTCCCTATTCATGCTGATCCATCAATACTTATATATCTTGCAATGTTTTTGAAAAACTCCAATTACTGAAATTAGGTGTAAAATCAGATCGGCTGCATCCATATAGACCAAAAGTGACAGTTGCCTCCAATTAAAGATATATTTGGTTTCAAAAAGATAGAAGAAATCAGACTTCTGGTAAATTTGACAGTATTAATTGCTTCATGGGAAAATAAGACCAACAAATAAGACCAACAAAAACGGGATTTCTACCTCAAATTTTAAATTTATCCTGTGATTTTTTTTTTGTTTAAGAAAAAAAAAAGGATTGCAAAGCAGCCACCCGCTGCCAGCCTAGAAGGAAAAGGTTTACTCACTAGCGCGATTGACTGGCGTCACCTTGATGCTGGATGGGGTGACAACGGTTGGCGTGACAACCTTGATTCCAGAGATACTTGTTGTGGTGGTGGAGGCGGGGTTTGTCGCCCCGGCAGATATGTCAACCTTCTTCGAGGCTACGGCGGCAGCTGCAAGAGCCGCAATCCCACTCATCTGTCCACCAGCAGAAGGCGCTGTTGTCTGCACGAGGGGGCAGACGGTTAGTTATAGTCCCATGTACGAGTTATCGATTAACACGGGTTGCTTAATGCGTTAAGCAACCAGTTCAACGCAACAGTAAGTGATGACTACAGATTGGTCTAATGCGGTTTAAGCATCCGGTCCAACCTAATATTAAAATGACTACAGATTGGTCTAATACGTTAAGCATCCAGTCCAATGTACTCGCAAGTGATGACTATGGATTGGTCTAATGCATTAAGCACCCAGTCCAACGAAATAGCAAATGACTATGGATTGGTCTAATACGCTTTAAGCACCCCGTCTAACGCAATAGTAAGTGACGACCCAACGATTGGCCTAATGCCATTTAAGCACACAAGTCGAACGTAATAGCATAATATGTCTATGGATTAATGTAATGCGTTTAACACAGTCCAGAGTGATTGTAGAATGGGGTGAAATATTTTTGGAACTAGGCCATAATGACCATAATTAAGAATAAGCATTATTGCATTGACTGAATACTACAAATTCCATTGGTTGAAGAGCTTGCAATTAATCAAATTGTTTTTGATTCGGCATGGACCGAACCATCATGGAGTGCCACTGCCTGACCCATATTGTAGACTACCCCTCAGGTTGTTTGTCATTTTACGTCCTAGTAACATCCAAGGTCATATCAGGACCAATACTGACATGTGACAGTGCACTCATTGTGACTTTATAGTGCTGCCCCACTGGGAAATCAGGCCACTGGCACCATGACCCAATATCCCAATCAGTCATATTATCCTGACACTGAGCTAACCAGTCCTTGCCATATCGTATTAATGCCAAGTGCCAGGCTTGGAAGCGACAAGTATCAATTTGAAAGTCATTGGTTTGACTCGACCGGGAACCAAACTCCTGACCTTCTGCACGCGAGGCCCCACGCTCTACTGACTATATCGTGCCTCAGGTTGTCTCACCCACCACTTCCTGACAAGCGGCCTCCCTTGCTGTCGCTAGCCCCAGTAGATGGAAATCCTCTATTATAAGACCTGTTCCACAAACCATGTTGCACAGTGAGCTGCTACCCACATTTCCATGGCCACCAGAGGATGGAAATCCCCTGTAATACCTGTTCCACACTGAGCGGTTACCCACATTAGCTGTTCCACCAATACCAAAGGGCACGTTTCATTTGGATACCATCTAATGTGATCACTTACGCTGGCAACGGTTGTGAGGGCTTTAGTTGTTCCTGCAATGCCGATCGGAGACCCGACACTGATGACCTGAGTGCCACCAGCTGACGTGCCAATCACCTTCATCGGCTGCGACAAGGTGATAGGGTTCTTCTGTCGCGGCATGGTGATGGTGGTGGCACGTGGAGCTGCCACCCGAATGGTTGTACCCGGTGATGCCATTCGGAGAGAGCTCAAAGTCGTTGCACCCACAGTGCGCACCGCTGCAGCTGCAGGCGTAGAAAGAGGTCAACATCACTTGATCAGACCATACTAAATTTTGACAGGTGCGGGGCGGGGCGGGGCTGGGAGGTGAGGTGAGGTGAGGGGAGGGGAATATTCCGAGGAAAAAAAGAGAAGCAAAAACAGCATCTAGTCATACTAGCCAGTTGTAATGAGGAAATGTACGGTAGTTATTTTAGGTGACCTATTTATGGACGACTCACATAAAGATGCGGAAGAAGTTAGGCGACCTATTCAGACCGACCCACACAAAGACACGTTGAGAGCTGCGTGAAAGCCAACCTACCTGTACCCGGAGTGCGGATCACCGCTTGGGGCGCCTGCTGGAGGGCCTTGGCCATCGGGGAGGCGCTCGGGAGCGGCGTTCCCGGGGACGTAATTCCAGGGGTGGGCGTGGCGGGAGCAGCGGCGGCGGCCGGACTGGCGGCCGGGGTGCTGGAGGCAGACGGGGTGACGGACTGCTGGGGCGGCATGTCGTACTTCTGCAGCTGCAGGAGGTAGGCGTCGGCTGTGGGCACCGCCCCCCAGCACACCTCCAGGGTGTTGGTGCTGGCGCGCACCAGCTGCACCCGCGTCGGGGCGGGCGGCTTCTCTGCAAGCCAAGGCAACAGTCAGTCTAAAGTAGGGCAGTAACCTTTTTCCCCACTTGCCCACTGAATTTTCCATTTGCCCTGAATTTTCCATTTGCCCGAGTGTCAAAACTACTTACCCAAACGCAAGTTAGCCAATTGAAATCTAAATCTGCTGTTGCAGATCAGAAAAATAACGACTTGCCCATTTGGGCAGGTCACTAAGAACTTCACCTGCCCAACCGAGTAAAATAGCTGCCACGGGCAACCCTTATTGTCTGATTGATTGATTGATTAATGGTTGCTTTACGCTGTGTTGGCAGCATAGGCCACATTCATGGCGAGAAATGTTTGGTTTTTGTTCAAACCATCGCTTTTACATGTAAAAGCAGACAATCAATTATGTGCCAATAGACACTCATTAAATTAGAAAGCTCACAATCATATATTTGTGGTCAAGGGAAACAAATTTCCCTTATTGTCCTACCCTGCAGTCAAGTGCCATCCTTTATATAGATCTACCTCTGCCTGCGTGGGCATAAACATGTATATGGGTCATTCCCAGAACCGGTGTACCAATGTGTGCCATGGAAACCAAAAGTGAAAATATTCTGAATAATAGCAAAATTCAAGTTTATATGAAGGTTTACATGCGCATTGAAAAAATAGAGAAGCTATTTCACTATTTGATTTTGATCTAATAAAAATTTAGCAATACGTTAATATCACTTGTGTAACAATACTAACATGGAAATCAAACACACACCGAGAACATTATCTTAACCTACACACCAAATTGAAACAATATTTGATTGATTACAATTAAGCAATAAAACTTTGCGTAAGACTCACCTGTCTCAAGGAACCAGAGGTCTTTGAAGCAGACCTGGTTGTTCCAGGCCTTGCGGTAGCCATCCCTTCCGGACCAGATGTAGAGGCGCGAGTGGATGGCAACTGCGCAGTGTCCGGCCCGGGCCCTGGGAATGGCATCCTCGAAGACTTCCATCGCCAGGGGCTCCCATGTCATTGTGTCTGAAAATGAGGTGGTTCCAACATTCAGGGACTAAGGTTGGTTGGTTGGTAGGTTTACGTCCTGCCAACATCTAAGGTGACTACATCTGTGGCAGTGCACACTCATGGTGACTTTATAGTGATGCCCCACTGAGAAATAAGGCCGCTGGCACCATGAGCCGATATTTCACTCAGTCACATTATCCTGACACTGAGCAAGCCAGTCCTTGCCCTATCCTATTAAGTCTGAGTGCCTGGCTACGAAGCAACAAGTATCAATTTTAAGTCATTGCTTTGACTCAACCAGGGTTCGAATCCCACGATCTACCAAAACGGGAGACGGATGCTCAACTCATTTGGCCATAACAAAAAATAGCGGAAATCTATGGTGAGATTATCTGTAAATAATGTTGCTCCAATAATAGCGTCATTATTCTACAGGGATGAAAGTGGTCTCTGGGAGAAATAAACGGAAATGCTGATATTCTCCCATCGGTTTAGCATTGTCAGGGAATCACGGAATATTCCCGGAAGTCGGGTTTCATATATATTGGTATACGCTGATAGTGCTGCACCGTTTGAAGCATGTATTAGTAGTGTATGCTGATAGTGCTGTGGCGCATGAAGCATTTATTAGTAGTATACACTGATAGTGCTAAGGAGTCTGCACCAAATATTAGTATACGCTGATGGTGCTGCGGGATTGAAAAATCCCGAAAATCTGTGGAATCGCGGAGATCTTTCATCCCTGATTCTAGAAATTGTTATTCTTAAAACAAGAGAAACTGAGGCTGAATATGTGCGAAAACATATATTCTTTCATAGACACATCAGACTTCATCCGTTACTCTCCTAGCACGAATTTGCACTTCAAATAACTCTAAAGTTGGTCATTTAAGATTCTTATAAAGTTAGTTCAAACAAAAGTATAGTAGATTATGACAATCAATCTAGTAAATTATTTATCTTAAAAAAATTAAAAAAATGACAGAAACTCTAAGCGGTCGGACTATGCCACTTCATGAAAGAACGCAAATTGTAGATTACCAAAAAGCGAGACCATTCATCTTTGGTTTATACAAATCGAGCTGTACAGCCGTCTACGTGGAACTACAACTAGTACAAGCCAATTAGGTGATTGTTATACTACTCACCAAGATTAAGTGATGCCAGAGTGTTTGTACATTTCCATTCCTTTTCGTGTGTGGCCACCTTCACGTCGTCCATCACCAAAGGCACCCAGCCACCAAAGACGAACATTCTGTTTGGCCTGAAGAGAAAACAACTATAAGTAGAGAGCACGCACATTCATTACACGACTAATGGTAGCATAGAGCAGATTACAGAATGAACTACAATATAGAGCAGATTACAGGATGAACTACAATATAGAGCAGATTACATGAAGAACTGCAATATAGAGCAGATTACATGAATAACTGCAATATAGAGCAGATTACACAATGAACTACAATATACAGCAGATTACACAATGAACTACAATATACAGCAGATTACAATGAACTACAATATACAGCAGATTACACAATGAACTACAATATACAGCAGATTACACAATGAACTACAATATACAGCAGATTACACAATGAACTACAATATAGAGCAGATTACAATGAACTACAATATAGAGCAGATTACACAATGAACTACAATATACAGCAGATTACACAATGAACTGCAATATAGCTGTGTATCCACTGGTTGTATTGGCTTTAATATGAAATAATGCCAATGAACAGCCTCAAAAGATGAAAACCTACTTTTCGCCGATGACTGTGGCAGAGTGCAGACTCCTGGGTAACGGTGGGATTCCCTGCACTACAGGTTTGAACCACGTATTTGTATCTGGGGAAAAATATCGAACATCATAAGAACCAGCCATTAAACGGTTTAAGTTATACGACAATTAATATCTGAGAATGAACATAAGCATATTAATTACATCATCACAACAGACATGTCAACCATGAGATATGTCAACCATTAGACAATCTACTCATGCCCACCTGTCTGCATGGCTCCTTGTATGTGGGACCGGTTCAGTCTGCAGCTTTCGAAATAAGTGCTTGTCGAGAACAAGTGAAAATTCAGACGGACAAGTGTAAATCACACCAGAGTTATCTGGTGGACAAATTAAAATTGTCTTTTGTTATTGCCCAAGCATAACTTTCTTGTTTGGGTTTTATGTTCTAACAACATCGAAGGCCATATAAGAATGCGATTTGGATTAATATTATATATATGCAACATTCAAAATTAGACCTTGTCTGCTTGTCCAGGACAAGTGAAAACTCAGAGGGACAAGTGAAAATCTTTGCTCATTTTATCACTGAGGCTTCTACCGTAAAATAAATGCGGATAAAATAAAATAGAATCTAATATGCGAAACTCACCGCACTCGTACTGCCATAAGTCACCGAGCCGGCATCCACTCATGCCACCGTAGATGATGAGGCGTGGCCGCTTGCCATCTTTGTCGGTGTAGGCCACACACGAGTGTGATTCGCGCGGTGGTGGAGACTGGCCATGTGTGGTGGGTACATCCCAGGTCATGAGGTTCGAGTTGGGCTTCAGCTCCAATGTGTACAGGTCATTCAAGTACCTAGAACAAAACAGAAGTGAAGGGTCCATACACATGTGAAGATATGGAATTGAAAGCTATTTCAAGGCTTTTAAGGCTGTTTTTGATAGGAATTCAAAGACTATTGTTATTTGGATTTCGGGGGGGGGGGGGGGAGAGAAACAATGGTGATTTACGACTAAATTAAATCAGTGGGGACAATTAAATGGAATTCAAGGCTTTACAAAACTAATTACCCAAAATAGGTTTAAATTCAAGGCTTTTCAACGCCTTGAAATGGAGCCAAATGAAGTTCCTTTCCAGGCCCTGTACATACCCTGAAAGTATGCAACCTACATAAAGCCCAACAGTGCGGAGGAATTAAAAACAAAATTAACAATATTATCTACAATAACCATACCATCCTTTAGTTCTAAACTAACTAAAATTATGTGTATCCTGATCCTTCATAGCAGGCTGTTTATTCCATTATGAAACCGCAAAATCATATAACTTACCTGGGTATGTTATTTTTGGGATCTTCGCTGTCATTGGCCAAGCCTCCAAATAGATAAACCTTGTTGCCCACCAAGGTAAAACTGTGTCCTGAAAGACAAAGCAATTTTTATTATTAAACAGGTTTCTTCATTTTGCTTTTAAAGTTCATAAATTGTTCATAGTCCTTTAATAGTCCTAAATATATGGTCACATGACATGGAATAATCAGTTTTCTTTCTTTCTACATAGTACAAGGAGATTCCATGCGGCAGCTAACACAGTACAGAACACTATACGATCTTCGCCAACCATACATCTATATGAGCCTGTCTCAAAAGGTGCCAACTCTTCGTTTTTTTGTCCATAGTAACGATTGACACAAAACAGTACAGAAATGGTTACACTGAAAACACAAGGACATTTGCTTCAAATCAATATGTATTTTATTGGGATTATGAAACACCATGTAAAAACAAATCAGTTCATCATGAGCAAATGCATAAGTATATAGTGTGTTGATGGTTACTATGGACAAAGTGTTGTCCCGTATTGCTTAGCACCTTTTGAGACAGTCTCATATATGAATTAATGTCCCTTTCGAAAGATACAACAATTAGGGTTTCATAAAAATATCTAAAAATCCTACTTGCGTAAGGCAAGGGATTTTAAGGATTATAGAACCTGAATAATGGCCATCTGTGCAACCAAAATCTTAGTTTTCCTCCAGTGCTTAAAATAATTTTGCATTATTTTTGGACAAAATCCGACGGATTCGTACAAAAATAATGCAAAATTATCGAAAATCAGACTTTATCCGACAAACATGTGAATACCCGACGAAAGTCAGACAATCTGTACAAACACTGGTTAGCATCAAATTTAAACATCCTTCTCTTCAGCTTACACTAGACAAATAACATGGGTATGATTTGGCGTGACAAAACAGCACATGACATTAAACATAACAGCAAGAGCTTACCTAAACGTGGACATGGCGGAGGGAGACTTTTTGGCGGCTTTGGTTTCAACCGCTTCCACTCCCATTTGCTTGCTTGCAGCTCATACAGTTCGTTGGAGTACTTGCCGTACTCCACCATGCCTCCAAACACGAGGATCCTGGTCCCGTCACAGACGAAGCCATAGGCTGCACATCCTGGGGGAATGTCCCCTCTGACAGCTGGTACAAACCACTGACTGGTGGCTGCGGAGGGAAGCGCACACGTTATTTGTTTGGGGTTTCTATGTCCTAACAACATATAAGGTAGGTAAAAGCCTGTCATACATTCGCCGATAATATGTACTCAACACGGGAATATCGGAATACTTTACACAGCTGCCCCACTTTGTACCGGGATAATGACGGCGAACAGTGGTGAAACTGGGCAATATCAAATATTTCCAAGGCAATCATTTAAAATTTCTTAAACTTAAAAATGGTTTAGCTACAAGAAATAACATTATTAGATATCATGGCTTATTTTTTTAAATTTAAAATTAAGCACGAAATCTCACTGATTTCTGTGATAAAACTATTCCCTAACTTAGCACAGCACAGCACAGCTTCCAAATCTGTGTGAATGATCGCCCCATAGGAAAACGTTGACCGCGCACAAACTACCTCTAGGATACACTGTTTTTCTTATGTTGTATGTAAGCACAGGCAAATTCGAAAGTTTGAAATATCGACATTTGAGTATGTCTTTTTCCAGGAAGAAATATGAGCCAGTTCAGCTGTGAAAAGAAATCAAGTCACCCAACTTCCAGTGTTCAACTGTGCTATTTAGTAAATGATCCCCACCTAAATTTTTATATAATCTGTTTGGTAAACATGTTATCTGTTTGTGTGTCAAGCGGCTTCTTTCTATGTGGTGCGATTTTAGAGATATTTGACTTTTTCTGTAGATAGATTTTGGGCACTTGGAAATCCGCCGCACATGCCAAAGTTGCGATGTGACATCACCATGCCGTTTTTCGTTGTGCACAAAAATGCACATTCGGGGGTTTAACTCTACTCAAATTGTGATGAATCTGATGCTATAAATTGCACAGATTCCAGTTTTTGTTTGGTCAAAATCCATAAAGAAATGACAGAACTCCAGATTTCTGAAGTTCAAGTTAATTTTCCCTTCATTAGTACACTAATGCAACCTTTTTTTCTTTTCTGCAAAGACTTGTTATTTAGAATCTAAACTGTTATCAAACAAAGGCAGACACCTGCCAATACAAACCAAATACAGAACCTTGTTAACCACCCACATATACAGAAACAGAACACACTCACTACCAACACAAATCTAACCAAAAACAAAACAAGAACCCCAAACGACCGCAAACTACAAACCCAACACACAGACATAATAAACCAAAAAAGCACATTAGCAATCAGAAATGATTACAATAACAAGTACATAGTCAAGTAGTCACCTGAGACTGACAAGAATAGTGACTGATGCTGCACATAATGCAGCACGAGTCACACACACCCATTATACAGTGTCATGTGCTGCACAGAAACAGCACAGGATACTCTCCCAAACAATGTCTAAAATTCCAGAGTGCATGTAAAATGGAAGACCAGTGCTCCATTAAAATCCTCAATTCAATATTTATTATGAATATTATTAGTTCATTAGCATATTAAATTGACATGGATAGGTTTAATTTTTTTGTATTATTCAGCATGATTTTCAAAATTAAATGTATGCCTAGTCTTATGTTGATTGATACAGTAACAGGGATCATATATAATCTGCATTACAGTGATGAAAATGCCTAATTAGTCATTGAAAAGGGTGCCAATATACAAAGAAAGTTCCTATGTTTATACACTAAGTGAGGATAGTTTCATAAGGCCAATTGCCATTTAGCAGTGTTGGACCCATAGATGTTGGACCCATAGATGGAGCATGACCATGGGTGATGCAACACGGTGCACGGTTAAGTTTTTCTGTTGCCACGATGCGCGAGGATTGGCTCACGCAGACTTCTGTTGGAGCTTGGTGCTACTGCTAGTGCTAGTAATTTTTGTTTCCTAGTGTCTACGCGTACATGCCCATATTCGTAGCCTCGAGGTCTACGCGCATGTGTGTATGAAGCGCGCGCATCTGTCTCAAGAGGCATAAACATGGACAGGCAGGATGCAATACAATAATATAATGAATATCTTTAGAACAAGAATTACTTATGGCTAATCAATGGTGATGTACACATCAGCCTGTAATGTGACTGACATTGTATGTTTCTTAGCTCAAAATGCTTAATTATGGAGAGTTGTGTCTTATACGAATACGGTCACGTACGCATAGACACTGCTAAAGATACGTGAGGAACGACGGTGCATATAAGCCCAGGTACCGAGGCTTGTTTTCAATGCTGGCCAGTTGTAGTGTTGGTGTTATCTTACCACACAGTAGCTGCTGATATGGTATTTGATTGCCTGCATTTCAGTAGCAGATAGATAATTGGTTGGTATGGTTAGTAGCATGTTAGTTTTTTTTAAATTTTCTTGCCATATATGTATTATTTTAGTTTTTTCTACTCTTATTACTAGACTAGCCTACTCCTATTTACATATCATAGGCTTGTACGTAGCTGTGTGGTGTGTTATCTGGCTACTTTTGGCATAGTTACCTTCCATTGGGCGTCCCACTTGTGGTGGGCGGTGACACCACATGCCCTATTGCAGTGCAGCTTAGTGAGGGTTTCCTAGCCTTATTTTGCGCAGATAAGTTTTTAGGTCAGGAATTTGTCGTTCCTTTACCGTTTGGGCATTCCACACCTTGGTAGCCATTTCCAACGGGCTTCTCTCATGAGCTATTATTTGGCTTCTGGTCTGCTTTAGTAGTGGCGCATTATTTGCTCTAGTAGCCCTTTGTGGTTATATCATATATGGTGATTATTTAGTATCTGTAGATGTTTGAACTTGTTTTGTGTTGTGGTAGGCTATTCTAGGTCGATCCGAAATAGGGAAAGACTGCTAAGTAGCTGTTGGCAGTTAAGGGTGTTCTTGGCTCATAGATGTTTGAGCTTGTTTTTGTGTTGGGTTTGGCTATCCAAGGTCGATCTGAAATAGGGAAGGACCGTTAGATAGCTAAAGCTTTTAGTTCTAAGTGTAGGTGCTATTGGTTTTATTTTCTGATCACCCTTGTAGTGGATGCGAATACTATATTAGTTTTTTTGTTTTTGTTTTACTACTACTTATGAAATAGCCTACTCTACATTTATAGGCCTGTATATAGTTTGTAGCTGTTCGTTATCTACTGAGGGTGGTCCAGATTACCCCCTTGGGGCAACCCAGTTGGCGAGCCGTGACCTATCACAAGCCCTTCTGGGGTTTTGCCCCAGGGTGTTTTCAGGGTCTCCCTATTTTACATATATATTGTTGTATGTTTTCAGATCGGGAGTCTCTGTTTTTGGTGGTTTGTTGTTGTTTGTTATCTACTGAGGGTGGTCCAGGTTTCTCCCTTGGTGCACTGCGTAGCCACTGCTTTTTGTTTAGCAAGTCTCTAACTGTGCAGTTTTAAATTCACTAATTTACATCACCAATCAGAGGTGGGTATTTTATCTGTTTATTGCTTTCATTAATGAACCGGTTTCACAATGATAGGGACGGGTTCCTTTGATGCTCTAAATTAGAGTTTAAGTGTTTGGATCTCATTCATCATTTCATGTGTGACCGGCATTTCGCTTTGCCTTTGCTAAACAAAAATTACTAGCAGTAGCACCAAGCTCCAACACATTCCACTCCCTCTCCTCTAAATAATATGCTGTTGGTTAACGTCTGTATAAATTACGTCTTACTGCTACCAATGGAGCCATACTAAAGTGACATAAAAGCCTTGGCAGGGGAACACCAATACCTCATTCTCACCAGCGGAGACCTCATCGGGACAAGTATTGGCGGGAAGCCATATTGGTTGTTGCCGGCGTCACGCCGATAGCCTCAGCCCGGCTAGAACAACTTTCGCAATCTCCTACCTGGAGCCTCTTGCCAAAACGAGGCAATCCAGGGAAACCCCGCGAAAACGCATGCTCCGGGCCTGCCAATAAGCGTCTTGGGGGCGTGGTTTCATGCCAAATTTGGCGATTTAGTTTCCCAAGCGTCAACTAGGTGCCGCAAGCATCGCATTTTCACTAGGCCTTTCCGCGACAACGCTTCTATCAAAAGCTCGTAAACATTGTGTTCTACTCAATAAAGTCGTAGACCTAATGGTAATTGTTTCAAATGTCTAATGTTCCAGCGACCAATACAAACATAAATAAGCGTTTTCTAAGTGTTTGAAAGCCTGATGTCAGGCTCAGGATCAACATCTCCGGGCAGACAGGGAGCCGCCATCTTGGATTTCCCCAGTGTCCGCTGACAAATTCACCGTTTGTGAAAAGATTATTTCATGAATAAGACCTAGACTTTGAGACATCGTAGCCTTTGCCATTCTATATCATGGAAGCTTTTATTCGAACCAATTTGGCGATGCTATCATTCACTTTGCAGACTATATTTACGGTTCACGGCAGAAACTTGGGCGCCGCCATCTTGGAATTCCCAGATTATGCGGCTTCGTAGAATAGTCGACTTTAGGCTTTAAAACATTGCAGCACATCATAAATTAACTTTCGTCAAATAAAGAGAGGCGGCAGTGGATGCTAGAAGGTTGCAGATAGCGAAAATGCGTAGTGGCGGCAAATAAACTCAAACCACAACAAAAGGCCGCCATCTTGCCTTCCCCTGGGTGGGCAGGGAGATGCAACTTTGAACGTACCTGTATTGAAAACGTGCAACTCATCCACAATTCCTTCATTACCACCGCCGAACACAACCATAAGATCCTTGATTGCAACTGCCCGATGTCCATGACGAGGCCTAGGACAGGGTCCAGTTGTGTTTGTTATTCGCTTCCACTTCAGTATGGGTGCCGCCATCTTGTTTCTTACCCACAATTCTGGTGGTGAGGACAAAGTCCCGTATGTACAAATAGATAATTTTGAAATATTTCGGTGATAATCAGTGTTTATTTTTTAGAATAACTATCGATTTTTTGCTAGTGTTTTGGAATTATATTGAAATGTGAAATCATTGGTTAAATAGTCCAATAACTTAAATTCTAGAAAAATAATACCCATATTTCCCGACAAGACGAAGATGTGTCCCGGATCTTTGACCCCACGCTCGGACAAAGTGTAAACAAATCTTGCCTATCGCAAATCTTGCACGGTTTTGTGCAAATCTTGGTAGGTTGGTTTTATGGAAGGATTATACAACTAGTGTTAATATTAAATTCTGAGTTCTGGATGGATCGGTGACATGTTATCCTGCTATGCCTTTAACCTATCTATGCGTTTTAGCGGCGTTGAGCCACTGACGCTGTCACAAGTGTCAGGCTGTCACTCTCTGTCACAGTCGTTATAGGTATGTGACAACAAATTTCAAAGGTAACAGATTCCAACATAAAATACATCATTACAAAGGTATTGTAAAGTCCTTTCTAATGATACCTAAATCAACATCCTGTGACAATTATCAAGGAAGTTGTGACACTTTCTAAAGCGTTTTTTATGGGTAATTTTGTTCCATTGTTTCAATGGAAAACCAGTTGAATTCTGTGACCCATCTGGCATGTGTGAAACTGAAACCGGAGTCATGGGTGGCATGTCAGTCCACTATTTTTACCAGATACACCTTTTTATCCGCCCTCAAAATCACTCTTCCGGTCCTCAAATTGACACAAAATTACACCTTAATATAGAGAAGTATATAAAGAAACAAAATAAACTAATTTCAAAAATATCAAAACTTACCTTCAGGTAGAATTCCAGTGACTTAAACAGACATAAATTTGAATAAAGTTTTTTGTCACTTCTATAAATCGGACACACCTTTTTGTCTGCCCTCAAAAGCACTGTTCCGGTCCTCACATTAACACCAAATTACATCCTAATATAGAGAAGTATATAAAGAAACAAAATAAACTAATTTCAAAATTACCTTCAGGTAGAATTCCATTGACTTAAACAAAAATAAATTTGAATAAAGATTTTTTGTAACTTCTATAAATCGGACAGCAATTAGTTTTGGATACAGAAGTGGAGCAAAATGTGAACTAAATCATCCATATGGTTGGATTCCTGGTAGTCTTAAAATAAAGGTTGCAAGAGAGAGGTAAAATGATAGTCAAATGCGCACCGCGCAGTGCTCCGTGCAAGCACCGTGGAACAAGCGAGTCCTGTGAAAGCGCCGTGTTATTCGCGTACCTACAGTCGTCGATTTTGTACAGCCTATTTTCCCCGTTAAAATTCTTAGACTCAGGCATGTGTGGGTTTTTTCTTTCAGATGTTAGCTATAGTTAGTAACATTAAACTGCCTGTTTGCCCTCAGACATTGTATTCATAATTTTTAGCTATATGTTCATCTTTGTTAATATTTCTTTATTGAATTATTCTTTTTTTTTAAATTTTGTATTTCAACAAAAATTAATTAAATCATTCAGAGAATGTAGTTAGTCTCACATACGTGTGTCGTGTGGCATGGGGCGGTGAATATTTGATCTAAGTGAACGGTGACTGATTTGCCTGCAAACCATATTCATATTGGTAGTCAGTACTGACAGTAGTGGTAGTATTACTAGTAAGGGTTGAAATGTTCAATAAATAAATAAAATACCACATATTTGCTGACACTTTTAGATTACATCCTTTGAATAATTGCTCGAAATGAATTATGCATGTTGCCGGTAACATGAGTAATTCACGACGTTGGAGACCGTGTTAGTGTTGCTTAGCGATATACCAAGTCACGTAGCCAAGTACACAGGGGATGCATTTAACGTCATAGCATTGCTGTCACTAAGGGAACGTAGCCTTCGTGGTAAAGCAATCCTAACTGTAAAGCATTCAATACTGGAGCAGCAAGCATATCGGTTCGATTTCAAATCGCCTCGTCGGTATAGGCATTCTCAGTGCTAAAATTAATCACTGTTAGCTGACTAGGATGCCGCAATTGAAGAGCACTTGTCGGATCTTTAAATCACGGAAGAGGATTTCTATGGAGAGAGCTAGTACTAGCAAGAGTGTCGGTGTTGAGTCTCGGACAAAGTCGCCACGGCGGAGGTCGGAAATTGCTTCGACCTCGTCTAAAAGTTTTGTGGATGGCGCTCCAGGGCATGAGCAGCAAGCTGTGGTGACTGTGTCTTACCTTCAGGACACTTTGAAGTCGCAGTGGAATGTAAATACCAAGCTACTGTGCGACAGGATCGAACGCCTTGAATCAACCATGGCACGGGCGGATGCAAGGAATGCGCATGAAGCAAAGAGATGTCAGGATGAACAAGTGGCGCCATCTGGAGAAAAGGGAAGTAATCGGGGACAAGTGCGGTCACCGTCTGTGTGCAGCAGCGGTGAGGATGGTCAAGTGTCGCCACCTTGCGTGAAAAGAGCGAGACGGGGGTGCAACAGGTCGACGCGTGAGTACAGCCGCCATCGCGTACAGAGGCACAAGTTCAGGGACAGTTGGACGAGTGATTCGAACGATTCGGTGTCGGACGAGGAGCGGGATGATTCAAACGAGGCGATACGGCGGTTGTTGCGACGACGGGGACAGGTTCATAGAAAACAGCGGGGTAAGAAGGCGTTGCTGCCTCACTTATTTGTTATTAGAGATGATGTTATGGGTAATGTGAGTAAGGGGGGTGCCACTTGGTACGAGTACTTTTCGGCGGTTAATCGCTTGTTAGAAGAGCCTACTCTGCCTCAGCACTGGGTCAAGCACGTTCGACGTCATATTGTCGACATCTCGGACATGGCCGCCAACTGGGACTGGCAAACTGTGCTGTTGTGGTCTGAGAAAGTGTTTTCAATGATAAATGATGGGCGGATTGAAGATGGGTGGGCAGACCGGGCTACCATAAAGGACATACAGAGGGACGTGTATGCGATAGGTACAAGGGTGGATGTTCGGAAGGATCGCAAGGCGGAAGGGGGGACAAGTAGCGGGTGGGTGGGGAGGGAAATTAATGAATCAGTGGATGGGAGGCCGTGTGAGGAATGGAACAAGGGTAATAGTTGTGGGTTCTTTACATCACATGGTACAATTCCGAAGGCTTAATTATCATAGGGAGGTTGATTGCAACAATAAGAGAAGGATGCAGGATAATAGTGGGAACAGTAATCAGGAACGGAAGGACAATACAAGCAGGCAGGTTTTTGCGGGGTAGGCCTCTCGGAGGCCGTTACTCATGGGGTTGCTGGGTCGAGTTCAAATGGGGGGAGTGGTATTGATGGTTTCCGTGGTTACGTCGCTGTGAAGCGCCCTGGTGCTATGGATACCGATGCAATGGTGTGGGACGACGCGGACGTCGGTTGCATGCCAGTTGAGGATGGTGTGGTGGTGTATGATAGTTCGTTGCTTGAGGGTGGGGATGGGCTTAGGAATAATGGGGTGGTAGTTGGAAGCTCTACATTGCACGCATCAGCTCTTACTCTGCTTGCTGATTCAGCGCATGTTTCGAATTCGGAGTCTCTTGTCCCTCTTTGGCGCTGCCCAGCAGCACTCCCTCACGTCACATATTTGCTGACACTTTTAGATTACATCCTTTGAATAATTGCTCGAAATGAATTATGCTCAAACAATTTCGTTCTTTGAAAAACAAACAAAAATCCTCATGATGGTGAATGTTAAGCCTATGTTAAGCCGAGGTCACACCTACCCGGCGAAAACGACGTAAAAGATGTCGATGGGAGTGTCCAACCGGCATCGGGTATCGAGGCACAAGTACAGAGGCGGTTGGACAAGCGAGTCGAACGATTCGATCTCTGAGGACGATCAGGATGATTCGGATGAAGTGATTCGTCAATTGCTAAGACGACGGGGGAAATATAACCAAGACACGGCGGGTTAAGAAAGCATTGCTGCCACACTTGTTTGTAATCGGAGATGATAACATGGGGAATGTGAGTACGGGCAGTGCTACTTGGTATGAATACATGTCAGCAGTTAATCGGTTATTGGAGGAACCTAGACTGTCACAACACTGGATTAAGCACATTAGGAAGCATATAGTAGATATTTCAGATATGGCTGTGAATTGGGAGTGGCAAAAGGTCTTATTGTTTTCAGAAAAAGGTTTTTCAATGATTAATGAACGGAGAATTGAGGATGGATGGGCAGACCGGGCTACCATAAAAGATATTCGGAGGGATGTATATGCGATAGGGACGAGGTTAGATGTTAAAAAAGAACTTACGGCAGAGAGCAGCGCTGGTAATGGTTGGGTAGGAAGGGAGATGGATGAGTCAGTTGATAGGAAGCTGTGGGAGGAATGGAATTGCGGGGTTTTCACATCGCACGGCTCAGCACCTAATCGTTTTTGTCACTGCTGTAACTGGTGCTCCAAAAAATTCAGAAGACTTAATTATCACAGGGAGGCTGACTGTAATAATAAAAGGAGAATGCAGGATAGTCGTAGGGCTAACATTCAGGAAAATAGAGACGGTACGAGTTGTTCAAATTTGAAGGAGGCGAAATGTTCTAGTATGGGTTGCCATGTATATGAGACACCAATGCAATCTTCTTACATAGCAAACAATGCTGTAATTAGTGACAACAGGGGAATTGGTTTCATCGGTGTTGATAGCGAGGGTCAAGAAACAAGTATTACAATACTTAAGGGAGATGATAGGCTGCTAGATGAAGAAAAAGTAGTTGGAAGTTCTGCATTACACATATCAAAAAAATACTTTGTTGGCAAATTCAATTAAGGATTTTTCTTCAGTCTCTTGTCTCTCTTTGGTGCTGCGCAGCAGTACTCCCACATATCAATTGCAAAAACCAAACTCAAGCAATTACTAATGGACTTCACACGGGGTCCAAGCTCTTTCCTGCTATGACCTTAGATGTTGCTAGGACGTAAAACAACAACAAACCAACAAACAAACACATGCTCACCGACAATAGCACTGTCGTACCATCATCATTCGGATGCTTTCCGGGTGCCTTAAGCCAGCTGTCATGCTCCTCATTTTCAACAGATGTGTGTAATGTAGATGGTGATGACGTTAACACAGTAGATAAAGGGGTATTAAACAAAGATTTAGAGGTGGGTAGTGGAAAGTTGGATGGGGAAGTATTAGATGAAGCGTTAGAAATTATAGATGGAAGAGGCATTATATAAAACGTTGAGAAGATAAGGATTAAGATTTCACTATTAGAGTTTAAAAGTAGATTGTTAGAATACTGGCCTTTAATAGATGATAGAATTAATTGCGAAGAATTTGATTATTTAGAAATCTATAAGCAAGTAAGGGAGACAGGAGTACCTAATTATTTGAAGGCTAGAATACAGGTACCATTAGGACTAAATATGGATTTTACCTCGGTATGCCGCCTCTGGCTAGCCGTAGGCTAGGGAGAAGGAAGCACATCCGGGTCCAGCAATTAGCATAAGTAACTCACAACGGGAGGACGTTTTGTGAGTTGCTCCAACAGGATTTATCTACTACTACTGCTTTTGTTCAAAAGTAAGTACCTTTTATTAGCCTATTTTGTTTATGATGCTTCATAGCATCACCGTATGAAAGTTCAGAACTTTCTCACGTCCATTTTGGACTTTGTACGTGTTTTTTAACTTACGGATAGAACTTTGGGTGCCGCTGGCACTAACGAAACCGATACTGCAGTTCTATCGACACCTGTTTTTCAGACAGGGAGAAATGGCAACCCGAGTTGCTCATTTCCTAAGAAAAGTCTCCCGGATCCTAATAGAGGATGATGTTGGGGATGCTTCTGGGTGTTTTTTATAAACACCCCAGACCGGTTTAAGGCGAACCTCCGAGTTTCGTAATATTTTCTCCAACTTGTTGGCGCTGTAGCCACGGGTGGGAGAAGTGTACGGAACAGAGAGAGTGGGCGATCTCATGATCGATACCCCCCGTTTGGTTGGTTTCGTTACCACACACCTACAGCAAAATTTAGCTTCACGCCTGTACTGACACGTTGGAATACACGTTCTCTGTACCTTGTTCCTCAACCCAGTTTACTGGCTTACACTTGTGTAGTTGAGATGATTCCGGTTTAGTAACGCTTTATTTCGTTACAGGAACCGATGGCCACTCGCCGGAATAAGCCGCCCGCTGCAGCGGTCGGCGTCCCTCCTACGGATTACGATTCGTCACCACCGGCTACGGCTCCGCCGTCCCCACAGCCCGGGCCACATGCCTCTGATCAGGACAGTGATCAGCCCCCTCAACCTGTAGGTTGGGAGGCTAAGATGGCGGCTATGGTGGAGGAGAAAATGCGCCAATTCCAGGCTCATACCTTTGTAGACCCTTCCCAAATCCCTGATGAGGATTGGGAAGACTTCTCGGAAGACGAGGAAGACACGGTTTCGGCACCTGAGGTTCCGAAACCAAAAGCGCGCGGCAAGAAACGTCGCCCGGTTAGCAGCTCGGGAGACGAGTTCACCAAGAAGGCTAACACTAAGCGCTCCAAAAAGTCCAAGAAAAAGAAGAAAAAGAAAGACTCGTCCTCGGACTCGTCAGACGACTCTTCTTCCACGGAGTCTGATTCTGATACGGAACGCGCAGGCGTTTACGCCAAAATAGGGGCTAAAGTAGGCAAGAAAATTGTCAAAAAGAAAGCTAAGAAGGTCCGTACCACTACTATGATGCGCAAAACGGTGAATGGCCATTTCACCACCTTTAAGCCAGTGGAAGTCATCAACAAATTGACTGAACAGATCTCTGGAGTCAAGGGTATCCCCGCTACAGTGTCTAAGGAGATGGATGCGGGCATCCATTTGTCTGACGAGCGTCGCCGGTACGAAACTGCCCTCTGCGTTATCCATAAGGCAGTTTTGGGGGCCTTGACGTCCATTATCCCTGTCGCTAACAGAATGCAAACCGAGAACAAGTTCTCGTCTTTGGCTCGGGTTATGGACCGGGGCATTGCCCTACTCGCAGCGGCGAGTAACTACATGACTCATCGCAGATTTGAAAATGTTTTCAAATCGGTCACCACCGATGCGGGCAAAGAAGTCGCACGCTCAAAGAAAGTGACAGATCATGACGGCAAAGAATACACTGTGTATTCAGGACCTACCCCCATCAAAAGCAAACCTCTGGATAAATCCAAGATGTTTGGGGGTCAGCTGGCTTACCTTTACAAGCAGGTGGAGGTAGACTACAAGAGTGCTAAGAACACCGAAGCAAAGGGCCGTAAATTCCAAAACCCAGCCGGGTTCAGACGGGCTAGGACGGATTTTCGCTTCCGCAGAGGAGGAAGGCCGTTCAGGGGCGGACCGTCCTTCCCGTTCAGCCAGCGGGGAAGAGGTCGAGGCGACAGACAAGCCTCAAACTGGAACGACAACCGCGGCTACAAGAGAGACTTCGTTCCCAAACCACAGTTCCCCAAACCAGGGAACAAGTAGAGAACGCCACACAAACTTTCCAACCTCCTGACCCTGAAATGGTCACGGAGGAAACACAAACTGAAGTAAGCTTTTCTCAAGCAGGCAATATTGTTAATTATTTACATCAATGGCAACAGTTAACCACTAACCCAGAGGTTATTAGTATTGTTAAAGGCATTCACATTCCTTTCACACAATTGCCTGTCCAGAAAAGAGCTCCTTTTCCTTATCAATTTAATTCGCTAGAAAAGTTTCAGCTCGATCAACAAGTTTTACTTTTTGAAGCTAAAGGCATTGTCAACAGAGTTGAACATACTGAAGGTGAATTTATTTCAAATATCTTCTCCACTCCTAAACCAGATGGCACCATTCGATTGATTTTAGATTTAACCCAATTAAATGAAATCATTGAATACAAACATTTCAAAATGTTTTCCTTAGAAACAGCTCGTGATTTAATTACCCCAGATTGTTGGCTAGCGAGTGTGGATTTGAGAGATGCGTACTATACGGTTCCTATTCACCACATAGATCGAAAGTTTTTAAGGTTCCTCTGGAATGGCCAGCTTTTTGAATTTACCTGCCTACCAAATGGTTTGGCCTGTGCACCACGCCTTTTTACTAAGCTGTTGAAACCAATTTTTTCACACATGGCAAAACTGGGTCATTGTATGTTTCCATACATTGATGATTCTTTCATTATGGGCCAATCTTTCACACAATGTGATCTCGCCGTTCAAGATTTGTGTAAAATTTTTGCAAATTTAGGTTTCTTCATACATGACAAGAAATCCGTCTTTTCTCCTACAAAGGAGCTTAAGTGTCTAGGTTTCATTTTAAACACCACGGCTATGACCGTTTCGCTTACACGCCAAAAGAAAGATAAGCTTTACCACACAGCGATTCAGCTGTTAGACATTTCTAGGCCAAAGATTAGACAGGTCGCAGTCCTTATCGGTATCATGGTTTCATATAGCCCGGAGCGGCACACATTAAATCACTTGAAATTGATAAGAATCTAGCTCTGGCCCGAGCAAAGGGAAACTTTGAAAAGACCATGTTTATTTCTGCAAACGGCCTTGCCGACATTCATTGGTGGCTAAAGCACTTTGATCAATCTCCCAACCCCATTAGAATGGGGGAGCCCGATACTACTGTTACCACGGACGCTTCTCTCCAAGGGTGGGGGGCACATCGAAATGATGTAGCAACGGGCGGCAGATGGCTAGAATCGGAACTACCCGATCATATTAACGTTTTAGAATTAAGGGCCATTTATTTAGGTTTAACCAGCCTTGTTAAAGTCCCCAAAAATAATGTACGTATCCTCACGGATAACACCACAGCAATGGCTTATGTCAGGAATATGGGAGGTACAAAATCAATCAAGTGTAATGAAATCGCACTACTCATTTGGAACTGGGCTCAAACCTTTGACGTTTGGTTAACTGTGACACACATTCCAGGCACGCAGAATTGTCTTGCTGACAGAATGAGTCGCCAGTTCCATGATCACTTAGAGTGGTCACTAAATCCATCCATATTCAAACACATCTGTCACACTTGGGGCTCGCCTCATATCGATTTATTTGCTTCGCGTAATAACTTTAAACTCGAGAAATATGTTTCGTGGCACCCCGAACCAAATGCTTGGCACATCGATGCCTTCTCACTAAAGTGGCAACATCATTTCTTTTACATTTTCCCCCCCTTTACTATCATTAGCAAAGTCGCCAGAAAGATACAAATGGAGGGAACACACGCCATCCTCATCGTCCCCGAATGGCACACTCAACCGTGGCTACCGAGATTACTAGCCACAGCCAAAAGCAGCCTACGCTTCCCAAGATTCCGAGGAAACCTGAAGCATCAGGGACCACTAGAACGCCACGGAAACGTGTCGACAACTCCGTTGGTGGCATTCCTTTTCTAAATAAGTACTTGGAACAATTTGGTTTGGACAAAATTACACAACAGCGTTTGGTTGATGATGCGTGGAGGAAAGGAACGGTTAAAATGTATACTACCTATTTAAAGAAATGGGGTATTTATTGCTTGCTTAAGAAGGTGAAGCCAATGAATCCCACAGTATCCCAGGTAGGACGCTTCCTACGTTTCTTAGAGGACGAAGGTCTAGGATATGGCGCGATCAATGCTGCCAGATGTGCTCTGTCAATAATCCTACCTCGGGTTAATGGACAAACAATGGGTAAACACCATGTTATTTGTTGGATCGTACGATCAATTTATCAGAGGAATCCACCTAAACCCAAATATAATAGGTTTTGGGATGTTTCTCTTGTGTTCAACCTCTTCAAGAAATGGCCAGAAAATAAATTTCTGGACGTTAAGCTATTAGGTTTCAAAGTAGCAGTGTTGCTTCTCCTCGTCACAGGACACAGGGGCCAAACTATAGTCGCCCTGTCACTCAATGGTCTGGAAATTGATAACAAGGAAGCAACATTTGATTTAACGACTTTATTAAAATCAAATCGTTTAGGTGACCCCCTTTCCACAATCGGTGTCACGAGTTTCACACAGGATCGTAAATTATGTGTAGTCTCCGCGATACGGAATTATATATCCAAGACAAGGTTAATAAGAAACTCAAGACAACTTTTGGTGAGCTTTATTAAGCCACACAAGGCCATTTCCAGGGATACCCTCGCCAGATGGACCATGAATGTGTTAAAACTATCTGGAGTCAATACAGACAGATATTCATCGCACTCTACACGGGGTGCAATGGTTTCCAAGGCAAGATTACTAGGCATCTCCGTTAAACGGATCCTAGCTCACGCCGGATGGAAGACCGCTAGATCGTTTGCTAGACATTATCACAAGCGACTAGAGAAGCCTCAGCCGATAGCACAGAGGCTACTCGCCAACTAAAAAGAAAGAGGTAAGAAAAACCAAAACCTTTTTCTCTTTATTGGTCATACAAATCGTTTTTCCATTTACATAAATAAGACTTGATCACAACATAGTAATAACAAACAGGAATATCAGGATAAAAATGCTATTACGTAAAGGTCTCCCTAGCCTACGGCTAGCCAGAGGCGGCATACCGAGGTAAAATAGATTAGTTAGACGAATCTTACCTGGGTATAGATGATGGATAACTATTGTTTTACCGAGGTAGGAGCCTCGGTTAGACGTGGGCGAGGGCCCACCCACCACGCCCTGCCACGTCTATTCAATCACTCATACTAGGATTGGGTCAGATGACCTTAGGTTTGTTTTTTAGAATCATTTTTATCCTGAATTAGTAGGTAAAGATTGCTGGACCCGGATGTGCTTCCTTCTCCCTCGCCCACGTCTAACCGAGGCTCCTACCTCGGTAAAACAATAGTTATCCATCATCTATACCCAGGTAAGATTCGTCTAACTAATCTATATATGGAGAAGAAAGTTAGTGCATTATGAGGATAAAATAATATTAGAATATTTGTAGTTTGGGTGTCCGGAAGACTATATTGGTAAGGAACCAACGGTATCTACAGAAAGGAACTATGAAGAGAAGGAGGGAAATGAAATTTGGATAAAAAAAGTACATAGACACTGAATTAATGAAGAAAGCAATGTTAGGTCCGTTTGAAATTCTGCCATTTGTCCCTTGGGGGCAAGTAAGCCCTTTAATGACTAGGCCCAAGAAAAATACAGCTGAACTTAGGATAATAGTGGATTTGAGCTTCCCTAGAGGTAGGAGTGTTAATGCAGGTATTTTAAGGGGGGTTTATCAGGGAGAAGATTTAAATTACAAATTACCAAGTATACTTGATTTAGCAAAAAAGGCAACTAAGCTAGGAAAGAACTGTGTGTTACGGAGCATAGACTTAGCGAGAGCATATATGCAACTGAGGACATACCCATTATCAGTACCACTTTTTGGAATTAAATCAAATAATAAGTTATATTTCGATATAGCTCCACCATTTGGGTGTAGAACATCTGCAATTGTATACCTAATGAGACAAGCTGGGTCACTGTGTCACTTGGATGATTTTATAGGGGTAGAGGGGTCATATGAAAAATCTTGGGAAGCGTATAAATTCATAGTTAAATTACTAGGAGAATTAGGATTAGAATTGGCGGTTAAAACATGCTGTGAGCCTGCTGCACCATTAATTTGGTTAGGTTTTGAGATAAACACTACAGATATGGTAATCAGAATTTCTAAAGAGAAATTAATAGAAGTCATAGAAAGATGCAGTAAATGGGGGGAAGGTAATTTAGTATCAAGAAAAGATATTCAATAGCTGTTAGGAAAATTACAGTTTATATCTAGGGTTGTAACCCCTCCTAGAAGGTTTATGAATAGAATACTCGAATTTTTAAGGGCCTCTCCGTTTAAAGGAAAAATAAAAACTACTAGGGAAGTTATAGAGGACATTAAGTGGTTTAGGGATTATGCAAGTAAAAGTAACGGTTTAGTCCTCATGCGACCGGAGCCAGTACAGGATTGGGTAATAGAATGTTACTCATGTTTAACAGGAGGAAGAGCCTACTCGAAATTACATTATCTTTCAGAGGCGTTAAATTTAGTGGCAGCCCTATATACCCTAGCTCCAAGCCAACCAAACAACTTTAGAATAATAATAAATACAGATAATGAAGCTTTGCAATTGGTTCTATCATCAGGGAAGGGAAAGGACAAGATACTTTGTGCATGTGCTAGGGAAATATGGAGGTTTTCGGCAGAGTATACCTGCGAGATAGAAATAAAACATAAGCCAGGAGTGGAGTTAACTCTAGCAGATTCGTTGAGTAGGTACCATTTAACAGAAAAGAGCAGAAATAGAGGGATGAAATGTGTATAAAACTAGGTTTGTCTAAAATTAGAGTTAATCATCTCTTTACAGTAAAAAGCATTAACTTGTAATACTATTTTAACCTAGAAAGATCGATTTTATTTGCCTCTCTCTACCTAGGTCACCTGTATCATCTGTCCAACAGTATCCTTGATATAGTAAAAGCAGGACTAGCAGCTGGTACCTGGAGGAATAACAACTATCAGGTTGATTGTTATGATAGGTTTGCAACACTAAAAGACTTTAAGGTATACAATCCAAATAGAGAAGACATTAGGAGCAGTTAACAATTACGTAACTGGAGCCAAAACATGGGTTTTAATGCATGGGGGTAATATGGAAGCTTTTGACTCCTATGTGGTGCACCTAATGAAGAAAGATGTAGCTAGGTTGAGTGTGCACGTGCCAGTACAGGTGCTACCCCTGACAATAGATGATGTTAGAAAAATAATTTAAGTTTTACTAAAGCAGGTAAATGTGCATATGTATTATCTGCAGCTACACTGATAACATATTACACCTTCTTACGTCAATGTAATTTGTTTTTTACACTGAGGGCCAATGATGTGGATCATGCGCTTCAAGGTGCAGATGTGAAGGTACAGTCGAACAGTCTACTAATACGAGTGCATTCCTCCAAGACGGCGAGAGAAGGACAAGACGTGCACACAGTGATGCTACCGTGTGCGCCGGGTTCCTTATGCTGTCCCGTTCATGCTTGGAAGAGGTACAGGAAAGCGACATCCGTCGGTCCCAGCGACTCGGTGTTTCTGCATTTAGATGGGGCACCGCTGCTGGCGTTGACATTGCTGCAGGCATTGCGTCGGGCACTGAAGGTGATAGGCCATCCGCAGCCGGCAGCAGTCTCACTCCATAGCCTGAGACGGGGAGGGTGCAAGCCAGCGCCAAAGGATGCACCTCGGTGGAAGGGGTGCGAGAGGTCAGTCGCTGGAGATCCAACGTGCTCTTCCAGTATGTGAGCAGTGAAGTGTTCTCGGAAGCACCTCAGACACTCTCCAATTTATTTGGCTCAGTGTCTGAGGTGCTGGTCTTAATCTTGGAGGGCTCTAACTCTGTCCTATAAAAAATTTCAATTTACTTGAAGTAGATTTTTCAGTCTGTTCAAATAAGGTTGGGGTTATCCCTATTAGTAATTTCAAATGTTTAAATGTACATGGGGCAGATAGTAGATGGCGCTGGGATTAATAAGCCTTAATAGATATACTATTGTTAACCATAAATTTGAAGGGTGAATTTACATAGCATAGTCAAGTCTGCCGCTAAAGGGAGTATACCCCGGGGGAAATTTAATTAAATAAAATGGTTAGCAGCAAGTGTAATTATATCTACAAATATATTCTTGTAAAGTAATGCTGTCTGAAGTAAACAAAATTAAGCTCCACTCTTTAAAATATATTTTGAGCTGTGAAAAAAATGTTATTGAAATATGTGATTACCTGTACTATGACAATTTTTCTACAAATATTAATTGTGTATACCAAAACTGATGAAATGCTTGATTCCTGTAATACAAGTTATATGTTGCACTACATCTGTCTCCATCGTCGTGAATTATAAGATGTAGTTTAATAGTCAAACCAAGAGCTAGATAAAAGATCACCCTGTACTTGCCTACTACAAGTATGGGGTGATACTTTTATCTAACCAAGAGCATGCTTGGGGCGCCATCTTGCTTGTTTATAATGTCTTGGATACTGGAACCAGGAGCTCATCTCTAATTGGTTGATTTATACCAAATCAGCTTTCGCAACTTTTTCTAATGGGTTGTTCTTCACCCCTACTCCGGATAGGGGGTAACTCTTTTATGTATGTTTATCTATATCGGCTCAGAGTTGGTGAAATGGGAGAGAATGCAAAAAGACAAGATGGCGACCACAGGATGCTCACGATTTGACATTTAAAGTCTATTAAGCTACATGTTTGATTATATTTTTCAAATCAAAAGTAGCAGGTAGATATGAATATGTAAGTGAAAAATATATTTTGCTTCGTAAATTGATAATTTGTTTGGTCATTTCATTTACCCAGCTTCCCGACATTTCTTATAATGAGATGTCTAAATTAAGATGATAATGTTGCAAAAAATAATGGGCATCTCTCTGCCGATGTACCAAATACTCAGATGAAAGATCTCAGCGATTTCCGCGACTTTATGTCAATCTTGGATTTATGTTGTTTCTAAAATTTCTACGATGTAAAAGCCCAATAAAGAAACAATCTAATTTAATGGAGTTTTCCCCCCATATACTATATAATACTAACAGAAAATTCCAGTAACACTTGAAGCATTTAACTCTACCTCTGGTTGGGGATGGCAGATGTTGGGTTGGTGACCATCTGGAGTTCGGTTTTCCTTATCCTGAGGGGGGAGGGTGAATTTCTTTGACGATGTAGAAATTCTCTGATAGTCATAGTTTATCATTGCCAGGGAATCGTGGAAAATTGCCAGAAGTCTGGTTTAATCCAATACTCTCCTAGCACTGTTGTAGCTCCATACCACTAAGCAGTCAATAATACTATCCTTGAGGAACATTCCACTGTCCTAGTGACCGTATTATTTCCCACATCATCGATTTCCCTCAACCATCACTTACATCCTGGAATTTTATATTGAGGAATGTTAAAATCAACAAATGTAACAATCAAATCAGTTCAGTAACTTTATTCCCAAAAATGAGAACCCTGTAGCATGTTTCTTTGGTACAGTCATTAGTGATATATATGATACGCGACGAAGGAGGAAGAGAAGGCGGGCGTGGAAATAAGAGCACTTTATTCAAGAGTGTGAGAGATAAGGATAATACAGGGCAATGAATGTGAATAAAGTACAATAAGGAACAAGAGGATAATGCAAGATAATAAAAGAATACAGAGGTGTAAATAAGACACTGGAACATGGGGAGATCAAATGAAAGTCAATGGGGAAGAGGGGGCCCCAAAGAGCCCTACACCCTAGGAAAGGAAAGGGAGGGTAAGTATGGGTGGGTGGGTGAAAAAGAAAGGCAGGAGAGCATCACTGGAGGCCGAGTGGCTGGAGGCACTTGCTTGCTTGGGGGTGGTTTGTAACCGTACGATGGTTACTGGTTGCAGAACTGCAACATTATTGAGAGGCTCTGATAAATCGGCCCAATCTTTGGTTGACTATTAATCTTCAGTAGGGGCGGTTGTAGAAGCTGGGGACATCTTTACAAAGTTGTAATGGCGAAGCGTTGGGGCGGCACCAAATCTCTTCAGTCCGTCGGTAGTTGAGCACTTGTATCCAGCAGACAGCAGCAAGGGTTTCGAGGAAGGGCAGGTAAAGATGGGCGCAACGGTGGTTCCAGCAACGAGAACAAAGCGAGAGAAGTGTAAAGGTACAGGGCCTCACCCAAGCACACAACTCCCCTGGTCAGGGGGAGAAGTATGCCTGGGAGAAATAGAAAGGGTAGAGTCTAACAAAGAGAAATGAGGAGAGTTGAGTCAAAGGACCATGTCTGTTTGCTCTATGGTGACCAACCAGCGAGCCATAGACACGGACAGAGTAAGAGTAGAAAGTGAAATGCCGGCGGGCTCCCCCTCCTGGAACTCTTTTCAGACATATCAAGGAGGACCAAGGCCAGCGGAGAGGAGATGGAGAGAGGTGTGGACGAAGTGCGGTCCTGATAGCAAGTGTGTCTGGAGGCAGCCGCGGGCCCGGGTTATAAGGGCGGGAGCCAGGGGGGGCGTGACATAACGGCCAACGGTCAACAGACGCGGGGGAAGGAGGAGAAGGGGGGGTACTCCTCCTCCGCCGCGAATCAAACGCACTGCAAGCATTACGACCAATGCATCACTGTATAATATTCTGTTTCCTTATTTATCCCTGCACATCATAAAACTATGTGTATACAAATTTTTCCATTTAACATCTTGCAAGAAGCTAAAGCTCCATGACACAAACATAACTAGCACTACAGTTCCTCTGTTGATTGCACAATAGTCCGAACATTAGCTCTGATCCCACCGAAGTACAGTGTGCTTTTTAACACAGTGACCAGACGGGATGGCCGAATGAGTTAGAGCGTCCGTCTCCCGTGCTGGTAGATCGTGGGGTCGTGGGTTCGAGTCCCGGTCGAGTCAAACCAATGACTTTAAAATTGATACTTGTTGCTTCCTAGCCAGGCGCTCGGCATTATTAGGATATGGCAAGGACTGGTGTGCTCAGTGTCAGGATAATGTGACTGAGTGGGATACCAGGTCATGGTGCCGGCGCCTGGTTTCCCAGTGGGACAGCACTATAAAGTCGCCATGAGTGCACACTGTCACAAGTCGGTACCCGTCCTGATATGACCTTAGATGTTGCTAGGACGTAAAACAACAACACACAAACAAACATTTTAACACAGTACATTTCACATATTCCATGCACTAAATGAATTTTCAGATCAAGCCCTGAGCTTAAGATCTATTATATTGCCTAGCCATCGTCATAATCATCTTCACTAAAATCTCCTGTGATAACATCAGCTATATTTACATTTATGAAATTAGGGATTTGTAAAGCCTTTGAAAAATTAAAAGCAACATATCGTAGAATTTAATTTGGGACTTTTATTTTATGTACTTAATTTGACCATGGGTTGAACATACAAAGCATAGATTAATCCATGAGTGAGTCAGGAGCACTAAAATATTAATATCAGGCATGTGATTTATCGCATTTTAACCGGAATTCCAGTTTTTTCTGGCCACCGAAACCGGAATTCCGTGTTTTTTTTTAATTCCGCTTTTTTTTCTGGCCGCCGAAACACCTCTGAAATACACTATTTGCATCCCTCTCGTGACTCAGGGGGATGCTGTGTGTCCCCACAATAACCTAAAATAAAGTCAGTTTTTTTTCCTGCACCCAATCACATGCCTGCAATATATATTAACACATTAATTAATGTTACACTTTTTGAGTGTCTGTCTCCCGTTTTGGTAGATCGTGGGATTCGAACCCTGGTCGAGTCAAACCAATGACTTAGAAATTGATATTTGTCGCTTCCTAGCCAGGCGCTCCGCATTATTAGGATAGGAGGGCAAGGCCTGATTGGCTCTGTCAGGATAAGGTGACTGAGTGGGATATCAGGTCATGGTGCTGGCAGCCTTGTCTCCCTTTGGTGCAGGACTATAAAGTCGCCATGAGTGTGCACTGTCACAAGTTGGTACCCATCCTGATATGACCTTAGATGTTGCCAGGATGTAAAATTCCAACAACCAACCATTTATTTTTGCCTAGGCAGAATAAACCGGAAAGACCCCGGGCATTGAAGCGTCTATGGTATAGTCTATGGAGTAGAATCTAGTCCAGCACACTTCTAATAATTACTCAAATTACACTATTGTAGTACAGTCTCCTTGAAATATGTGTACACACATATAGTATGTTTAATCTTGAAACCAAACTAAATGCTATCTGTAGCGCAGTATGCATAGTCTTGGTCACATATGATATTTCCCCAAAAAACTTTGGATACAATACTGGTTAGATCAATTCATTTGTGATAACTGTCGATATATATGCTAGCACTTTTGCTTTTAACAATGGGCATGAGTAGAATAAATAACATAGATTCAGGTAAAATACCATCAGCAAATATACTAGTGATCAAATAGATAATGGAATTTTTACATCACTGCAATGTTTAAAGTTGCATAGCCTGATAAAAGCATCAACTTTTGAAAAGCAAAACACCATGTTCTCTGTGGCGGAGTGGTTAGAGTGTCTGACTTTTTTCTAGTTCGGACTCCTAATCTGAAGATCGGTGGTTCGATTCCCCGTGCCCCCACCTCTGCCGATTTGGATTTCCACCACTGTGTATAACTTACAGCGACATCAAAGGCCAGTTGATGTCAGACCATGTCTATGTGGTGTGGGAGGTTAAAAATCCCTTGGGTCGGTAAGAGTGTAGGCTCGGGCTTTCTATCGACAAACTGTCTAATGGTGAAAACAAGTCTATTCAGACTTATCCATGATAGGCAGCATAAATCTTCAAGAAAAAAAAAAAGAAGAAAAATCTAGATTTTAACCTACATATCCAAATTAGATACTGGTGCACTTATTAAACATTTGTTGCAGCATAGAATAGAAGGAAATACTAAGCCAATTTAATAGAACCTGGTAGTGCTGAAGCCTATAGATTTTTGACAAACATGCCAACATTAATTTGGTGTGTTTGCACTTCAAATATCTCTGATGTTACTTGTTAGTAATTTTCAATCAAAGTTACTTCAAGCTGAAGTAAGATCGATTATAGCGATCAACCTTCTATATTTATCTTTGAAAATGACAGAAACCCAACACCATCGGACTATGCAACTTTAAGGTACTCTGCATTAATACCACCCAAGCCACTAAACACATTTAATATTTTTTCTTACCCGAATAATCTTATCATTATCAGCATTTTGAAAATAATATTGTGGTATTTTTTACATTTCTCCAAATTCTCCTTTTTATTCAGCGTCCGGACATTGGTTATAAATGATATCAGAAAAAACTTCCATTTCATATTCAACTGTTTTTTTTACAAAGGTTAGATAATTTATTTTGTAATTGTTTAAACAATCAAACAGATCCTCCAAGTGATCTCACATTCCCAATACGTATTCACCTACACCTATGCAAGTTTTTGTTTCAGATTCAAAATGGAGGCAGTTGGCCGGCTCTTTCAGCCGCTACCGTACATCCTACTAATGCTCTCCAGTATCTCTGTACCCATCCTCATGGGTTGGATGGACAAGGTGAAAACTGACGAAAGATCCAGCAGCTATGCCGAAAAGCCGGTCACTTTGTTCTCGGTATGGTTCCCACAATTGCAAATGCCATTGAATGCGCTGGTGAACCTGGGATACGTCATTGTTGGTCTGACATGGCTGCATCGAACCTACGTGATGGACAAGTGGAACGTGCTCAACAAAACCGATGTCTTCTGTGCGCATACATTCGCCTGGATGAGCATAGTCTACACCCCGATTCAGCTGGCCCGCATACTCACCATGGCACCACGCTGGTTGATAGCGGACCAGTGGGTCACCCTGCCCATTACCTCGTGGGTGGTCACGTGGGGCCTGCGTCTGCGCTTTGGGTGGCGCTGGTACCGGGCGGTGGCCATTACGGCCCTGTCCATAGGGAGCTACCTGCTGACGCTGCATACGGAGAACGGCTTTGAGATAGCCCTGGCGGTACACATTGTGCTAGCCGTGCTCAGCACCTGGCCCTGCACGCGCCACCACCCCACTCGTGACGTCATCGTCGCCTACTGTCTGGCTTTGTTCTGCTGCTCGGGCTTTGTGGGTTTGAAGCTTCTCGATCATGACCTTCCGAAGCTGCATTGGATCTTCACCGTCATATCTGGTCATTTCCTGTCGAAGATCGCCGATTTCATGCAGATCTACTATATTTCAGAATTCTTCTCCGTCATTACGCAGGAAGTGTACATTCATAAGCGGAAGTCGTCATAGGATTGATTTAAAACAGGACCTACCAACTGGAATTTATTATGTAATGCGCCAATAGAAGGCTCTGTTGTATCATAACGTGTGGTTGTTCAAGACACTAGCTAAGTTTATCATGATTCCATGGATTTATTTTCTTAGAGGTAAGTTGGTTGGTTGTTGGAGTTTTACGTCCTGGCAACATCGAAAGTCATATCAGGACGTGTTTTTTTAATAGATTGATTGATTGGTGGTTGCTTTACGCCGTGTCGGCAGCATAGGCCATATTCACGGCGAGAGGTAAGTATTACATGTTGAAATTGTCTGTAATAGATGGCTTAAAAATACCTTTTGTATATGATTGGCTGATTTTATGAGATTAATACTTAAATTGTTGTATATTGTCATGCATTGCAGGGGGGGAGAAAGATTAATCACAATAATTGCCTTGAAACGTGTTCAAATGTTTAAAAGCAAAGCCAGTGCATCCTCATTGATATAATTGTGGTGTATTTAATTCTACATTTTGAGAATATTTGATGAAGTTAACTCCAACTGACCAGACCCTATTTTAAAACTTACTACAGCTTTACCAAATGAAAACAGAAGATACATTCTACTTACATTCTAAATACCATGTAAATACTCACATTGATCTGGTCATATAACACTCATCATCATCATGCTGTCGGTCGCGATGCGACAAAGACTGCTTTCATTACTTGACTGCCGCTCTCCATTTAGCTCTCTGCTGTGAGAGTTGCGTCCATGAGTCGGTCCACATTTCATGAAAGCTGCCTGCAAAAGTGTTGAAGTGCTGCTGGCTTTTGCAAGTTACCAGCGGCACTCTCTCGGGGAGCAAATAGAGGTTTCACACCGGCAAGAACATGTCAAGACAGGCGCAAAACTATTTGTCCCTGCAGTGGCTGGTCGGGAGATGTTGGGAGTTCCATACATCAACCGCCCTTAATGCTGCCACAGTGACATGGTTTTCTGTTTAGGGTTTGCTCCCTTAGCCTTCGGTTCTGTCAAGGACCTGTACCACAAGGCAGTGGTTTACAACTCTGCAAGGCGTCAAACTCCCTGAGGTATTGCTATACCTACATATAACACTACTGTTGCCATATTGCTATAGAACTTGTGAGTTTCTTTTACAGAATTTCATTGTGTTATAAAGTTAGGCTACTCTCAAATCAGACAAGACTCAACACGAGTATGGCTTGACCACTTTAATGTCTATAATTATATGCTACAAGTTGTGCATTCAACAGTTATTGATCTAGTCATATGACACTACTGTTGCCATATTGCTATGCAACTTGTGGGTTACGGAATTTCATTGTGTTATATTCTGCAGATTATGTATTCAACATTTATTGTATACGTTACTCTATACCTTCAACAGTTATTGTATACGTTACTCTATACATTTTGTTGTTGAAATAATCTTGAATTGACAAATGGCTGGAAGACCAGTGATTCAGCACTGACAAAAGACTTATTCAGCAGAATAAACATATTTACCAAAAGAAATCAAATGTGTTTGCGATATTTTCATAAATCAGCAATGGGTGCCATCCGTAGTCTGAGTTTTATTTTTGCACTCTATTCTTCTAATAAATTAGGGGCGAATGATACTTTTTGTTGTAGATAACTACCCATGTAGTGTTAAATATTCATATGAGCTTTTAAACTACAATACACTACACACAAAATTTATAATGCAACGTTAAGCCAACCAATCAAATGCGCGTATAACTGAAGAATGCACATAAGATTTTTATTGCGTTGGAGAGTAGGGTATACGTGACAAATGCAAATAACCCAAGATTTTCATTTAAAGTAGCATAGATGGTTGTCATAAAAAAAATAATTTTTATGGCAAACTTTGGGAGATATTTGAAGTGAAAACATGTTAAGTTAATTTTGGCATGCATGTCACCAGTCTTCATATGTAACAGGTTATGACATACTACTTAGTATTCCCTTCTATGCAACAATAAGTTTGGAAGGTAGGATCGAATCTTTCATTGGAGAAATCCAGCTTTAATAGCACTCGAAAAGAAATAAATACAATTTTTATTTGTATTTAATATTACTTGTTACACATATTAATTTATTCGAATCACAATTATATCATTAAAGTTTCAGTCCGATGAAAACATCAAATTTTCAAAACCAAAATAGTGATCTAGATTTGAATTAACATATCTAACTTAAATCCTGGTGCACTTTTCAAACACATTGAATGGAATACCGAGACAATTTAATAGAACCTGTTTTTGCAGAAGCCAATGTGGTATCAGGAGTTTTGGCATGCTTGCCAAAATTAATCTTGTTCGTTTACACTTCAAATATCTCAAAAGTTAGCAATTTAAAATAAAAGTTACTTCAAATAAAAGTAAAGTAGATAATGATCAACATAATATATTTATCTCAGAAAATGACAAACTCAAAACCATCGGACCATGCAACTTTAAATTCAAGTAGAAAAGAATTAAATCAAGACAGTCATGCATTGTGTGAAGCTGTTTATTTGTCAAATACCATTCACTGAATGCTTTAGGATAAGTCACCTCACTCAGGTACATTCTGGCCGTTCGTATGTGTAGTTCACCAATATAATTACAAACATTGAGCAATCGTATATAGACACATGTCAGTTGTTATAAATAAAATATATAATCTTACCTAGACGATAGTTTCAGTGTCAAATAGATATAGCATCCTGTCTTATATCAGAGTATAACAATTACTGCTAAAAGTGTAACCACTGAACCAGCCCCCATTCGTTTCAGCTGTGTCGAGCTCTATAAAGTGAGTGGTAAAACATAGCACAGCTCATAAAAAATGTTTATAAAATCATCAGGATGCCCACACAAAAATTAAAATAATAAGTGACTGATTAAACATGGCACAGCTCATAATTCCTTTTTTATCAGGATGCACACACAAAAATTGAAATAATCTCAATAATCACATGCTTCTTGAAACTGCCCGTACAAACAATGGTGCGTATATATGTTATATATATATATATAAATCCTGTTATCACATTGTATGCATTACAGGCGGACAAAGCAATGAACAGTTATTACCAAAGATTAATTACATCTTCATATAAAGAGTAAAGTAATATTAAACAAGACAAGTTCATTTATTACCAAAGATTAATTACATCTTCATATAAAGAGTGAACTAATGTTAAAGTACCCATGGGGCTGGGTGGCTTCCCACCCACCCACCCACCCACCACATTCCTTGTCCGTGATTATGCCGTTACAGTTAGATGTGTAACTGTACTGAGTACTTTGAACTACTCAGCGTGTGAAGGCTGATGCTGTCGAATATGGGTCATTCTCAGAAACTGCGTACCACATTTTTGGTTTCCGCATTGCATTATTAATGGGGGTGGTGGTGGTGGTAAGCCAAATAGTTATTGTGGACTCTGTATTAAGCATGTTAGCAATACTACATGTATTTAATCTATCCCATAAAATGTATCCAAAATATGCTTATATTTTCATTTTAACACAAAATAATATATGACAACTTTCATATCGACACCATACATCTAGGCAAACATTTTTCAACTTTTTCTTTTGTAAGAAGCAATTCTTTTGGCTTAACTGCAATCAATCAAATCTTGTTTGAATTTGTTGAAATGGTGTTATGGATGGATGTTACACAGTTAATCTCAATTTGTATAAGATCAAAATAAAAAGATGTAAACTCTTGACATATGCATAACATATAAACCTTCATATGAATATGTATTCTGCTATTATTTGGAATGTTTTCACTTTTGGTTTCCATGTTATAAAAGTGGTGCAGTTTCTGAAAACGGCCCATATGCTAATTGACTCATCACGGGTAGTCCATCTCACTAGAGTTGGGTAGCCAGGCTACATCCCGAGGTGTAGTCCCAGTCCATGGAGATTTTATATATTTAAATACACACACATGTGTCTTTTCATGGTAAATAGAGCCAAATGTATTTTCTTGTATCAATAAAAGTTACCAAAAGAATAGATGCCTTATTTTCTTTATAGAACTGGCATTCTTACATAAGATATAATGAAGGGATTAGGTAGCATAGTAAAAACCCAACAAAAACTAACAAAATATTGTGTCCCAAGGGGCATGAAAAAAAATGTGCAGCCCACTAGACCTTTATGCATAGAATATTACTTTTTAGTCAATACAATTTTAAAAGGATACTTACTTGAAATAACTTTATCTTGTATGCAAATCTGTATCTTTTCAAAAATAAAATTTCATGGTGATTAAACTGGTTTTGACATAAGTGATCATGTCACCTGCTTGCTATTTTGGGGAATATGCTATTCTGGGAATACCAGAGCTTCAGTAAGAAAATACTTGCTACTGTTACATGTGTAATCTTATTGTATGGTACCATGATTAGTAATGTTTTCCTACAAAGCTCTAAAGAAAAAATAGAAACTTTGTTGATGCCTTCTTTTACTGAGTTACGTCCACAACTCAAAATTTGAAAGAATATAATTTTCCTCCGTGCATTTCTGTATTTAGCGGTCACAGCACACAAATTACTGATTTCATGCAATAAATGTTCTTAAATAATAGTTATTAATAAAACCTACATTAGATCCGAACTTGGGGCAGGCTAACTCAATTACTTCTTGTTATTCTGACAAGATGGTCACCTTAACTATCTTTTCCTTCATGCTACCAGTATACCTATGAAGAAGAGTTGGCTACTCAGTGAACGAATTTCGGAATTACACAATCTCAATTTGTAACCCTCATGTCGGATCCATTTACCATGAAAAGACCCACATATATAATATATAGATAATACAGCATAGACAAATGTATAAAGAATATCTGCCTGTATGGAATTTTGGAAACGTCATCTGCTAAATTCAACCGTTATACAATTCAACAGTAATACTAAAATCAAATGGATACCACTCAAACCGTTTTGCACTTTTGGAGCAGTTGTGAGAAGAAAGTTCTCAGTTGGTTAAACCAAAGAAAAACAAGATTCAAAATCAAAAGGACGTAAATAAAACATTCTTTATGGTGGTATCCATGGTAATGCCAAGCTGAGAGGATAGCCGGTGTGGCATTTTCAGCTGTGTGGCGTGTTCAGCCGTGTGATTAGACTCAAACTCAAGGCATTGTCAATGGTCGTGAGTCACTAACCTTATAAATTTAATATAATGTTTTTGGTAAAGATGTTTTCTATATGTGTACCAAGCGATTTGTTTCTAGGTGGTGTGGTTTTAGAGATATTTCACTTTTTCTGTATTTTCTGTATGAAGATTGCTCACCACCATTGACAATGCCTTGAGTTTGACGGTACGCGCAGTGCAAAACATTAGTTTTAATCAAAATTAATAGAAATCAAGGACCCTAACCGTATAAATTTAATATAATCTTTTTGGTGAAGATGTTTCCTATATGTGTACCAAGCGATTTGTTAATAGGTGGTGTGGTTTTAGAGATATTTCACTTGTTCTGTATTTTCTGTATGAAGATTGCTCACGACCATGCCTTGAGTTTGTGTCTAATCAAATGGCTGAACATGGCACATGGCTGAAAATGCCACACCGGTTAAACTGTTATTTGATCCCAGTCATGCAGCGACCCTACAACCGATGCTGAGATTTTCTCAGGCCAGTAATATATTAAGGTTGCATGGTCCGATGGTGTTTGAATTTTTGTCTTATTTTTTAGATAAATATATCAAAGGGATCATACTAATCATTAGTCTGGAGTCATTTTGATGAAAAATGACTAGTTTTGAAGCAATTTGAGCTGAAAGAACCCAAAATAATTTCGACAAGCTTGTCAAAACTCCTGTGGCTATGACCTAGATGGTCATCCCGCGGTCACCATGTGATGTGAGATGACCTACTAATCCTGGAACCTGACAGGGCTGTAATTAGGTATTTCTGAACATTCTGGAAACGGATTGCTGCCATATAGGCCCATGGCACTAGGGCTTTTAACAAAATATTATTTTGTAGAAAGGCTAATTTGATTTATATCTATCGAATTGACCAAGCAGCATCGAATATCAAACATCACATATACATCGGTATATGATTGACATTAAACAAATTATTTGAAATTACACAATTTGATTAATTAGGTCTATAGAATTGACAAAAGCAGCATCGGATATCAAATATCACATTAGTATATGACATCATCACGATGGCATGTCAACACCATCAGCCTATGCAATTTTAATCAAAGAATAAAAAAATAAAAAAATGTTAAGGTATGGAATGAGCAGGCCGGGCACTCATTCAGGTTCATTGTTGGACGTGGCTTCGCCCCCCCCCCCCCACCCCCCTTCCGTTATGACGGCTGCCCGGTGCAAATAGTATATCAAGGGAGCGAATAAATAAATAATAATAATTCAATAATAAAAGGCAGCACCACAAATATATATGCACATAATGCTTATATTTCACATATATATTTCTTTTTGGTCCATATATATATGGACCAAAAAAAAAAAATATATATATATTGATCGGCCAATACTAATATATATATATAAATTTCAAAATTTAAATTACCCAAATTGATTAATTATATTCATAGAATTGACCAAACAGCATTGAACATCCACCTCATTTCCCCTTCCCCTCTATGACCGTGTTCAGTAGGGCTACTTGGTTGGGGGGCCTAATGAACCAGATTGCCCTAATTGGTTAATGGCCTCCCTGCATAATGAGTGTTTCAAACTGAGCGTTCAAAGGGGTGAGGTTATAAATTCACTGGTTATTCTGTATATACTGTCCCAACTCATTAGGTAATAAACCAGTATCTAAGTTGGATATATAGGATCAAATGTAAGTAGTTTTAATTTTGACAAAATTATATTTCATCGGACAATGCAACTTTAAAATAGATATATTTAAGGTTTCTACCTACTCGATATATATTTTTGAACAACTATTGTAGGTAGTACCTCACTGTTCAGCCTCCATAGTGGGGATAAAGGTCTTACAGGGGATTTGTAACCAAATCCCTCCCTCTGATGGATATGGTGGGAACTAGTATCGTGGGGGAGCAGCTTATTGCGCATGCTCTATGGGAAAAGTTCTATTTGGACTCTTAAAATTAGCTACATATACCTAAAAGCAAACTGACTAGTATTGATACATGGAATATAAAATAATGAAGGCTTATGAAAGTAGTAATTACCCAAAATTACCAGACAAATTCAAATACCTCACGTTAGAGTGCAATCAATCAATGAATTCAACACTACCAATATCACCAACATATAAACTGTGAAAATACAACACACTTGTCAGTAAAGCACACCGGTTTACTATGCTGCCCCAAATTTGGCAGATGTCGCTGCAGATAAGCCACAGTGTCTGGGCTTTGTTTCATCCACACTTTTTTAAAGACGCGTCAGAGGTCTGCTGTCCTTGTACATGCAGACGGTGTGTTTTCAATATACAGTAAAACTTCTCTAACTGACCACCTCCACAGATCGACCACTCCCCTATATTGATCGCTTTATTTGGGTTCCAAATGATCGTCCATACAGTACCATTGTAACGATTTGTTTTAAAAACTCCCTAAACCGACCACCTCCCTAAATGGACCATTAAAAGTCGATCCCATGGTCGGTCGAATTAGAGAGGTTTTAATGTATGTATTCTGAGTTCTGTCAGCTCCTAAAGAAGGACTCAAGCTGCATCTGCAGCTTCAGCTTACATACCGGGACGGCAGAAGGTGGTTTGGGGGGTGAGGGGGGAAGGCGCGAATACACATACACAGTGGGATTTGATTCTATATATAATACCAAATGGTTCAATTTTAGGGTCGTTCTGATCTATACTTCTCTGTTAATCAGCACTGCCAACACACATCCGCATACTCCACTGATGCTTTGCCATGCATGGGTTGCAAATAGTATGTTTTTTTTGTGCTTACTGTACATAGTTCATATTAATTTTGAGGTTTTATTTTTACTAACTTTGGTCACTTCAACCAGAGTGACATTCATTTTGAGTCATGTAACCACAAGAGTTGTTAACTTCGCCATTAGATAGCGCCACCGATATGGTTTACCGCATAATGGTAGAGATGGGTTCCACCAGATGGCGGGACTATATTGAAATGGGACCGTGCACAAGTCCCGAATATAGCAGAGAACTTAGATATATACATGGTCTCTGAATATAGTCAGAGACCGTGAATATATATATATAATGACAGTTCACCACAATATTGATTATAAGATGGGTTAAAGATAGGCCAATTTCACTGTATTCTACATTTTTACGTCCAATTTTTATCAACAGGAGATATGTGATTATAGGTGCAACAGTGAGTTTAAAGTATAGAGTCTATAGTGAAGGATAGGGGTTGAGAGTGGCACCAACCAAACCTTCCTGTGAGAGCTGAAGCTGCGACCCGGTATGCTGGGTCACAGCTTCAGTCCTTCCTGGGGGACAAACGGGTATCACAACACCTGCATTCTATACCTCTTGATGCTCCATTCATGAGCGCCATAAACAAAACATTTTTAAAGAAGTTTTAAACCCTTTTGGCCGCAGGAGGGGGCCACCCGAGGCACTTGTGTCACGTGATAAATCTGGCAAGAATTCGCCAACTGCATTACTCAAATGCTACCCATCCTGATAAGGACCATATATTGTTACTAGGATGCGAAACCCCAATGAACAAAGAGACCCTAAGTGATAGTCCTTTGTGCCTAACTCATGAGTTATCTAGAGGGGCAGCTTTTTAAAATCCAATTACAAATTTCAATTCAGTAGGGTTATCACAGTGAATATACGCCCCATATAGTTCAAATATATACAGACTACTACAATTAAATCCATGCATATAATTTTAATATATATATATGTATATAATTAAAATATGTATTCACATTTCTTTTTAAAATTAAAAAACACAGCTATTAAATTGTTGAGAGCAGAGGTTCTCATTTGTAAATGTTCAGATAAGACACGATATGATACAACTTAAATGTGCTAAACTGTTCATTAAAAGCATCATCGAATGGCACTTGTTCTAGCACTATCAAGCACTATACACAATAAGCATTAGTCTCACAGTAGGCAGTTCTATACTAGGAAGCTCCATCGCCAACATTCCACATTAAGCCGAGGCACTAAAATAAGTGTTTCACTGTTCACATAACAATATTTAATACCAAGTGTAATTTAATATGCACCAAGTGTACAATTCAGTCTCCAGTCTTTACACTGATAAGAGATCTATATTTAAAATTACATAATCTCATTTGTTTTCCCCTTTCTTTTCTTAACTATATTAGTTTTACAATTAAAAGCTACTCTACCTTTAGTTTGGTTTATCATTTATGATAATTTAATATAACTTTTGATATATTTGAAGTGCAAGCAGACAACATAATTTGCACATTAGGTGAATCCAAGGTCAATACGCCATTGCTGTGCTATATAAATAGGTCATATCCCCACCTGTTGAGGCCAGTATATTTTGATTTTCCTAAGGGTCAAGCCCCCTCCCACCTCCCCTCCTACACACTCGAAAGAAATGCTTAATGAGTGAACCAGTATCTAAGTTAGACATTTACGATCACATCTATATCAGCGTTTTGGTTTTGAAAATATTGCATTATGAAGCAACTTTGCTTCCATTTTGACACCGGTCAACTACATGAAAAAATACATTAATTTAAGACGGGAAAGGCAAGGCATACACACTATATATATATATAACAATGGTGGCACCCAGGCGTGGCTAACCTAAACATGTCAATCTGTGCCGAGCACACACTAATAACTAAGCCGTTTTGAACCAATCACACTACTGATCATTGTGGACATTTCTTATGAATGATTTGATTTTAATTTAAAGAAAATTACATTAAAGCTAAAGAAAAAAGAAGCTAGCATTAATCTCAGTAGGCATTGGTGACGAATGATTTCTAATTGGATATCCCCAACAATTTGAAGACTCCTTAGGTCTGGAAAATCTCATGGTGATGTAGGTTTCCAACATAGACGTACATTATATAATAGGCACATACCTGTTATACATATCTGTGATGAGGCGAACCCGTGTCATGTGCGAGCAATTTGTTCAATGTCTGAACTATTAATTCTCGTCCGACTCTTCCCCGCCCACATTCCCACTGCCGCACGATGACAGGACACATGTTAAGTCAGAATAAGATTGCATGTAGAGTCGTTCTTTGCAAAGTTACTACTCTAGATTATAAATATCCATACATTATATATATATACATATATATAGATACAAATATATACATATATATACACAGATATACATATGAATAAATATAAATAAATATATATATGAACATGCATATTACAGAAGCATATATACGTGCATAGATCGATGTACATACACATGACTATATATTCATACATACATCTGCATACATACATCTGCATAGAATACATCTGTCCACACCTACAGTATAAGACACGCCACACGTTGGGACTAGACCTCTTGAGACAGCTGTCCAGTTGGGACGATAGGTGTTGAGTGTGTGTGGCGCCCCCTGTGTCAGTCTGTTCCATTACAATCTGGTGTTCTCCAGGGACACTACGTACACAACCTCGTTGGGCAACGGCTCCGGGTAGTCTATGCCCTAAAGGAGTAGAAAGTAAATCAGGTTGTCGTTAAAATCAGATGTGGCTAGGCCTGGGAGAAGTCTAAGAACAACGCAACACATTTTAATTACAGTAAAACCTCTCGACCGACCATGAGATCGTCTTTAAATGGTCCATTTAGGGAGGTGGTCGGTTTAGGGATTTTTTGTTTATCGTTACAATGGTTTTGTAGGGGGGAAAGTTTGGGACCCAAATAAAGCGATCAATATAGGGGAATACTTCGTCTTCAACAACCCCTGTGATCGGTGAATCCTAGTTAAAATATTCACACCTACTCAAAGTAGGGGGGAATGACAGCCATGTGTAAATACAAGAAAAAACTAATTTGGTATAAACAAGATGTAAAGTTCCTGGATCCAGTATACAGTGGCTTAGTTGGTGAAATGTCAGAGGATGCTAAAGAACAAAATGGCGGCAGCACCAGGATGTTCTCGATTTGACTTTCAAAGTCTGTGAATCTAAATAATTTAATGTATTTAACAATTCAAAAGTAGTGGGTAAATATGAAGAAATATTTTAAGAATATATTTTGCTTTTTAGATTAAGAATTGCTTTCTTTTACACAGCTTTCTATTTGTTCTAATAGGAGGGGGCGGACATCCAGGTACTTAGCGCATCGTGCCTTAGCAACTGTTTGAGGCGGTGAAAACAATGGTAGTCACAGCATTGAAGCGAATGTAAATAAAACAAAAAGCACAAATCTATTCACTGCTACGATCTAATTATGTTATTTAGAACCATAAATATTCACTAGGGAGTTGAAATAATGTTATTTAGGAGTATAACTTACTCGATAAGTAAAATTCGGTCCAATTAAAACCAAATTATACCCAAAATCCGAGTGATATTAAGGCCGCCACCGCATCAGCGGTGTTATTGCGTATACAAAAATAACAAAAAGCACAAATGTATTCACTGCTATGATCTAATTTTATTGAAATAATGTTAAAATTTAGGAGCATAACTTACTCAATAAGTGAAATTTGGCGTTATTGCGAATGTAAATAAAACAAAAAGCTGGTTTGTTTTCACCGCGTCAACTGAAGTGACATGAATGCGCGCCCTCCTATGGGTTGTTCAGCTGCACTGTCTCGTAGACACTGCAGCAGGAGTAACTAGGCAAGTAACGGGAGTAACTTGGGCAAGAGGCGTTTTTATAAATCACACTGCTTCACATTTTCTGTACATCCATATTAGGAAAAACGGTTAAAAAGAGACATTGTTTCAACAAGTTTATGAATAAATTAACAGTTCTGGAGAGATAGGAAAAGCCAAAGCCGGGTTTTGATAACAGATTAAGTCCATAAGTAAGGAAACTATAAAGGAAAAATGCTAACAAGCACAAAAGTCGGTATTAATGAAGATACAACAGCTACACATGTGTTTATCAGCCAAAGTACATGAACATGGCAGATTTATTTTGAAATGTCATGAAGATACAAAAATATGTCTTGTTTATGATATAAGAGGTTTCTGGGTTTTCTGTTGGTTATTTTTCTTAAAATTTTTATTCCAGTTAAATAACATCTTTTTGATATGTTGTGATGGATAAAGTCTGTAAAGGTTAAGATTAGGTACATATGTGGAAGCATAATAATAGTACAACAGCTTGAATAGTCTAGCTATTCCAACTGAGGCTTTGAATAACATATTTTAAACAGATTGACTCAACTTTTGAAAGATAACACTATCAGTCAACGTTAATTTGTACTACCTTCTTCTGAAGAAAGGAGAAATTTTAGATGGCATACTGAATTTATGTTGCCGTAATATTCTGGAAACTGAGAGAAAGAAATAACTAATTCTTTAGCTATCCTTGAATAACAGGTAACGAAACATGGTAAACACAAAGCCAAAATGGTAATTGTCTTTCAACTTACAGCAAAGACGTCCAAACCATATTCCACACATGCTTCAAGCTGCATTGTCCAATGCAACCATCAAATAGAAAATAACGTGGAAAAAAAAAAAAAAACACTCATCTAGATTTGTTCCCACATATCCAACTTAAATACTATTCATGCAGTTAGTGAGCATAGAAGAGAATACTAAGTCAATTATATTGAACCCGTTACTGCTGAAGCCTATGGTTTGAGAACTTTGGCCTACATGCCAAAATTATACTAGGTTGATCATTATAAATCTACCTTACTTTAGTTTGAAGTAACTTACTTTAAATGGCTAACTTTTGAGATATTTGAAGTGCAAACATGCAAAATTAATTTGGGCAAACATGCCGAAACTCGGACACCATAGACTTCTGCAGGAACAGATTCTATTAAAATGCCCCAGTATTCACATCTATGTGGTGACAAATATATAATAAGCGCACCAATATTTAAGTTTGATATATAAAATCAAATATAGATAATTGTCTCTGTTTTGAAATTTGATGTTTTCATCGGACCATGCAGCTTTAAGAAAATTGAACATTGCATTGGACTATGCAGCAACATGATAGATAGATATGTTGTTAATTTTATTTTATACAAAGAACAAGAAAACCCAAGGCTCAAAGAATAGTTACGGCTCTAGTTCTACACAACACATAAGTCATCACGGAAAGGAACCGCTAGAAAGAGAATCATGAAGCAGATAGACAGATTCAAGCAGCAATACACCGTCTGACTGAACTACTACAGCTGTGGTCAGTTTAACTAGAGATAATGGTCAAACATGGCAGAAATACAAAGTGAATTCACTCCATTTAATAGAATTGGCACATGCCTGGCGAAATATATATATATTTATATATAGTATAGTTATACGAGTCTTACCTGGAACAGATGATGGATAACTGGTGTTTTCCCGAGGTACTAGCCTCGGATAGTCGTGGGTCAGGGAGAAGGAAGCACATCCGGGTCCAGCAATCTTTTACATACTTTATAGGATAAAAGATTATCTCAATATTCTACGGATACTCTTATGTTTTCGTTTCGGCACAAGCCAACGTAATAGTCATGGTAGGGTAGGGTGGGCGGGCCCTGACCCATGACTATCCGAGGCTAGTACCTCGGGATGTTTGTTTGTTTGTTGTTGTTTTACATCCTAGCAACATCTAAGGTCATATCAGGACGGGTACCGACTTGTGACAGTGCGCACTCATGGCGACTTTATAGTGCTGTCCCACTGGGAAACCAGGCCGCCGGCACCATGACCTGATATCCCACTCAGTCACATTATCCTGACACTGAGCACACCAGTCCTTGCCCTATCCTAATAATGCCGAGCGCCTGGCTAGAATTATAGGAAGCGACAAGTATCAATTTTAAAGTCATTGGTTCGACTCGACTGGGACTGGAACCCACGACCCCACGATCTACCAGCACGGGAGACGGACGCTCCAACCCACTCGGCCACCCCGTCTGGTAAGTACCTCGGGAAAACACCAGCTATCCATCATCTGTACCAGGTAAGACTCGTATACCTATACTATTTTACCTCGGTACTACGCCTCTGGCTATTCATACTCCAGGGAGAATTTTATGTAATCTAATTTTTTATCCTTTTATTCTTAATATTTAAACATCCTATAATGTTTTAGTACAAAATAGAATTTAGTGTTTCTCACCCATCTTTAATCGGTGAATAGGCGAGTCGCCAGGCCGCTAGACTTCTCTAGTCATTTGTTGTAATGTTTTGCAAATGATCTAACCGTCTTCCAGCCCGCATGCGCCAGGATTCTCTTAACTGAGATTCCAAACTGTCTTGCCTTGGAGACCATGGCTCCACGCATTGAGTGAGATGCCTAGCGTCCAGTATTGACTCCTGCCTGTTTAAGCACCTTGATGGTCCATCTTGCGAGTGTGTCTCTCGAGATAGCTTCATGTCATTTAATAAAGCTTATCAGAAGCTGTCTGGAATTCCTTATTCCACATGACTTGGATATACACGCCCTAATGGCTGGCACTACACAAATCTGTTTATCATTGGGAAAACTATTTACATGTACCGTGGACAGTGGGGTCCCCTTTATGATTCGACTTTAGTAATGTTTCCAAATCGAATGTTGCCTCATCCTTATCTATCTCTATTCCATCCAGACTGCTAACTTAAATCCTAGTTCCTTCATTGATAAATGTCTATTACTAGGCCAGGACTTGAATAACTTAAATACTACTGACACATCCCTAAACCTATTATATTTGGGTTTGGGTGGGTTTCTTTCATACACTGATCTAAGAAACCGGTGTACTAACCGATGCTTTCCAATCATTTGTCCATCTATCCTCGATAGAATAATTGAAAGTGCACATCTTGCTGCATTAATTGCACCAAATCCTAATCCCTCATCTTCTAATATTCTTAGAAATCTTACAACTTGGGCAATTGTAGGTTTTAACGGCTTGACTCCTTTAATGAAGTCCCCATTTCTTTAAATAAGTTGTGTATAATTTCACCGTTTCTGTCCTCCAGGTATGTGAAATAAGTCTTTCTTGTGTAATCTTGTCTAAACCATATTGTTCTAAGTGTTTTCTTAAAAAAGGAATGCCAAAAGGGGTGTCAATGACACGTCTCCATGAACTGTTAGTGGTCCTTGATGTTGTAGGTTGTTCCTTTCTCGTGGAAACCTGAGCATGTCTTTTGCTTCTAAGGTTACTGCCGCTAGCCATGGTTGTGTGTCCGATGCTGGTACTATCAGTACTGCATGTGAGTGATCCATCTTGATCTTCCTGGCCACTCTGCTGATAATGTTGAATGGTGGGAATGTAATATAATTTATTATTCCAAATCAGAGAAAATGCATCTATCTCCAGGCTTCTGGCTCTGGATGCCAAGACACATATTTGGGTAACTTTTTGTTGTTGCGTGATGCAAATAAGTCAATTTCTGGTTTGCCCCATTTCTCACAAATGTGGTTAAAAATACTGATTTAATGACCATTCTATATGGTCGTGAAAATGTCTACTTTTCTTGTCAGCCAAAGTATTTTGACTGCCTGGAATATGTGCTACCGTTAGCCATATGTTGTGTTCCTCTGCCAATCCCAAATTAGTTTGGCCAAATGGTTACATGGTTTGGAACGAGTCCCTCCCATATTATGTATACAAGTCATAGCTGTAGTGTTATCTGATAATACCCTTACATGATCTTTAGGTAGGCAAACTAGGCTACGTAACCCTAGATAAATAGCCCTAAGCTCTAGTACATTTATGTGATCGGCGATTTCATCTTCCATCCACCGACCACCTGTTGCCTGTTGGCCTCTGTGAGCTCCCCAACCCTCTAGCGAAGTGTCTGGTGTAACTGTAGTATTGGGTTCTCCTATTCTAATGGGGTTGGGCGATTTCGTAATGTGTGATAGCCACCACATAATATCATTTAGGCCTTCTGGTGAAATGGCCATGAGCTGTTCAAAATTCCCTTTAGTGCGCGCCAACGCTAAGTTCTTATCTATTTCTAGCGATTTAATATGTGCCTTGCCATAAAGAATAGCTGGGGCATAGGCTATCATAATTCCTATCAGCATTGCCACTTGCCTTATCTTTGGTTTGTTCAATTGAAATAATTGGTTTGCTGTTGTAAATTTATCAAATTTTTGTTCAGTTAATGAAATGGTCATTTCTGTGGTGTCAATAAAGAAGCCCAGAAACTTTAACTTCTTTGTTGGTGTTAATACTGATTTAGTTTCATGTCTGTACAAACTTAATTTGTTAAATGTCTCACATAGTTTGTCTACTGCTGTCTGACAATGGCGTTGTGTTTGTGCCACAATAAATGAGTCATCAATATACGGAAACATAACATGTCCTTTCCTAGCCATGTGGGAAAACAAACGGTTTAAGCAACCTTGTGAAAATGTGTGGAGCGCAAGCTAGTCCATTAGGCATACAGGTAAACTCATAAAGGTTATCATTCCAACAAAACCTGAGATATTTACGATCAGATTTATAAATTGGTACTGTATAGTATGCATTTCTGAGATCCACACTGGCTAGCCAAGAGTCTGTGTTACTAAGTCTCTAGCTGTTTCTAGCAAAAACATTTTGAAATGTTTATACACAAATAATTTGATTAACCTTGTTAAGTCCAAGATTAGTCTGACATCTCATTATTAAAAATAAATTCCCCAGGCTCATGAAGTGCTGGTTCTATAATGCCTTTTTCACAAAATTGGTGAACCTGAAAATTCACGGCCTCGCATTCTGAAGTATCAAAACGGTAAGGAGAGGGTATGCTATCTTGAATAGGCTCCTCCAAAAGTAGTATTATCACTCCTTCCGCTAAGCTAAGTATAGCTAAATTCTCCGTAATGTTATTTCATACCGGTAGGGAATTATTTAGATTACCAGCTTTAAATTTGCTTACTGGAGTCTGCGTTGCCACTTCTACTTGTTCCCTGGGTGGGGAACGGTTTCTGGGCGTTAAACTCCCTCTTGAAGGGTCTGTTCCCGTCATTCCAGCCGAATGACTGCATCTGGCCCCTTCCCTTGGCCTGATAGCCGTAGTTCGTTCCGAACTGGCCTCCTCGCTCTCCGGTTCGACTGCTTCGAAAATCCTGTCTCGTCTTCTTGAAGCGGGCTGCATTCGCGTCTCCGGATTTCTTTTTGTCCGTTTCCATGTGTTTTCCGCACTTGGATCCGGTCTCCACTTGTTTGAACAAGTACTGGAGTTGCCCACCGAACATCTTAGTTTTGTCCAGCGGCTTGCCTTTCACAGGCTTGGGGGCAAGGAATAACGTATATTCCTTCCCATCATTGTCCACCACCTAATTGCTGGACCCGGATGTGCTTCCTTCTCCCTGGACTACGAGTAGCCAGAGGCATATAACCGAGGTCAAATATATATATATATTTAACAAAGAAAACAAATTCACATACAAGCATTCAAATTCATCACAGATGTTAATTAGAAGACCATGCACTGCTGTAAATAAGCAGCACCACACAACTAGTGGGAGAAACAACAACTACTGAAAGCATAGATAAAGATTCGCTTCAATGAACAGTTTAAACTTAATGCAGCGATCATGCACACTGCATTCAGTTAACAAATTGGCGCATTCGGTTTAAAGAAGGAAATCCGAGAACCACAACAGAAGAAATTAAATGCACACCAGTAATGACCGTGTAGTGTATGCACAGCATGATTTGTTGATTTCATACGGTGGCAGAAAAAAGTGTGTCGATTTCTTTGGAGCATTTAATTATACTTATGTTAACTACTTTCTCGTTTAATAAAGAATAGAAGAGAACACATACTTGGTTGTATTTCATAGGAATTAAAAAAGATTCAATGCACACCAAAGATTTGAATGCATTTAGAAACAAATCTGCTTTCATTAGTCACTAAACATGAAGTAAAACAGATCTAGTTAGACATTAATAACTCATTACTGGGAAGTATCAACTGAGCCTAATATAATATGCGGTGAAAATAAACATACAACACTTTGCTGCTTTTGTAATGAAAGAATCCTAAAGTACAGCCATGTTAATTACCATTATTAGTTTCATTAACAAATTTCATTTAAGAAAATCGTTTTCTTATTCATCTATAATTAACACCCCCTTTTCATGCACACCAAAATTCATTCTGCCCATATTTTAAAAACTAACACAGAAGGAAAGAATGCTGAAAGTACAAGGAAACAAGAGATTGCGACGCAAAGATTTGATTTGAGAAAAATCAGACACTTGAGGGGTAAAAAAGAAAACCCAACTAAAACACCCACATCCACAAAAAATACCAAACACACACACCAAAGACAAAAATTAACTCCACACCAAAAATACTTACAGGGGGGGGGGGGCGTGGGGGGGGAGGGGGAAGGGCATGCTTAATTACAACAAAACAAATTCAAGAGATGCAAAGCCGATTTCTTTCAACCAATTCAAAAACATATGAGACTGTCTCAAAAGGTGCTAAGCAATATGGGAGAAAACTTTGTCCATTGTAACGATCAACAATCTATATGCTTATGCATTTGCTCAGGATAAACTGATTTGTCTTTTACATGGTGTTTCATAATCCCAATAGAATACATATTGATTTGAAGCAAATGTCCTTGTGTCTTCAGTGTAACCGTTTCTGTGCTGTTTTGTGTCAATCGTTACAATGGAGAAAAAAAAGAAGAGTTATCACCTTTTGAGAAAGGCTCATATGTATATATGTACATATCAAAATCTAGAGGAATGGTGGGTCTAATTACTACAAGACAAAGTGAAAGATACAACGTCAGATAGATTTGATCAAGCCATTCAAATGATAGCAGACCATCTCGTCTACTTATGTAGCGAACAACTTACTAACACCGCTGGGCTCCGTGACCAGGCCTATTTCAGGCCTACTGATGTAAATAGAAAAGAAATGGAGAAAATGTGGGTTATATACAAAGGAAATGCTCACTCTGTATTCAGTACACCTACTTATATCACCACCCGATAGATGTGGTTTTTTTTTGTGATTTAAATTTGCTTGCCTTTCTTGTTTAAAATTAAAGAAAATTGGAAAATATTACAGATTTATTTTCTTCTCCATAATCAATTAAATGTTTAATGAATGCTTAATAAATACAGATCTGAAGGCCCAAATTTAGGTAAGTGCTAAGGTTTAAAAAGAAGTTTCTTTTAATCGAATTATGCAACTTTAATTAAATTACATTAAGTAATATGTATTAGAAATATAATGACATTTTTTAATCTTTATTTTGTAAGAATATTTGTTTATCCATTATCATTTGTGAATATACCCTTTCTTGATGACAGGGTGAAAAAAAAACACACTCATTTGCCCAACTTTGTTCTGTAATACTGTTTACCCAATGCGGATATTAGTGCAAAGACTACTATGTAATAGACTTCATTTGAATGGCCATGTCCGAATAAGCAGGATTTAACCCTCAGAATAATATTACATCTAATATTTTGGGATGAAGAACTTGCAGCAAATTCTGAACCCAGTGTCGTAGCTAGAGGGGGAACAGGGGAGCCCCTTGAACATTTTATTCAAAAATGGCAGCTTCCACAACAATTGTGTAACTCTTACCTTGTGTGGTTAAAAAGTCATATTTTCCTTGCGTTTTGATTTGAAATACAACATAGCAATTATGGACTTCCTTTGATACTGTATCTTCCTTGTGTTTTGATGTTAAATGCAACATAAAAAAAAGTATAATGAATTAAAAAATAGTTGGTATGCATCATGGCACATTTTCTTTATGCCTACGCCCCTGTCTTAACCATCTTAACAACCTAATTTAGGGATCTACTTATTTGTAAAAAAAAAACACAAAAAAACTAAAGATTTAAAATAGAGGGGAAAAAAGTAAGAAGCAACTTATATCATTGTCTACACCACTTGATTAATACTAATACATCAATTTAAAGAAAAACCAATTCAGGTTATACAAATCAAAACATATAACATGGAAATAAATATCTTAACTGACTTCCTCTTGACACACGACATGGTTACAGTACACTGGCACCTACAGAAATGCGAAGTGATGAATGAGAATACAACTTAAACTACTTGGCAACACCTGGACAGTCGACAGATCCACCTGTGTTTATGTCATTTTTGGCAGAAACAAAAACATGTGTGCTTACAACAGCGGTCTCGGCCTATGTTAGTAAGGTTACAGAGACACCACTTCTGATTCACAGCCGCATGCCACATGCGATTAATTCGTTATGGACATAACCCACCACATTTCCATAAATAAGCAAAGATTACGATAGATCGTGACATTTGATGTATTTGTAAAAAAATAAATAAAAATATTAATCAGGCCCCAGGCCCTCCACCATCACCATCACCATCACCATCACCACGACTAAATTTCGCTGAAAGAAACAAGATTCCACTGAACCCATCGCCTCCTGTAATCCCACCAGTAAACATGTCCTCCCCCCACCCCACCCCCCACATCTTCCAGGTGTAAGGACCTTCTGCTCAAAGCTGCTCAGAGCAACTCAGTGTATGCCATGGGTTTACTCAATCTTATATATTTTCGCTCCAAAACTGTTGCATCTGATAGTATTATTAATACATATACATCATTGGAAAGAGCAAAGCGTGTTTATGCATAAAACATGCACATTTTTCTTTTCATATCCAATCGATACATGCTACGGAGCGAACCCCACTCGGCACGTACATCCCGACTATGCCTGCCATATCCCATCGCTAAAAGGGTAACTACGGTCTGGAGGCGGTTCCAGGAGGCAATGTGGTAAAAAAAAAAAAAAAAAAAAAAAATATTTTCATCTCTATAATAATATTCCTATGAGACGAGAGTTTTGAGACGTATGACCACGTCACCAAACTGTGACGCTGGCCATTTTATGACCCTAGCGACCAGACAAGCATATTCGGAAGTGAGTTTTATCATCGGACCGTCACTTACAGTTTCGGCGTTATTAAGTAGTGGGGCATTATCGGGCTCGGTGTCCAGCTGGCGACGGTGCATCCCCGACTCCAACTTGTACTGGAGGAGGCAGCGTTGCAGCAAAGTAAGAGGGGCGGGGCAGAGGGAGGGTGGGAAGAAGAAAAAAAAAACATACCACGAGGAATCAGCAAATTAGTCAGTTCATTGTTCGGCGTGAGTGCCAGGTGGGGGTGAGCCCTCGTCATGGTGAGTGCTTAGCAACACTCAGCATGGTGAGTGCCTAGCAACACTCAGCATGGTGAGTGCCTAGCAACACCCAGCATGGTGAGTGCCTAGCAACACTCAGCATGGTGAGTGCCTAGCAACACTCAGCATGCTGAGTGCCTAGCAACACTCAGCATGGTGAGTGCCTAACACCACTCAGCATGGTGATTGCCTAGCAACACTCAGCATGGTGAGTGCCTAGCAACACTCAGCATGGTGAGTGCCTAGCAACACTCAGCATGGTGAGTGCTTAGGAACACTCAGCATGGTGAGTGCCTAGCAACACTCAGCCTGGAGGATGCATAGCAACACTCAGCATGGTGAGTGCCTAGCAACACTCAGCCTGGAGGATGCCTAGCAATACTCAGCATGGTGAGTGCCTAGCAACACTCAGCATGGTGAGTGCCTAGCAACACTCAGCATGCGCAAACCCCTCACGCACCTCAACTCAACTCTCACCAGCACTTCTTCCCACGGGTGAGCTTTTACCCCTCACTCAATGTCGCTTTCATTAGCGCTTACTCTGTTATTTTTCTTTTTTTCCCCTCGTGTTTAAAAAAATTAAAATGTTAGTTAACACACTATATGGGGTTAGGAAGAACAAAAATCTCAATAATATAAGGGTGTGCACATGCGCATAGGACATGCATCAATTAATCACAGTCAATTTAGATCTAAACGTGTTACAATTTTTTTTAAAGTATATACAAAAAAGGATTTCTAAATATTTAAAAAGATTACACAAGGGATCGCTTACAATTATCAACATTGTTCTCTATTCGCACAAAACGGGGGAGGAAGAAGGGATGGTGGTGTATTTATTTTAAACTGTGGATTGTTAATCGGTTGCTTGTTGGAGTTTTTTACGTCCTGGCAACATCTAAAGTCATATCGGGACAGGCACGACTTGTGACAATGTGCACTCATGGCGACTTTATAGTGCTACCCCACTGCGAAATCAGGCTGCTGGCACCATGACCCAATATCCCAATCAGTCACATTATCCTGGTACTGAGCTAACCAGTCCTCCTTGTCCTATCCCATTAATGAAGAGTGCCAGGCTAGGAAGCGACAAGTATAAATTTAATAAGTCATTGGTTTGACTCGACCGGGAACCGAACTCCCGACCTTCTGCACGCGAGACCCGCGCTCTACCGATTCGGCCACCATACCCGTTGTTAATCGGTGTGTGGGTGTTAGGGGTAGGGTGTGGAGGAGAGTGTGTACATTTCACCACCATTCCTCAGAGTCAATTCTCCTATGTACATTTCTGCACCATTGGTTATGTTGGCGAGGCTAACATAGGTAATTTGCTCAATGAGGCAATTAGGTCGAGCAGTTTTCTTGCTGTCTCATGACACGCCCAGTAGTCACTTCTCACCCAGTCATCGCTGCAGCAGGTTCGCTCTCCCACCCACCCTGGGGTTGAGCGCTGGATGTTCGTTTGAGTCATTATCTTGTTAAACTATATTGATTAATGTTGTCTATTATCCAAGTCATTTATTGAGTCTTAATTCCGAATATAGCATTTGTATCATGTTACTGCTGACCTTACCTGCTCCTATTACCGCGTTATCTACTGTTAAGAATGTACTATTTAAGATTGGCCCTGTCGCCGTATAAGCTCAGATATTCATGATTGCCCAACTTCCTTGAAGTTACGGACTTATAATCTTTAATAAACATTTTCGTTATATTAAAATACATGTGCCTCGTCTTATTTGTCTCGTTGAGTGAATTACCACCAAGCCTAAGTTAAAAGGATGTACATTCCACAGTGCGGTGTGGTTTCTCAAAACTAAGATTCTTTCAGAGGAGTAATGGCCACCATACTATATATGATATAGGGTTCAGTGGTAATGGGAGGGGACGATAAAAAAAAAAGCAAAAATAAAAAGTAGTTTATGTACATCTTTTTCGATCCCGAAAATAAACAATTATAACCTATATGGTCGGGGTATAATGGGGTGATGAGAATTAGGGCGCTCTGTACAAAAAGGGAAATGTTGAGAATTGTGAGTGACCCCCATTCATTATGCGCATGTTACTTCATGTGGAGTTCTGCTATCTGTGTTGCATTCAGAACACCGCCACCGACTAAACCCACAAACTAAGCAGGTCTGCGTAGTGACACCTAGAGTTGTCTTCTAGTACCATAACGCCACGCAGAACAGTCAGCCCTGACAGGAGTACTGCTCCTTGGAACCTGCTAATATTAATGTCCACCGCATTTTTTTAAAAGGCATTGATTCGCACCATTTGGGGAAACATTGCTGTGTCTAAGGTGTGTGTGTGTGTGTGTGTGTGTGAGAGCCTAAGTTAATAATGAATGTTTCCAATATGCGTGTGTGCAATTCAAGTGGTGATTTAGAATGTTTCCAGTAGGTATGCGTATATAAGTGTGTGTAAGTGTGTGAGTTTGCGTGTAAATCACTAAATGTGTGTACATGCATGTATGTATGTGTTTGAGTATGTGTGTAAATCAGGTGTGTGTGTATGTGTATGTGTATACCTAATGCATGTAATGCAGGAGGTGGTTTTGAATGATTTCCACCGGGTTTGTATGTATAAATGTGCGTGTATGTATGTGCGTATTATTTAACAACGTGGGTAGACTGATCTTACAGAAGTGTCTAGTAAGGCTAGTTTACACATGTGCTGCCACATGTTGGTTCAAGTTACCAGCTATACAAGGATGTATAGATCGTTGGTATGTCTGTATGTTACAGATTATTATTACATTTGTTCTTTCTTTTTCTTTTAGTGATTGTTTATTCTGCTTATAGTTATAATGGTCATAAGCGCATGCACTTGTTTTCGCCGCTGTGCAGTAGTGGTCATAATCCATATGGATTGATTTCCTTTATCAATAATTTCTGTAAACTTGCATCTGCACATGAGGGGGTAAACCAACGATTTTTAATTACAAAGGAAATTGATTCTTCGGGTTTTTGCTGTTCTAAATAATAAAACACTCGACTTTACGTTACTAGAGTTCACTCTAGATGTCGCTTACAATAATTATGAATTAAAACAGGTTTACTCGTGATGGCATTGATGTCGGTGCCTTTATATTGTAATGTATGCATTGCAATAGAATGAAAAAAACATGTTTTTTTTCTCAGTAGAAGTATGCCTATATTTGGCGACACATATATACATCATTATATATAAATAAATATATACGTATATATACATTCATATATACACACATCAATAGAAATCTATTTATAAATATATATTTATATACATGTATTATCTATACATATATTTATCTAAATATAGATTACATATATATATATAGAATATATATCATCATCATCATCATGCTGTCGGTCGCGATGCGACAAAGACTGCTTTCATTACTTGACTGCCGCTCTCCATTTAGCTCTTAATATATATGACATATATTACATATATATAGAATATGTATATATATATATACACATTTACATATATAATATATATATTTATATACCGGCCATCTCCCGACCAGCCACTGCAGGGACAAATAGTTTTGCGCCTGTCTTGACATGTTCTTGCCGGTGTGAAACCTCTATTTGCTCCCCGAGAGAGTGCCGCTGGTAACTTGCAAAAGCCAGCAGCACTTCAACACTTTGGCAGGCAGCTTTCATGAAATGTACCGACTCATGGACGCAACTCTCACAGCAGAGAGCTAAATGGAGAGCGGCAGTCAAGTAATGAAAGCAGTCTTTGTTGCATCGCGACCGACAGCATGATGATGATGATGATATTTATATATATATACATATAGAACATATTCTAAATATGCCTAGTAGTAGTACATGGCTCTACCCTACCTTTGAGCAGGTAGGTATATCATAGTCAAACATAGAACTCAAAATGAATACGAAATGAAGTTAGATAATAAACCGACTCGCAATAAAACGCAAGAAGATTTTCGCTGAAATAACAGAATACAAGATCACACATGATGACGCTGGTTAACACTTAGAGTAACTAACACGGTCACACTAGGTCTATTAACATCAGGCAACCTAAGGCGAAGTAGCCAGACCATCCTCGGGTGCATCTGTACAAATAGAGGCTGAAATTATTTGCAACGTTCCTATGGAGAAGTCGGCTTTGAGAGTGGGGATGCGTTCACTACAGACACCGAATGTGGCTAGGCGAGTAGGACCATGCACTTAGCATTCCGCAGGACCTGTAAAAGACTACTCGCCCCAACATGCCGGTTAAATGTGGCTCCCCAGCGTCGGCAGTCACCACAGTTCCATTTCCATCCTACACAATGCACATTTAGTTCTTGCCACTGCCGTCAGAGGGCTTGTTGGTGGTAGGGGGAATCCTATGCTCTTGCCACTGACTTCAGATGGCGTTTTTGTTTTGTGGGTTTTTTTCTTTAAGATTTATACTGCCTATCATGGATAAGTCTGACTAGTCTTGTTTTCACCATTAGACAGTTGGTCGATAGAAAGCTTGAGCCTACACTTTTACTAACCCAATGGATTTTTAAACTCCCACACTACATAGACATGGTACGAGAGCATCTGGCTTTTAATGACGCTTGAAATTATACACAGAGATGGAAATCCAAATTGGCAGAGGTGATGAAATGGAATGGGGTATCGAACCATCGACCTTTAGATTAGGAGCCTGAGCTAGACAAAAGTCAGACACTCTAACCATTCCGCCACAGAGAACACCACAATGTTGGTGGTGGTGGAAATCTTATACGCGACCCTTTCCCACAGAGCATGCTGCCAACTAAACTGCTACGCACATGGTATTAGTTCTTGCCACTGCCATCAGAGGGCGGGTTGGTGGCAGTGCAAATCCTATACACGACCCTTTACCACAGAGCTGCTGCCCTCATGGCATTATTTTGTACGGTTAAGGCTTAGCCAAGGTCTGAACACACTTACGCCTTTCTGTTAGGAGAGTGATTTCAAGCTGCATAGTCCGATGAAAACATCCTATCTTTTAAACCAAAACATTTTATCTAGATTCGAGACTACATATCCAACTTAGACTAGTGCACTTATTAGGCATTTATTATTGTATAGATACGTATACTAAGTTAATTTAATAGAACCTGTTACTATTGAAGCCTATGGTGTCAGAATTTCGATGTGCACGACAGCACTATTTTAGCATCTTTTCAATTCACATCTCTCCAAAGCTGTCGATAATAAAAAGTTACTTAAAACTAAAGTAAGCTAGATCAAAGACCCTATAATACTAAGACGGCTCACTCAGCCTGTACTGTGTAATCAAAATGATCAAACCCACCACTTGGTGCGCTGGCTGTTCTCTTGGTTAAACAGGTGCTATATTATATGTATAAATGTATATATGAATGTGAAAGATGTGTGATGATGGCGATACTGATGATGATGCTGATGATGCTGGGTATTTGTTCATAGAAATTTCATATTGATGTGTATTCATACTTACCTATCTCATGTATAATATAATTGTATGTGTTTACATGTGAAACACCAACCAGCAGCGAGGCTGATCAAACCCACCACAAAGTGGCACTGCGAAATTTACATTACCATGGGAGAGATATGGAGTGAGCCGTCTTAGTATTATAGGGTGTTTGGCTAGATTATGACAATCAACGTAATATATTTGATAAAATTAGTAGGAACTCAACACCATCGGACTGTGCACCTTTAATATTCGCTCCAACCATTTTTGATGAATACACAAGGCGAAAATACTATAGACCCCTTTCAATGTTTATAAACATTGTGTATGCGCGCGCATCTTGGCTGCAGAACTAAGGCACACTGGCATTGAGTTTGGGGATACGCGCAGTGCAAAACGTCAGTTTTATTCAAAGTTAATAGAAATGCATAAGACTAAGCATATAAATTTAATACAATCTGTTTGTTAAACATTTGATCTGTTTGTGTGCCAATGTATTTGTTTCTAAGTTGTGCGGTTTTAGAGATATTTAACTTTTTCTGTATGAAGATTGCTCATGGCCATGGACAATGCATTGAGTTTGCCGGTACACGCAATGCAAAACGTCAGTTTTATTCAAAATTAATAGAAATACAGAAGACTAAGCATATAAATTTAATACAATCTGTTTGTTAAACATTTGATCGGTTTGTGTGCCAAGGTTTGTTTCTAAGTTGTGCGGTTTTAGAGATATTTAACTCTTTTTGTATGAAGATTGCTCATACTATAGTTATAGCCATTGACAATACATTGAGTTTGCCGGTACGCGCAGTGCAAAACGTCAGTTTTATTTAAAATTAATAGATATGCCGAAGACTAAGCATATAACTTTAATATAATCTGTTTGTTTTAAACATTTGGTCTTTTTAAACATGCTTTGTGTGACAAGCGGTTTGTTTCTAGTGCTAGGTACACACCTACCGTTTACGACTCGCGCACTAAAATTCGCGATCCGACCCGACCCGCTTAAAACTGAAAACGGGCCGATTCATTTTTCGAATCGCGAATCGCAATCGTAAGGAAGCCGTTTTAGCCCTAAAAGTGAGTTTTAAGTCGTGAATCGCAATCGGTAGGTGTGCTAGGGGAGTGCACACCTCACGACTTTTGGGGAGTTTTTGATCGTATACGGTAGGTGGGTGCGGAAAAACGGTAGGTGTGTACCTAGCATATTTATAAGTTGTGCGGTTTTAGAGATATTTCACTTTTTCTGTATGAAGATTGCTCACAATCATTGAGTTTGCAGTGTGACCGAATGTTATCCCGCAGCCAGGCTGCGGTTCATCGAAAAGCGTGGCCCCCCCGCATATATGTTGTGCCTATCAATTTCTAACCAGCTCATCTATTGATTTTTTGGTAAGTTTTCACGTAGAGCTTACCACTGTTTCTATTATACATGGGGCATTCATTGTTCAGCTTTGCATGCGTGTGAAGTAAGGTTAGAAACTAACAAACAAGTCTAGAGTATACATACAACTTAAAACAGGCTATTCTTATTGATGTTTTTTTTTACAGTAATTGCACTAATTACTTCTAACCGACAGATTTTCACACTTAGCACACCTAGTGTGGGTTGTGTGTGTGATTATGTGTGTGTGTGTGTGTGTGTTTAATTGTTTTGTAAGGGGCGTGGGGGGGGGGGGGGTGAAGGGGGATATGACGAAACACATGCAGCCCGTTTGAACATCAATTATTTGTATTTTCTGACAAAGAAAACACTATAATTCCAGAGGCCTCAAACCCCGATATCGGGAAATAACTGCTCAATATAAACCGGGTTGGTCGACTGTCGATGAAAATGTTCACAGCTCGCTATCAACATGGAACTACCTAGCTTTACTATAAGTATAACACTTTAATTAATACATAACACAGAACAGGGTGTGTGGTCTAGTCAAATCAACCTCAGATTCTGACTTAAATCCCACAGAGGGCGCCACTATATAGATCTTTTCCAGGGAGCATGCGCGGTGAGTTGCTACCCACAATACTTCTTACTACTGCCACTAGAGGGCAGGTTGGTGGTGGTGGAAATCCATCCCCACCGGGCATGCTGAACAGTTAGCTGTTACCGACAACATTAGTTCTTCCAATGCCATCAGAGGGTGGTGGAAGTTACCTATTTGACAATGTTGAACTGCACTGCTAGTTCTATATAGAATCAGGGATGAAAGTGGTCTCCGATATAAAAAGCGGAAATCGATGCCTATGGTGAGGTTATCTGTAAACCAATGGCGACTTTCCGCGAAAACGCGGATATTCTTCCATAGGCTTAGCACTGTTAGGGAATTGTGGAAAATTCCCAAAAGTCAGGTTTCATACATATTGGTATACACTGATAGTGCTGTGGTATTTTAACAACATATTAGTATATGCCGATGGCGCTGCTGCGTTTGAACAACGTATTAGCATATGCTGATAGTGCTGCGTCGTTTGAACACATTAGCATGCTCTGATAGTACTACAATACAAGGAGTACAGTACAGTAAAAAAACGCGGTAATCCGCGAAATCGCGGAGATCTTTCATCCCTGTATAGTGTTGGCGGTGAAAATTGGAATGTACCTGGAGAGCGACTGGTCGCTGTGTTCACACTGTGTACAATTATCGAATGCAGCAAGCCCCCTTACATGCACGCCGCTCTTTGGGTCTAGATGTGGAAGCAATGTCAGTGTTAATTAGCTATAGACGCGTCTAGAGTGCTGAGTGTTGAGTGTTGTAGTCGTGGTTTACAGACAGACAAAATGGTTTCTTGACTTGGAAGATCTAAATTCTAAGCTGGCCTATCTGCCACCCCCACCCACCCCCCATTATTCCATTACCGCCTACTAGAGGTTAGAAGAACCAGGACATGCGTGGCTGGTCATTCAGCCGCAAAATCAATAAACCAGAGAGACGGTATTTTACCAAGTGTGTGTGTCATCCTAGGATTGGTAAACTGGAGAGACAGTATTTTACCCAGTTTGTGTGTCATCTCGGGATTGGTAAACTGGAGAGACAGTATTTTACCAAGTGTGTGTGTCATCCCGGGATTGGTAAACTGGAGACACAGTATTGACCAAGTTTGTGTGTCATCCCGGAATTGGTAAACTGTAAGAGACAGTATTTTACCAAGTTTGTGTCATCCCCTGATTGGTAAACCATAAGAGACAGTATTTTACCAAGTTTATGTATCATCCCGGGATTGGTAAACAGGAGAGACGGTATTTTACCAAGTTTGTGTGTCATCCCCGGATTGGTAAACCGGAGAGACAGTCTTTGACCAAGTTTGTGTGTCATCCCCGGATTGGTAAACCATAAGAGACAGTATTTAACCAAGTTTATGTGTCATCCCAGGATTGGTAAACGGGAGAGACGGTATTTTACCAAGTTTGTGTGTCATCCGCGGATTGGTAAACCGGAGAGACAGACTTATACCAAGTTCATGTGTCATCCCGGGATTGGTAAACGGGAGAGACGGTATTTTACCAAGTTTGTGTGTCATCTCCAGATTGGTAAACTGGAGAGACAGTATTTGACCAAGTTTGTGTGTCATCCCGGGGTTGGACAGGAATGAAACTACAGTACAGTAGTTAATGGCGTAGCCAGAAATAAAAACAACCAATTGTAACCACAAAATAAAAAAGGGTACATATTAGAAAAGATTTAGTATCGAAAAAATAAGTCGCTCAGAGATTTTTTCATGCATCCTTACAGTGCGACAATGTAGCTATGCCCCTGATAATACCTTTCTTCAACGACCCCTGTGTCAAAGACTGATAGGCAAACACTTGCCAAGAGCAAACAATTTTTCAATGCGTAAACTATCTTTGTTTCATTCAATTGTCGCTCCGGTGACAATACGGACACCTGCTATAATAGGACAACATTGGTCTGGATACAGAGTCGGCCGATGGAGACACGTATTTGGTTGTTTAATGTTCTATTAAAGTTGCATAGTCCGATGGTTTTGAATTTCTGTATTTTTTTTTAGATAAATATATTAGATCGGTCATATAGTATCTACTTTACATTAGTTCAGTTACTTTTATTTTAAATGATAAACCTTTTAGATATTTTGAGTGCAAACATGGAAAATTAGTTTTGGCAAGCTTGCCAAACCTCTGACACCATAGACTTCTGCAGTAACAGGGTCTGTTAAATTGACTCAGTATTGCCTTCAGCGCAGAAACAAATGCTTAATACGTTCATCAGTATCTAAGTTAGATATGTCAAATCAAATCTAGATAGTTGTTTTTTTGAAAATTTGATATTTCATCGGACTATGCAGCTTTAAGAAGCGACACTTGTTTGTTGTTGCGGGGGGGGGGGGGCTTATGAGGGGGGGCTATTGGATGAGTTTGATTTGTTGATTGTGAAAGATGTCGGGTTTTGTCGTCTTACGCTAAGCCATTTTAACAAGGAGATAAAAGTAGCACTGCCACATACAAGAAAAGGACGAGAGGGCTGATAGGTCGAGTAGAAGGGGGAGAGGGGAGAAACAAACCATGATGCAAAGAGGAATGTTCCAAAGAGTCACAATGCGGGTAACAGACAAGACCAGTCGGTAAAGACCGGCAGGCAAAACCGCGCTTAAACGCTTAAATCGAGCAGCGAATCGCTGACCTCGTTACAAACTTACAAACAGAGCCCGTATCTGAGCGTAAGGCCCCTTTCTATTGAATCCTTTCAGATAGTCACGTGCCACACCTCTCCGGCCCTGATTGGCTGCTTTCGGCCCGTGGTGGCAGGCGGGGGTTGCGTAAATAACGCACTTAGATTTTTCCTCTGATGGCTGTTTGTGACAAGCAGAATGAGACAACTGGCTAACTGTAATCTGCATGAGGTTAGATTCAGAAACTGCAACAGGGAAACCTATAGCAGCATTGTTGGTGTTGTCCTCGTCACCGTATATTTGTTCTTGCTGTTCTTGCGTTAGATCAAACTATTTCAATTCACCACTGAAAGAAATTTGGTTAATATACATTTAAAACAAATTGAATTATTTGTTGGATCAAACTATTTCAATTGATCACTGAAAGAAACTTTGCTAACATACATTTTATTATTAAATTATTTGTGTATGTAAACAAATATATAGAGATATATATCCATATATTTATATACATATATATTATTTATTATCAAATATTTTCATAGACATCTATCTCGATATCTATATCTCGAGGCATATATATAAATTACATATATAACTACATAGGTTATTATATACAGATATATATATATTTTTAAATATATATTTGAAAATATATATACATATTTATATATGACAAACATGTTATTTCTAGGATTTCTTTAATATATAAAATGTTACAAAACTTCTTTTTAAAAATAAATTATATATCTATATATAGATATATGCAGATATATAAACTTTATATATACCTTTATATATGCATATCTATAGAGGCATACATAAACTGCTACAAAAACATTACATATGCTTTTGTAAACCCAAACAAAAGAACAAACAAAAATAATTTCTATGGGTCATAGCATTATTATGGAAATTTGGCAGTAGGAAACAAATCGAAAGGGACGGGTGGGGGGAGATGATACAAAATATGATTGATCTATTTCCAATGAATTTCCTTAATTTGAATAAACCCGTAAATGAACCAGAGTGTGTGTGGAGGGGGGGGGGGCAAATAATTTGAAATCGAATTTATTTTAAAAGTGGGACATTTCTGGATAATAGAATCCCCATGAGTTTAACCATAAATCTGTATTAACCTGGCCAAGTCAAGTCAATGACTCAACAATGTACACTTGCCATTGCTAAAGCCTGGTATTCATCATTACTAGGACAGGGCAAGGAGCAGCGGAATGTGGAAGACTGAACTGTCTGCGATTGAAATTTTCCATGCTTAATCATTTTTTACACGAGAAAAGAAGTTAAGCGATACATTTATTTGGGAAGTGGGTCAGGTGAATTAACCAAAATCAACCTGGATAAAAAATGTTTAAATCATTCATTTACAAATGTTGGCAGCGAAGCTTTCTGTTGTTGAACATTGCTTCTAAACAAATGATCCTGGAATGAACCGTTATTGGTATTACGTCAGATCGACATGGCTGACATCAATGCAATGCTTCATAGACGTGCTATTAACATGGCTTATTACAGAAGCACACGCATTAAACACGGACAAAAATACAAACACAAATAGATTCATTCAAAAGTATATAGGATGGCATTCTTGTATTCTCCAGGTGCGTTTAAGGTGTGTTGAACAAAGTGATAAGGTGATTAGTTCATACATTGTGGGGATAGCCAACAACTGTCTTACGTATGATATTTAAATCTGACGTACCTTTGCTTATTTATTATTAGCCTCTGACTTTAAAGTCCAAGGTACCTATTTATAGATTCCAGAATTCCATATGGTCAGTTGTTATTAATTGCCTATGAATACATGCAGCGGGGTCAATTAGTATATTTCTTACGGCTACCAACAGCAGGGAGAAGGGGGGGGGGGGGGGAGCAGAAGGAGGAGGGGGGGAGGAGGAGGGGGAAGGGAGGGGAGGGGGGAGGGAGGGGAGGAGGGAGGGAGGGGGAGGAGGAAGGGAGGGGAGGAGGAGAGAGGGAGGGGAGGAGGAAGGAGGGGAGGGGAGGAGGAAGGGAGGGGAGGAGGAAGGAGGGGAGGGGAGGAGGAAGGGAGGGGAGGAGGAGGGAGGAGGGAGGAGGGAGGGAGAGGGCTGAGAGGGAGGGGAGGGGGGGAGGGGAGGAGGGGAGGGAGGGGGAGGAGGGAGGGAGGGGAGGAGGGAGGGAGGGGATGAGGAGGGGGAAGGGAGGGGAGGGAGGAGGAAGGGAGGAAGGGAGGGGAGGAGCAGGGAGGGAGAGGGAGGGGAGGGAGAGGGAGGGAGGGGAGGGGAGGGGAGGGGAGGGGTGGGGAGGGGTGGAGAGGGGAGGGGAGGGGAGGGGGTTTGGGAGCGGCAGAAGAAGGGGAGGGGAGGGGCAGGAGGGAGAGAAGGAAGGAGAAGGGGAGGGGTTTATTAACTTAGCGTCCCACACCTTTGACAATTGACCCTAAAAATGGCAATGTTGGGTTATCTAACATACTTCCTAATTAACCTGCTAACCACGGACGGTCATCCGGAGTGTTCAACATTTGCACGGACTGTACAAAGAGTAACACTTTTCCAAGACCCCTCCCACTTCCACAAAGTAGCACGCACCCAAGTGTTTATCAGAGAGCATGACAGTGATTTATATATCATATCAGTATTTTTTTTATTAAACCATCAAAGTAATAAATTACTAACACCACCCACATACAAACATAAACACCATTACATACTTTGTACAAACCTGAAAATGTTGAAAAACTTAGGACGACCCCTACAGTCCAAACAGGGGCATAGCAGGGGGGGGGGCTAATTTTTGGCGGGAAAGCAATCCTATCGCAGGGTGTATTAAGTTTAAACATGGAGGCTGGGGCTATGTTGGGCAGTAACTTATCACAGCTGCTCAGCCTTACCTTCATGAGCAGCTCGGGTTCATCGGAAAGCGCGGCCAGAACGGCGTCGTGGACGGAGACGTAGAGGATGGCCTTGTCGGTCTCGTCGTAGAACTGACAGCGGTCCAACATATCCCGCACACCCGCTGCAATGGGCACATAGCGGCGTGTTTATTAGTATTACTAAGTTGGTAGAAATAGGTTGGTTGGTTGGTGGGGGTTTTACATCCTGGCAACATCTAAGGTCATATCAGGGCAGGTACCGACTTGTGACAGTGCGCACTCAAGGTAACCAAAAATAGGATTCTTGCCAGACATTTGTTTGGAATGTTGGTTGGTTGGTTGTTGGAGTTTTATGTCCTGGCAACATCTAAGGTCATATCAGGACGGGTACTGACTTGTGACAACGCGCACTCAAGGTAACCAAAAATAGGATTCTTGCCATACATTTGTTTGTAATGTATGTTGGTTGGTTGGTTGTTGGAGTTTTATGTCCTGGGAACATCTAAGGTCATATCAGGACAGGTACCGACTTGTGACAGTGCACACTCAAGGTAACCAAAAATAGGATTCTTGCCATACATTTGATTGTAATGTATGTTGGTTGGTTGGTTGTTTGTTGGCGTTTTATGTCCTGGCAACATCTAAGGTCATATCAGGATGGGTACCGACTTGTGACAGTGCGCACTCAAGGTTGACTTTATAGTGCTGCCCTCCCAGCCCTATCATTCACTATAGGCCCTATATTTTAAACTCGCTTTGCACCTATAACCGCATGCCTTCAGGTAACCAAAAATAGGATTCTTGCCATACATTTGTTTGTAATGTTGGGTGGTTAGTTGGTTGTTGGAGTTTTATGTCCCGGCAACATCTAAAGGCATAGCAGAACGGGTACTGACTTGTGATAGTGCACACTCTTGGCGACTTTTATAGTGCTGCCCCACGGGGAGACCAGGCCACCAGTAGCATGCCCTGATATCCCACTCAGTCACATTCTCCTGACACTGAGCCAACCAGTCCTTGCCCTATCCTAATAATGAACAAAACAAACAAATGCCGAGCATCTGACTAGGAAGCGACAAGTATAATCTTTTAAGTCATTGGTTTGACTCGACCAGGGTTCAAACCCCTGGGTTGGAATCCTACGATCTACCAAAACGGGAGACGGACGCTCAACTCATTTAGCATCCTGTCTGGTCCTGTTAGCAATATGTTAGCAACACTACATGTATTTAAACTATCCCACAAAATGTATCAAAAGTATGATTCTATGATCTTGTGCTAAAGAGAAAATGTGAAAATTTTCTCATCGACAAGATGCATTTACTTTTCCCTCCAGATTTGTTCAACTTGTTCCTAGAAGAAATAATATTGTTTACTTAACTGTAATCCATAAAATCTTGCTTGAATTTGATGTGCATGTTAAAATGAAGTTCTGGATGTGCTTGAGTTTCATGTTACACGAGTGATATTAACGTATTTCTGAATTTGCATAAGATCAAAATAAAAAAGCGAAACAGCTTTTTCAACTCTGGCATATGATCAACATGTAAAACTTCACAGGAATATGGATTCTGCTATTATTTCGCATGTTTTCTGCTATTATTTGGAAGGTATTCACTTTTGCATTCCAAGTCACACTTTAGTGCCCAGTTTCAGAGAAAGACGCACATGCTGGTATATAGGCATGTAAGTACACATGAACCAACTAGGGATAGGGCACAGGTGAAAGGAAGATGGTAAACCAAAAAGTCAGGGACAATGCCGTTAGAAATATGGTTAACAAATTAACACCGCAGCCGACCCACCTGGTCGCAGTCCCGAAGAGTACGGATGTGTTCTGGCACATCTAGGCACTAACTAGGGACAGGGCACAAGTGAAAGGAAAGCTGCAAACAAAACAAAAAAACTAATTCTGGGAACACGTCCTCATCCACAAGCCTATTACCATCTCACTCGATGTACAAACTAGGCTAAGATATTAGTTATATGATAGAAAGTTATACCAAAAAAAACAACCCAAAACTAACATAGATACTAACTGCTTAAATAAATGCTGGTGGATGTCCCAGATACCAACCCGGAACCGGAACCCAGGCATACACCATAACATTCCTCACAGCTGTCCAGCGTTGAAAACAAGCACCCTCGCGGGAGCTTACACGCTATGGTCAGAATAAATACTGTATAAAAAAACAAAAAAAAAAACAATAACATACATATATATTATACGTTGTATATTTTAATCAGGATAATATACGTAGGTAGATCCTGGATATCCGGTCTTGTATGTAATGACTGTTATTTTAAAGGAAATAGATGTACTGTATGAAATGTGCTTACCTTTACAACCAGCTAGGTAGATGTCGACATTCGCCAGTTTGTATTCAGAGATTACCTAGGAAAAAATACACCAAACAAAATCAGAGATTACCAAGGAAAAAATACACCAAACAAAATCAGAGATTACCTAGGAAAAAATACACGAAACAAAATCAGAGATTACCTCGGGAAAAATACACAAACAATCAGATTACCTAGGAAAAATACCCAACAAATCAGAGATTACCTAGGAAAAAATACACCAAACAAAATCAGAGATTACCAAGGAAAAAATACACCAAACAAAATCAGAGATTACCTAGGAAAAAATACACGAAACAAAATCAGAGATTACCTCGGGAAAAATACACCAAACAAAATCAAAGATTACCTAGGAAAAAATACACCAAACAAAATCAGAGATTACCTAGGAAAAAATACACCAAACAAAATCAGAGATTACCTAGGGAAAAATACACCAAACAAAATCAGAGATTAGCTAGGAAAAAATACACCAAACAAAATCAGAGATTACCTAGGGAAAAATACACCAAACAAAATCAGAGATTACCTAGGGAAAAATACACCAAACAAAATCAGAGATTACCAAGGAAGAAATACACCAAACAAAATCAGAGATTACCTAGGGAAAAATACACCAAACAAAATAAGAGATTACCTAGGGAAAAATACAGCAAACAAAATCAGAGATTACCTAGGGAAAAATACATAAAAACAAAATCAGAGATTACCTAGGGAAAAATACACCAAACAAAATCAGAGATTACCTAGGGAAAAATACACCAAACAAAATCAGAGATTACCTAGGGAAAAATACACCAAACAAAATCAGAGATTACCTAGAAAAAAATACACCAAACAAATCACAAAGGATTCAAGCTGCATAGTCCAATGAAAGCATCACATTTTCTAAACAAAATACTTATCTAGATTTGATACTCCATATCCGTGTTTGTGTGTCGTTAAGCACATTTTTCACTTCAAATATCTCCCAACTTTGCAACTTAAAATAAAAGAAACTTGAAATGGCAGAAAGCTCAAAGAATCCAGACACAAAGTTGGGTTTGTTTGGCCTTTATGTCGTAACAACACCATAGTCATATCAGGACAGGTACCGACTTGTAACAGCACGCACTCATTGCAAATGTATAGTGCTGCCCCACGGAAAAATCAGGCCGCCGGCAGCATGACCCGATATCCTACTCAGTCACATTATCTTAATACTGAGCCAACTAGTGCTTGCCCTATCCTGGTACTGCCGAGCGCCAGGGTAGGTAGCGACATGGATTTTCTTTGTACCTTAATGAAAGATCACACTTAGAAGGGGCTAATTGAGCTTGAAGCCAATAAATCAGGATTGGTCTGCTAAGCACCATTAGACTCCATGGCTATTATTAGTAAATCTGTGACGTCACACAGGGAACGATGGCCTTCCATAAGTTATAATGCATACTCAAGAACCTTCGACTTTACTTTAGGTGACAGTAGGATTTGCACCACCTTTCGAGGTGAAATTCCCGTTTTGCTGGATCGCGGGATTCGAACCCACGGGTTCGAACCCTGCTAGAGTAAAACCGATGACTTATACTTGTTGCTTCCTAGCCAGGGGTTCGGCATTATTAGGATAGGGCAAGGACTGGTTGACTTAAGTGTCTGGATAATGTGACTGAGTGAGATATCAGGCTACGGTGCTAGCAGCCTGCTTTCCCAGTGGGGCAGCACTATAAAGTCGCCATAAGTGCGCACTGTCACAAATCGGTACTCGTCCTGAAATGACCTTAGATGTTGCCAGGATGTAAAGCTCCAACAACCAACCAAATTATTCACCATACCTGTAGTAGCATGCTGACCCCGACTGAGTCTATGTATCCCATGGTGGTGCAGTCGATGATGATGTGTTTCACTGTTGTCAGGCTTTTGTCGAGCGTGTGCTCATTACCAGGCTCAGCGTGACTCTCATCACCTGGCTCAACGTGGCTCTCACCACCAGGCTCAACGTGGCTCTCATCACCAGGCTCAGCCTGACACTCCACATCCGGGGTCTGAAGCTTTCAAACAAGACAGCAGCTTATGAATGAACGGTGAGGGCTGGTTCTGTGCAATATCGACGCTAGAAATAGGTCATCATTTTCACTCACTGAGCGCTATGGAAATACACACCAGTTTTGACATCTTAATAAATAAAAATAAATTTAAAAAAGGACATTTTCTTGTCCTCTGCATTTTCTTGTACATGTTCTACATGAAGATAAATATTTATTAAAGCTGCATAGTTTGATGAAGCATCAAATTTTCAAAACTAATACGCTCACCTACATTTGATTCTGCATGTCTAACTTAGATACTGATGTACTTACTAAGCATTTGTTGCCACATAAAGGCGTACTGAGTCAATTTAATAGAACCTGTTACTGCATAAGCCTATGGTGTTGGAGTTTTGGCATGCATGCCAAAATTAATTTTGCATGTTTGCACTTCAAATATCTTCAAAGTTAGCCATTTAAAATCAAAGTTACCACAAACTAAAGTAACGTAGATTATTACAATCAATTTAACATATTTATCTCAGAAAAATGGCCGAAACTCAAAACCATCGGACTATGCAACTTTAACAAAGAGCACAATCTCAGTTTGCTATTCATATTCGAAAATGGTCTTTCCATTGTTAGTCCTAAGGTGTTCTATGGAAAGAGAGGTAATAGTATTAATAAAGAATCATTGTCGGTTTGCTATTCATATTCGAAAATGGCCTTTGCATTGTTAGTCCTAAGGTGTTCTATGGAAAGAGAGGTAATAGTATTAATAAAGAATCATTGTCGGTTCGCTATTCATATTCTAAAATAGCTTTTGCATTGCTAGTCCTAAGGTGTTCTATGGAAAGAGAGGTAATAGTATTAATAAAGAATCATTGTCGGTTCGCTATTCATATTCTAAAATAGCTTTTGCATTGCTAGTCCTAAGGTGTTCTATGGAAAGAGAGGTAATAGTATTAATAAAGAATCATTGTCGGTTCGCTATTCATATTCTAAAATAGCTTTTGCATTGCTAGTCCTAAGGTGTTCTATGGAAAGAGAGGTAATAGTATTAATAAAGAATCATTGTCGGTTCGCTATTCATATTCTAAAATAGCTTTTGCATTGCTAGTCCTAAGGTGTTCTATGGAAAGAGAGGTAATAGTATTAATAAAGAATCATTGTCGGTTTGCTATTCATATTCTAAAATAGCTTTTGCATTGCTAGTCCTAAGGTGTTCTATGGAAAGAGAGGTAATAGTATTAATAAAGAATCATTGTCGGTTCGCTATTCATATTCTAAAATAGCTTTTGCATTGCTAGTCCTAAGGTGTTCTATGGAAAGAGAGGTAATAGTATTAATAAAGAATCATTGTCGGTTCGCTATTCATATTCTAAAATAGCTTTTGCATTGCTAGTCCTAAGGTGTTCTATGGAAAGAGAGGTAATAGTATTAATAAAGAATCATTGTCGGTTCGCTATTCATATTCTAAAATAGCTTTTGCATTGCTAGTCCTAAGGTGTTCTATGGAAAGAGAGGTAATAGTAATTGTATCCACGAACCGCTCCCCAGCATGGTTGACATGGGTTTACTGAATCATAAACTTTTCAATTAATATTGTTGCATTTGATAGTATTATATATCAATACACGATATTCACATGCATGTGCTGTGGCAACGGTCCCACAATGGTAGTGTTCATCGTCGCCGTCAGATGTCACATGCATTGTGGATATTGTGTATTAATAGTGACTGACTAGTTTGGTACCCTCCTAAAATGTTCAAAAGGGTCCAAACATGAAAATTTATTTTTTCTTTGAAGCTCCAATGATCCAAAAGCAATATACTTTGGGAATTTTCAAAATATCCCAAAATTTGACTGACATACGTGCATTTGAAAGTTAGTAATTTCCATAGCTTTTGTATGCACTGTGGCAATGGTCACACAACCGTAGTGTTCGTCATCGCCGTCAGATGTCGCATGCATTGTGGATATTGTCTATTTGATAGTATTATATAATCAAGAATGTTATGTTGATTTGGAGTTGGGAAAATCTGTACCATTTTGACCCTTTTGGTCCATAGTAAAACTGCTCAAAGCTGTGACCCATATGTGGTGTTCTCTGTGGCAGAGTGGTTAGAGTCTCTGACTTTTTTCTAGGTCGGACTCCTAATCTGAGGGTTGGTGGTTCGATTCCCCGTGCCCCCACCTCTGCCAATTTGGATTTCCACTGCTGTGCATAACTTGCAGCGTCATCAAAGGCCAGTTGCTCTCATGCCATGTCTATGTGGTGTGGGAGGTTAAAAAACCTTTGGGTCGGTAAAAGTGTAAGCTGTCGATGAACTGTCTAATGGTGAAAACAAGTCTATTCAGACTTATCCATGATAGGCAGTATAAATCTTCAAGAAAAAATATCCATGGAAAAAGAAGAGAATACTCGATACAGCTATGGGTGTTGTATGCATAAAGCGTCCTTACTATTGGGAATGAAAGTGTTCTCCAGAAAAATACGAGGAAATGAGGCCGAGACCTTGGTACCACCTAGCGGGTTCCAGCAGAACCAATGGCGAATTTCCTCAAAAACACAGATATTATTCCTCTATAGGATTTGCATTGTCAGGGAATCATGGGAAAATGCTGGAAGTCAGGTTTCAACTGTCCTTATTGTAACTTATTTGGTCTAATCAATATCATGAAAATGGGGAGATCTTTCATCCATGACTATACATATCCTGTTGCTAAAGGGAAAATATGCCAGAAATGGTTGCAAGAGCAATGGAATAAAGATCAATATGCCAATTTGTTATTAATAAAGAAAATTCTTTCAATAATTTAATATAAAAAAGCAACACTGCACTGATCTCACATGCAGGAAGCCACATACGCAGGCAGACGTGGGAATGGTGATTGCATGAGGGGTCCTAAATAACCTAATGCTTAGGATTCTCGTCCAGGAATGGCAGAAATGAGGGTTCAATTCCCGGTCTCGACATGACATTTCGATTTGTTTGCTATACGCCCCCCCCCCCCCCACCACGACAGTACCAACTATGTTGGGATCATAAAAAAAAGAGTAGCCTGCCAAACCCAGATTGTTAGTGCTTGCTTGTTCTACGTCCTAGCAACATCTAAGGTCATATTAGGACGGGTATTGTTAGTGTAATGAGGCTAGATGTGCCTGAATGCTGTACCCCTCTCCAATCACCCCCCCCCCCCCTCTCACCTACTGCAGGAGAAATGTCAAAATGGCCATGAACCCTGTGACCAATCAAATTCCAGCACTTAGCAGGACCTTTCAGTGCAAAATTCCAGGATCTTTGTAAGACGTTTATTAAATTAAAGTACTCCGAAAACACGGCCGTTTTCATAACGGGTTCATACCCATTTTGACATATCAAATTTAGGACTTTCCAGGACTATCAAGGACTTTTCACTGCAAAATTCCAGGACATTTTTAAGATGTTCATTAAATTAAAAACACTCAAAACATGGATATATATTCATGGTCAATTCACTGTGTAAGATGTGAAATGTAAATAAGCATACAAAATAACAACGGATGTATGTATAGTTTTAATATAAAATAAATCAAGAGGCAGGATAAAAACCCACAAAAATCACTTTAAATACAAAACATCACTGATTAATGAATAAAGAACAAATGCGCATAACACACATATCTATTTATGATTAAAAAAGAATATAGGCTTCAAACAAATATAGTCATGATTTTCTATTTTCGAAGATTTTCAAGGATCTTTAGACAAATTCCTGGAAATGATCAAATTCCAGGGCTGGAATAGTGAATTATCAAATTCCAAGCCTGGAATCATGAATTATCAAATTCCAGGCATGGAATCATGAATTATCAAATTCCAAGCATGGAATCACGAATTATCAAATCCCAGGCCTGGACTCCTCTGAATTATCTAATTCCAGGGCTGGAATCATGAATTATCAAATTCCAAGCCTGGAATCATGAATTATCAAATTCCCAAACTTTCCAGGTTTTCAAGGATCCCTATGAAGCCTGGTTCACCTATTTACATCAGACCACAGCCACACCACCAGTCACCAGCCCTCCATGCTAAGGCCGGGTATTTAACAGCGCATGACACATGCCTCAGGGTTAGTCCATGATCAGTCCATGATCAGCGCCCAACCTCTAAAGGGAATACAAAACCTGTACCGACCTTCTGGTATTCGCGTCTTTCTAACTTCGCTTCGGATGTCTGAGTGGGGAGAACCAACCTCGTCACATAAGTAAATACAGGTTATCCCTCTTTAATCCGGCAACCATGAATTTGCCTGTAGCTGGCCAGCACTGCTATTTGACACTATCACTGCCCGGGAACCAGCAGCCTTAGTGGTGAGCCTGTAGCCGGCAAGCACCGCTATTTTACACTATCGCTGCCCGGGAACCAGCTGTATAGCTTCATCTATACTACCTGGCAAGGTGGTTTACATCTACCGATTTATATGAATCGATTCAGCCCTAAAACGCCACAGTGTCACGTTTACACGGCAAATTTAAATCGATCTAGGCAAGTGGTTTTATATGAAGCGTTTTAACTCGCCCGTGTAAACACGGCTTACAACCGAATTACAGGAAATGGCGGACTACCGAAATATTAATGCTTCCAAGCTAAGTTTTTATTCTATGACCTAGGAGTCTGTTATTATTATTTCTGTTGTTGTGTGTGATGGTTTATTTACCCTGTCCATACCGAGTAAGTCGTGCCGTGGCTTGTTTTCATCGCTGAACAGCAATAGTCTCAATTTGGTAGTTGCCTTGTCATCTTAGCTGTTACCCAGACAGCACACAGTCGTCGGCTGCTCCGGCGGCCCGACGGTGGAAAACGCCGTCGGGCCGACGTTGTTTTGTCCAACCTCCCGCCGTCGGGGCGACGGCGGCTGCCGCCGTCGGGCCGACGGCAGCAGCCGCCGTCGCCCCGACGCCGTCGGGGCGATGGCGGCTGCTGCCGTCGGCCCAACGGCGACAAAAGCCGTCGGGCCGACGTTGTTTTGTCCAACCATCCACCGTCGACTCGACGGCGGCTGCCGCCGTCGGGGCGACGGCGACAAACGCCGTCGGGCCGACGTTGTTTTGTCCAACCATCCACCGTCGACTCGACGGCGGCTGCCGCCGTCGAGTCGACGGCGACAAACGCCGTCGGGCCGACAAGCCGAGAAGACACTGTCACTGTAAAAATATTAGTTTTATTCAAAATTAATAGAAATCGAGATCCCATACCATATAAATTTAATATAGTCTGTACGTATTGACACTATAGTGACAGTGTCTTCTCGGAAAAAAAACAAGATGGCGGTCCTTCGTCAAAATTCCGTTCAGGGTAATTCAAATCGTATTAACACGAATAATTCCATTAATACTTCGTAATAAATTACAAAACTTTTACAAAATAATCTAAACATATTAATAAACAAACCTGGTAAATGATTCCTTAAAATTCCTGGGATTTCTGGAGTTACTGGTAGAAAAAGAACACTGATCAACAATCGCACGTGTTCCGGTGGCGATTCGAAGTAAACAAACCGTATCGGATAATTCAAATCGAATTAACACGAATAATTCCATTAATAATTCGTAATAAATTACAAAACTTTTACAAAATAATCTAAGCATATTAATAAACAAACCTGGTAAATGATTCCTTAAAATTCCTGGTATTTCTGGAGTTACTGGTAGAAAAAGAACACTGATCAACAATCGCACATGGTCCGCGGGCGACTCGAGCCGGAATGCAAATTTAAAGAACTGCGCAGGCGCGGCCCACCACGTCGGCTCGACGGTGGCTCGACGGTGGACCAGACGTGGAAAATGAATGCAAACCTGCGGCGGCCCACCACCGTCGAGCCGACGATGGCCCAACGGTGAATCAAAAGTGGAAAGGGATTGAACCCTAACGTCGGAACACCACCGTCGGGCCGACGGTGGCTCGACGGTGAATCTAAAGTGCAAAAAGGATTGAACCCTAACGTCGGAACACCACCGTCGGGCCGACGATGGCCCGACGGTATACCAAGTGTGGAAAATGAATGCAAACCTACAGCGGCCCACCACCGTCGGGCCGACGATGGCCCGACGGTGACTCAAATCAGGAAATGTGGAAAATGAATGCAAACCTGCGTCGGAAATCCACCGGCGGCCCGACGGTGGCTCGACGGTGGCCCAAGTGTGGAAAATGAATGCAAACCTGCGGCGGCCCACCACCGTCGGGCCGACGGTGGCCCGACGGTGGCTCAAAAGTGGAAAGGGATTGATACCCAACGTCGGAACACCACCGTCGGGCCGACGATGGCCCGACGGTGAATCAAAAGTGGAAAGGGATTGATTCCCAACGTCGGAAATCCACCGGCGGCCCGACGGCGGCCCGACGGTGGAAAGTCGATCGCGACGGTGCGACCAATAGCCGACGTCGGCCCGACGGCTGTGTGCTATCTGGGTAGTGGCTAGCCTGAATTATCTGTTTTTTATTAGCTAGAAACGCCCAATTTTTAATAATATATTCTGCATTGAATATTTAAATTGAAAGAAGACAAGAGACTATTTTCTTCTCCATTTCTGGTAGATTCTTGTCCCAACTTGCTTAGATTGAAAGTAGTACGATCAAACACCACAAGTACCATTAGGAGAGAATGCTTTTTGGGGATTGGTGGGGGGGGGGGGGGGGGGGGGGAGGGGGGGGGGGAGGTGATATTATATATTATATATTATATTATCAACTCTCTTGTCTTAGTTCTGTATGAATATATATTAATGTCAATAACTAATTTATTATCTCAATAAAATAGTATCTGAGCTGTACCTTTATATTAATGCGTCCATGCAAAGTTTTTATTGCTTCATGTAATATAAAGCCCTAAACCAAAAATAAAACCTGTAGTGTCCATGCTGGACCATGGGAGTTGCGGAGTATGGAAATGTCCAGGGATGATAGTGGTTTCAGGCATACACAAAAGCAGAAATCAAGCAGAGATTATTATCCCGACAGAAAACTTCCTTTTAAACCTATATAAAGAAATGCCCCATGGCTGTGAAAACCCCCGGAAATCCGCTTAAAAAGAGAAAAATATCATCCCTGATATCGGATTAAAGAGGTAAAACCTGTGTAAGCAAATAATGTTTCTGTGTGTTTTGCCACCTTACTTACCGAGGAAGGATCTGTCATTTCTTTCTCCATCTTCTTTTTGAGTTTGCTCGCTGCTCTCGCTGTCTTCTGCCGCCGGGCAACCAAATGGCGTGGATCAATCTCAGTCTTTGAATAGAGCTTCTTTATGAAGTACTCGGCATTGGCAAAATACAGAGAGGCCTCCATGCGGAATATCTTTATCCCAGGCAACTCTTTAGCCTGAAAACCAAAGAAATAACGCCTCTAGAGAACATTGATTTTTATCATCGGCTATTGGACGTCAATCATATGGTCATTCTGACATATTTCGTTGGGGCAAACCTACTGCCGCCACAGAGGCTACTCTTTCCGATAAGCAGCAAAGGGTCAGTTATATGGACTTTCCCACAGACAGGACAGCACATACCACAGCCTTTGATGAACCAGTTGTTGACCACGGCTTGGAATGGCAAATAACCCAAACTGCAAATGGGTCCACTGAGCAGGATCGATAGGATGCTCAACAGCTGCATAGGTGGACACTCTACCGCCTGAGCTACGTCTCGCTCCCCCGGCTTGTGATAAGGCGCACTCATCGCGACTTTATAGTGCTGCCCCACTGTGAGACCAAGCCGCCGGCACCATGACTTGATATCCTACTACGTCATATTATCCTGATACCGAGCTAACCAGTCCGTGCCCTATCCTAGCAATGCCGAGCACCAGGCTAGATAAGAGACAAGAATCAATTTAGCAAGTCATCGGTTTGACTCAACCAGGAATTGAACTGAATATTTTCTACACCGGAAGGAAGCCTGCACTCTACCAATTCAGCGACTGCATCTGGGAGAACTAAAGGTCACCCAAACGCCACACATAGTGGAAGCACATATTTAACAGAGTCTTTCCACCACTCGCGTCTTCTGTTACATTTATTGAATAAGCAGAGAAAATTTCAATTGCCGACAATTGGTCTTCCTCATTCCACCACTCCTTTCGCTATCTCAGTAATGCCACCATCAAGCTAGGCAGTGACAAGTATATGAGTCGGTCTCACGAAAATGGGCCAATTGGTGGTCAATTTAAGATGTCGGTATCGCAATTGTTAAAGTGTAGTGCATTTCTTTGTTTCATATTAAATTATCCTAGAAACAAATAGGGTTGTTGTATTTTCTCTACCTTTACATTCAGGATCAATTTAAGAACTTTCCAACACCTCTGTCAATGCTAAACTATAATTATGCCGTTTGACACCAACATCCAATAGTCGACGCCGACATCTTTAGCAGATGTCAGCGTCGCAATTGTTACAGTGTAGTGCATTTCGCCGACATCCAATGCTTGACGCCGACAACTTTCCCCGATTGGCCTATTTTTGTGAGACTGACTCATATATATAAATCTTTTACATTATTAGTTTGACTCAGCCGAGGTTAGAATTCTTAAGACCTGTAATATGAGAAGTGGGCACTCAACTCATTCGGCCTTTCCATATATCAGCACACATGCACTTGAAATCTATACAAATGTGTAGTCTGGGGGTTTTGACCGCATAAAGCTTCGATTATCATTTCAAGAAGGATTTGGTTGATTGGTTGTTGGAGTTTTACATACTGGCAACATCTAAGGTCATATCAGGACAGCTTGTTACAGTGCACTCATGGCAACTTAATAGTGGGAGACCAGGCCACCAGCATCATGACCTGATATCCCACTCAGTCACATTATCATGACATTGAACCACCCAGTCCTCGCCCTATCCTCATAATACCGAGCGCCTGGCTAGGAAGCGACAAGTATACATTTTTAAGTCATTTGCAAGAAGGAAAAGTTAAAGTGAGATCGCGAGCATACTTACAACAGAGTACACGGCTATGTCTTTGTAGAGGTCAGTCTTCGGAACCCATCCAAGCAGGCAGACGTGTGGACTGAAGGCAAACACCACATTGGTAACTGTAGTCGCGGAGTTAAAACGGTAAGCTTAATTTAACAACACATTTTATTTTAATCTCGGGACAATTTTTACGTCTGCATGGCTATGCATAGTTAGGCGATGAGGGAATGGAGGTATATATTGTTTATTGACCTCCATAAGGGGAGAGGGAGAGCCCTCAAGTACTAGTTAGTAAACACTAAGAAAAATAGTTATTCACTAGGGCGCGTGGGTGGAAAAATTAGGCGGTGCTTGTCCTGTAGCTGACAGTGTAGCAGTGGCCTGAATCCGGGAAGCGCGCGAGTAGCAAGTTCATGAATCTCTACAGGAGGCGCAATGTCAATATCTGGATTGCTCCCTCATGAAGGACTGAAGCTGGCACCCAGCAGGTCGGGGTCAGCGCTACAGCTTACACTATGGAAGGTGTATGTGTGTTGGGGGTTGGGGGGGGGGGGGAGAAGTGATGGAGACGCATGTCACCATGATACAAGAAGTGGTATGTTATCGAATGTAACATATTCGCTTGGAAAATTTGACAAGTTATATTAGAAACAAATACATGGAAATAATCTAACTAAGTTTGGTTATGGGTGCTTTGTGGCTATGGGTGCTAAGGGTTTCAAGTATAGGTCCTGTAGTGAAGGATAGTACTGGGAGTGCCACCAACTCCAACTTCCTGCATTTACACGGTTCTCACCCTTCATAAGGTTATTTGTTTCATAACTTTTCAAAGACAGCATTGGTTAAGGACCAAATACAGAAATGCTGCAACCCTGTGAGGATGCTAGAATCATCTACTGACCATCCAAAAGTAAATGAATCATGGATAATTCAGCAACAAAGGGTCACACAAAAAAACTTATTTTTATGCAAACCAAGATTACAAAATTAAAACATATGAATTCAAACTGTCAGGCAACTATATTTTCATGACTTTTCATAACATTTGGCCCTTCAAAAGCCACAAAATTTAAGGATTTTTCAATAGTTAATTTGTTAAATTAGTAATTTTAAGTATTTGTAGGTTTTTAAGGACCAGTGTGGACCCTGATTTAAGCTGTAGCTGCGACCCGACGTGCTGAATCACAGCTTCAGTTCTTTATGAGGGAGCAGTGGAACTCGGAATACCCGTTGTGGCGGTTTCAGCTCGCTGTCAGTTTCAGCCGTGCGCAAAGACTCAAACCCAAGGCATTGTCAATGGTCGTGAGTCACTAACCTTATAAATTTAAAATAATGTTTTTGGTAGAGATGTTTTCTATATGTGTACCAAGCGATTTGTTTCTAGGTGGTGTGGTTTTAGAGATATTTCACTTTTCCTGGATTTTCTGTATGAAGATTGCTCACCACCATTGACAATGCCTTGAGTTTGACAGTACGAGCAGTGCAAAACATTAGTTTTAATCAAAATTAATAGAAATCAAGAACCCTAACCTTATCAATTTAATATAATCTTTTTGGTAAAGATGTTTTCTATATGTGTACCAAGCGATTTGTTAAAGGTGGTGTGGTTTTAGAGATATTTCACTTGTTCTGTATTTTCTGTATGAAGATTGCTCACGACCATTGACAATGCCTTGAGTTTGAGTCTATGCGCACGGCTGAAACTGGCGCACGGCTTAAACCGCCACACCGTGTTGGAGGAGCCGTCAGGGTGTGGGTGAGTCCATTTTGGGGGAGGGGGAGTGGGACGGGGAGGGGGAGGGGGAGGGGGGAGGGGGGAGTGGGGAGCGGTACCAGCCATCTGAAAGTGCTTTACCTAGACATGAAGACTATGATGCCCACAAATCATGTCTTTCGCTTTTTTATTGTACATACACAGTTTTTTGGTTTTTTTTACTAAGGAAGTCTATTCAGTAGATTTCATATGGTAGTTGTGTCGTTTGGCCGGGAAGTCATCATCCCTGTATCAAAGTACAGTAAAACCTCTCTAACTGACCACCTCCATAGTTCGACGACTCCCCTATATCGATCGCTTTATTTGGGTCCCAAACGATCGCCTATACAATACCATTGTAGGGATTATTTTAAAACTAGAGGTTTTACTGTAAAACGCGTACAATAATATCCCGAAAAGGACAAACATACAAACAACACAAAAAATAAAACAAAACGGGACACAACTACCAAGAAACACCAGCCAAACAACAACCTTTCAACAACACACAAACATCATCACTCTTCATAACCTCTGGAAAAGTGCCAACCCCATCAAGCCCCAATAGAATTAACATACCGTTTTTACCTGTGTTAAGCAGGTATTGCATAAACTGCTGCAAGATCAGTGACTTGGCACTGAAAACAAAGCCAATTAAGAGAAATAAACACATTTGAAAGTTTGCTTGTTGGAACTTTACCTCTTGACAACATCTAAGGTCATATCAAGTTAGCTTTATAGTGCTGCTCCCACTGGGAAACCAGGCTGCTGGCAACATAAACCGATTTCCCACTCAGTCATATTATCATGATACTGAGTTAATCAGTCCTTGATCTATCCTAGTAATGACGAGCGCCAGGCTAGGTAACGATAAATATCAATTTTGTAAGTCATTGGTTTGACTCGACTGGGAATCAAACTCCCAACCTTCTGCATGGGAAGCCTGCGCTCTACTGATTAGGCCACCATGACCGTCCGTCTGGTAATAGGACCAAATGAAGAGGTGAGTGTTGACAGTTGATGCTAGTGGAGCAGTGCGGGTTAACTATTCAATATACCGTCGCACTGCTTAAGTCTTATGCCTTCCTCAATTTGAGGGAATGTTTGTAATTCTGACATATTTCATGTGTAGCCAGTCATGTGGAGCCATTCATGTGTATACAGTCATGTATAGCCAGGCATGGGTAGCCAGTCATGTGTAGCCAGTCATGTATAGCCAGTCATGTATAGCCAGTCATGTGAAGCCAGTCATGCATAGCCAGTCACGTGTAGCCAGTCATGTGTTGCCAGTCATGCATTGCCAGTCACGCATTGCCAGTCACGCATTGCCAGTCATGTATTGCCAGTCACACGTTGCCAGTCACGCATTGCCAGTCATGTGTTGCCAGTCACGTGTTGTCAGTCATGTGTTGCCAGTCATGTGTTGCCAGTCATGTGTAGCCAGTCATGTGTCGACAGTCATGTGTCAACAGTCATGTGTAGCCAGTCATGTGTAGCCAGTCATTATGTAGCCAGTCATGTGTTGCCAGTCATGTGTTGCCAGTCATGTGTAGCTGGTGCTGCTCATGTGTGCAACTCATTCATCATCCTGGCTACTTCACCCTATGCCAAAAGCTGGCATTTATTACATTCCGATGGATAAACCTGTGAACAAATCAAGCAATTAATCAATCAATCAATCAACATTCCACAATGCCTACCTTTGTGTTCTGAAGATGACTGTGAATAGACAGAAGCCTATGCTGACCACCAGCCCGATGTCCACGTCTAAAAGGGCCGTAGCCAGAAAGGCCACCAGCCAGATGAGCTACCAAACATAACAATAAATCAAATTAACTATTTATTGGAATTGTACATCTTGGAAATATCTGCGGTTAGATCAAGATGGGTGCCGACTTGCAAACTCATGGTCACTTTACAGTGCTGACCCACTGGGAAACCAGGGCATTGGCACCACAAACTGATATCCCACTCAGTGACATTATCCAGCAACTGAGAGAAGAAGTCATAGCCCGATCCTATGAACACATAGCCCGATCCTATTAGACAGAAGGGCCTTTAGACAGAGGGGGAATTAGACAGAGGGGCCATTATACAGAGGGGCGATTAGACAGAGGGGCCTTTAGACAGATGGGCCTTTAGATAGAGGGGCCTTTAAACATACAAAAGGGGATTTGTGTGAAACCAATAACAGCTTGCTCATTCTACTAATCGACTGTCTGATACCAAGTGTAATTAAATAATTAAAACAAAGACAAGTTGATTTATGGAACTCATCCCTGCACCTACCATGTCAATGGTCGAGACCTTCCAGAGGCGCTTCAGATCTTTGACCTGCATGAACATGCCTTTGAGTGCCACCACGATAATGGCAGCCAGTACACACTGCAAGAAGGAAGCACACATGCACAATGGGAGCACCGTTTATTTATTTAAAGGGCATGTAACACGAATAAAACCTAACTTATTCGCAGTTATTATACTTCAAATATCCGTCCTGCTATGACCTTAGATGTTGCTAGGACATAAAACAACAACAAAACAAACAAACATACTTCAAATGTTGCATAAGCTCCTCGCCGAATCTGGCTGAATTTATAATTGTTTGTTTCCGTTTGTTTGTTATTGTTTTATCTCCTAGCAACATCTCAGGTCATCAGGATGGGTACCGACTTGTGACAGTGCACACACGTGGCGACTTTATAGTGCTGCCCCACTGGGAAATCAGGCTGCCAGCACCATGACCCAATATCCCACAGAGTCACATTATCCTGATACTGTGCTAACCAGTCCTTGCCCTATCCTATAAATGCCGAGCACCAGGCTATGTAGCGACCAGTACAAATTTTATAAGTCATTGCTTTGACTGCTGGGATTTGTACACCCTACCTTCCACACGAGAAGCCTGCGCTCTACCGATTCGGCAACCACATCCGGTGCATTAATAATCAAGTCCATCTCCAACTAAGAGTGTCCATGACCAACCCACTCTCATAGGTCACTAGAAGAACTAACGTTGTGGGTAGCAAGCAACCCAGTATACAGCAACCTCTATGGAAAGGGTCTCATAAAAGATTTCCACCTCCAACCCGCCTTTTGATGGCAGTGCAAATGCCGAACGTTGTGGGTAGCGGCTCACAGCGCATGCTCCGCATAGTACAGCTGTTGCTTACCTTCACAGAATTCAATGGAAACTATGTGTTATAAATTAAATGTAAATTTAATTTTGCGTCATAGGCAAACCAGCTACGTACTGTTGGCAGGGCCTCGAAGAGTGAACTGATGAGGAAGAGTACGATGATGATAAGGCAGGCAGCAAACACAGCAGCCAGCTGCAACCAAAAAAGTAAAGCTTGTTTTATTTAATGATGCCTCTAGAGTACATATATTTTTTATCATCAGCTATTGGATGTCAAGCACATGGTCATTCTGACATATTTCTTTGGAGGAAACCCGCTGACGCCACATAGGCTACTCTTTCTGATAAGCAGCAAGGAGTCTTTTATATGCCCTTTCCCACAGACAGGACAACACATACCACAGCTATTTTGTTAGAAACCCAATGTCAGCTCAGCGAGCTTATCGAATGATTCGCAAGGAGAGGAAAGTGTAGTGGGGGTAAAGAGTTTACCTAACTTAGGAGCCCTCAAGCCCAATGTGATCAAGTAGATACAAGGTAAAGTAAGATACAGACAAAGTGGAAAAACAAAGTGAAAGAGTTGTGACAAAGTAGAAGTCAGGTGTTTGGGTAGAAGAGTTTAACTGCATCGTCCGGCTGCTGGAGGTGAAGTGCTGGTGCCGACAGCTGCTGAGCTTGGGAAATTTGGAAGGAGGCCCCAGGTGGCGCCTCAAGAGACGCCCTCTGATAGCCGAAAGAGTGAGAATCTGGCAGGAAGGAGGAGGTAGAGTGGCTGGCATTGGTTGGTTCCTCCCCCTGCGAATCAAATGCAAATCTGTGCATTATGCATCAAACAACTTTTGGGGATTAGAGGGATGATATGTATTTACAGAAACTTGGCTTACCTGAGTTTTGCCTCCCACATCGTCGGTTACAGCAGTACGCGATAGGGAGCAGGCTGCTATGAAGCAATGGAAGAAGGAGGCAGCAACATTCGTAAGGCCATATGCGTACAGCTCCTGTCGAATAATATACATTGACATGAGTAACAGTTGTGAAATGTCCCAGTCATTAGAATCGACATTGACTTGATCAAACCCCTTCCCCTGATTCCCCCAGCAGGAAGCCACCTGCATTTAGGTATCGCTACAGCAGGAAGCCACCTGCATTTAGATGTAACTACAGGGATGCACCTGCATTTAGGTATCGCTATAGCATGAAGCCACCTGCATTTAGATGCACTTACCTGGATGTGACCCTACTTATCCAACTTAGGCACTGGTGCATTTATTAAACATTTCTTGCAGCATATAAGGGAAAACTAAATAGAAAAGGGAATAACGGCATGCACAATTTTAAATAGAGTCACCTAACAGACCATTCTCCAAGCATAGTCTATTATAATTGGTCATTGGCGCACTGCTAGGACTATGCTAGCAGAGGAGTGTCTGGAGATGTCTCGGAGAAATTCTGGACATCGTGCTAGTCTGAACGGCATGAGCAGTCAGTTTGCAATTGAAAAGAAGAGCTCTGATTGGCTGAAACAACTGAATCCGGCGGCCATTTTCTAGGCACTTTTTGCCTCCTACCTGAAAAGCGAGACATCTCCGAGGCGACTCATAGGCGCACCCTGAACGCAAATAGGCCAAAAAGATGCTGTGGAGCTGACTCGGATTTTGTTTGTTTGTTGTTTTAAGTCCTAGCAACATCTAAGGTCATATCAGGACGGGTACCAACTTGTGACAGTGCGCACTCATGGCGACTTTATAGTGCTGCCCCAATGGAAGACCAGGCCACCAGCACCATGACCTGATATCCCACTCAGTCACATTATCCTGACACTGAGCCAACCAGTCCTTGCCCTATCCTAATCATGCCGAGCGCCAGGCTAGGAAGCAACAAATATAAATTTTTACGTCATTGGAGCCGACTCGGATGCGCACCCTGAACGCGGCCCTGACTTTGTGTAATTTAGAAATATAACCCTCACAGAAGGGACTGTGATCGACTAGTAGCAGTGGTAGTAGACTACTGCAATTCCCTGACAGCGCTAAGCCAATTGGAGACATTCCGCTTTTTCACACATTCCAGGCATTTTGTGACTTTTAAGTAAGAGATGGAGAAAATATGTATACTTATCCAAATTTATTTTTTATTGAAGGAAAGATCACAAGTAACGGATTCCCACACCGTAAATCACCCAAATAAAATCGTGAACAAAATATCCTAAAATCTTCCATTCTAGATCACCTTCGCTGCAATACATTTGTCTATTTACTAACTTATAAATACACAAACAATGCTGGTGAAATGGAAGCTATCTTTCACTTTTGGCACGGAAGATTTTGAGTAGGTCTAGATTTACGACAGGGCCCTGATTGAAGCGATAAATAATGAATGACATGAGATATATGACATGATAAGATATGATAAGATAAAGGACTATTTTGGTGTTGTTCTATTTATAATAACCCCCCCACACACACACACCTCCTACCCACTACATCTAATCTTACAATGCATTCCTGATGTTAGTACATGTTATTATACAGAACTTTACAGAATGGTGGCCAATGTATCACGGCTGGTTGATTGATTGCTAATTGGGGTTGTACGTCCCAGCAACATCTAAGGTCATATCAGGTCGGGTACCGACTTGTGATAGTACTCGCTCATGGCGACTTTATAGTGCTGCTCTCACTGCGAAAAACTGTGCTGTCGGTACCATGACCTGATAACCCACTCAGTCACAGTAGCCTAATACTAAACACACAACTGAGATCTTTCATCCCTGTGCCACCATGTATCAATCTAATATATTTAAAGAATAATAAATGTTTAAACGGCAGAAATTTAAAACCATAAAACTATCATATGCAACTTTAAGGAAAAGTCAGTTCACTTCAATATTATTAAAACAGGCGCTAGACTGTGTCACGGTACCTGATTTGCATCTATTTCATAGTTGTTCTTCTTTGCGAAGAGCTTGGCCATGGACACAGAAATGGCGAAGGCAACGACGGCAATAACAACAGAGTCTATGATGGTGGAACCCACATACTCAAAGGCAGGCGCGGTTGGTGGTGGTAGCCTGTGAAATACAGGAAGGAACGAACAGTCAGCAACATCATATTCACAGTGTACATAATAGAACCATCCTAACCACCATAGCCACACTATGCGCAAAGGAACAAGTAGAGGGATGATAGTAGTGGTTCAGGCAAAAGAAACCACGGAAATCAAGCGAGATTATTATCCCGATGGCAAATTTCCTTTTACACCCATATCAAATATGCACACAGGCTTTGATAAAAGCCAGGAAATACGCTTAAAAACGGAAAAATATCACCCCTGAGGTAACAATACCATATTCACATTATACATAAAGGATTCTTTGCAATGCAGTATTCACACTACCGCTCAAGGGGCAGGTATCGCTGAGATATTCACATTGCACATATAGAAACATTCAGCAATGCCATGATCACACTAGTTGCAATAATCACATTATGTGCAAAAGAACACCTAGCAATGCCATATTCACATTATGCACAAAGGAATATTAGCAATGCCAGTTACATTATGCACAAAGGAACATTAGCAATGCCATATTCACATTATGCAGAGGAACATTAACAATGGGATATTCACATTATGCACAAAGGAACATTTAGCAATGCCATATTCACATTATGCACAAAGGAACATTAGCAATGCCATAGTTACATTATGCACAAAGGAACATTAGCAATGCCATATTCACATTATGCAGAGGAACATTAGCAATGTCATATTCACATCATGCACAAAGGAACATTTAGCAATGCCATATTCACATTATGCACAAAGGAACATTTAGCAATGTCATATTCACATTATGCACAAAGGAACATTAGCAATGCCATATTCACATTATGCACAAAGGAACATTAGTAATGCCATATTCACATTATGCACAAAGGAACATTAGCAATGCCATAGTTACATTATGCACAAAGGAACATTAGCAATGCCACAATCACATTATGCACAAAGGAACATTTACCAATGCCATATTCACATTATGCACAAAGGAACATTTACCAATGCCATATTCACATTATGCACAAAGGAACAATTACCAATGCCATATTTACATTATGCACAAAGGAACATTTAGCAATGCCATATTCACATTATGCAAAGGAACATTTAGCAATGCCATATTCACATTATGCACAGAGGAACATTAGCAATGCCATATTCACATCATGGACAAAGGAACATTTAGCAATACTATATTCACATTATACACAAAGGAACAATTAGCAATGCTATATTCACATTATGCACAAAGGAAAATTTAGCAATGCCATATTCACATTATGCACAAAGGAACATTAGCAATGCCATATTCACATTATGCACAAAGGAACATTAGCAATGCCATATTCACATTATGCACAAAGGAATTGTTTGTTTGCTAGGGTTTTAGTGCTGCCCCACTGGGAGACTAGGCCATCAGCACCATGACCCAATTTCCCACAGTCACACATCATCCTGATACTGAGGTAACTAGTCCTTATCCTATCCTAGTAATGCCAAGCGCCAGGCTAAGTAGCAAAAAGCATCAATTTTGTAAGTCATTGGTTCTAGAAATAGGCAAGAAGTAATGGAAGGCCCATCATCATCATCATGCTGTCGGTCGTGATGCGACAAAGACTGCTTTCATTACTTGACTGCCGCTCTCCTACATTTCATGAAAGCTGCCTGCAAAAGTGTTGAAGTGCTGCTGGCTTTTGCAAGTTACCAGCGGCACTCTCTCGGGGAGCAAATAGAGGTTTCACACCGGCAAGAACATGTCAAGACAGGCGCAAAACTATTTGTCCCTGCAGTGGCTGGTCGGGAGATGTTGGGAGTTCCATACATCAACCGCCCTTAATGCTGCCACAGTGACATGGTTTTCTGTTTAGGGTTTGCTCCCTTAGCCTTTGGTTCTGTCAAGGACCTGTACCACAAGGCAGTGGTTTACAACTCTGCAGGGCAGGGGCGTCAAACTCCCTGAGGTATTGCTATACCTGCAATACCTGCATACCATAATGGAAGGCCCAACAAACTTGACAAACAAATATGAACACATAATAATTCTTAAACACACTACTAACGGTCTTCCAAGAATAAATACCAATGACCCTGGGTACATTCTATTCATATCGCAAATATGTGAAATAATTTATGTAAATTAACTTTTACGAATAATAATTAACGAAAATAAAAGGAAAATATTATGATCTTACCCAGAAGGGATCTTTCCGATGACTGGAAGGCCATAATCCTTCTCAAAATGCATGTAATGGGAGGCCAGCGTGCCAAAGATCACCTGAAGAAGAATACATTAATTAACATGGATGAATCAAAGACATAACAATGTACTAGGCATGTTTACAGACACTCATAAAGCTCATCTTATTATTTTGGGGGCGGGGTAAAATAGAGTAAAACCTCTAACCAACCACCTCCACAGATCGACTACTCGCTTATATTGATCGCTGAATTTGGATCCCAAACGATCGCCCATACAATACCATTGTAATGATGAAAAAAAATCACTAAACCTCCCACCTCCCTAAATGGACCATTTAAAATCGGTCCCATGGTCGGTCGATTTAGAGAGGTGTTACTGTATATTTATTACTTTGAACAAAGCCCTTGTTTTCAGCACCCAGACACTGGTCTTCCAGCCATAGTTGGTACAGTTATTTATACTCTTTTTTTTTTAGAAACAAAGTAGGCTTAGTAAAATTTTTTTAATGAAATTTTTACATCACTGCTTGTCGAGCCTAAGGTTGGGGAACGCACGCTTTTATTTCACTGGCAGCCTAAACCTTAGCTCACAAACCTGTTGGGTGTAATATTTGTTAACCTTTGACATTGGCTTTGATTAATTATCTCTTATGATTATTGTGGTTATCATGATTATGATTATCATTGTTATTATGATCAGTATGATTGTTATGATTATTAAGATTATTCATTATTATTATTTGATTAATTAATTTTGACTATCAAGCTATGCATAATACGTAATACATTAAACATTTCTAATTCCTACCTTAAGAGCAGGGGACAACATAAAATAGCTGAGCTTTGACCTTAACAATGGTGTGTGTTTTATTGCCTTAAAGTGCTTTATCATTTAAAGATATCTAAACATTTGTTTTATTAATACTATTGCCTGTTGTTATTCTATTGCGAGTTTAAATGAAGATCACATTTAGATCTAATGGGCCTTTGAAATTTAAGGATATATTTTTTAGGTGTGGTGGGTGAGAGTTGATATGTTGTCCAGTCAGTGGCTGGTGACAGACTGACTGCAGAGAATGCCAGCTTTTGGCTGCTTAGGACACGAGGGGGAAGTGTCACCAGTGAGTGCTGCGTGTTATTGGCTGGTGAGGTATTTCACTGGATGGTTGGTTGTTGGAGTTTTACATCCTGGCAATCTCTAAGGTCATATCAGGACGGGTACTGACTAGTGACAGTGCAGACTCATGGCAACTTAATAGTGTTGCCCCACTGGGAAATCAGGCCACTGGCACCATGACCCAATATCCCACTCAGTTACATTATCCTGACACCGAGCAAACCAGTCCTTGCCCTATCCTATTAATGCAGAGTGCCAAGCTAGGAAACGACAAACATAAATTTTATAAGTCATTGGTTTGATTCGACCGGGAACCAAACTCCCAACCTTTCACATGCGAAGCCGTACTCTACCGATTCTTCCACTGCGCCCGATTTCACTGGATAGTGATTAGTGTATGAGCAGGTTGTGGCCAGGTGAGCTGGGTAATATGATTAGCTAGTCGAGTAGGCTTGTTTTTTGTTTGTTGTTTTACATCCTAGCAACATCCAAGGTAATATCAGGACGGGTACTGACTTGTGACAGTGCGCACTCATGGCGACTTTATAGTGCTGTCCCTCTGGGAAACCAGGCCGCCGGCACCATGACCTGGTATCCCACTCAGTCACATTATCCTGACACTGAGCACACCAGTCCTTACCCTGTCCTAATAATGCCGAGCGCCTGTCTAGGAAGCAACAAGTATCAATTTTTTTAAGTCATTGGTTTGACTCGACCGGGATTCGAACCCACGACCCCACGATCTATCAGCACGGGAGACGGACGCTCTAACTCATTCGGCCATCCCGTCTGGTTAGTCGAGTAGGCCTTATGGTGCTGGTGTGGGGGCTGGTGTTGCACTGTGCCCACTAATGACAGCAAAGAAGCTCCAAGTTCTAATCTAATCATACAGATTCTCATACAAATGATGAGTGCAATCAGATAGACTTAGGCTTAGACATTACCCATTACCAAAGAAAGGTGGGTTTGTTTTTCTTTAGTGTTTTATGGGATATATACGTTTATTTTGCTGTATTAGTCTTTTGTCAGTGCTGAAGCACTGGTCTTCCGATCATTTTTCAATTCAGGATTATTTACACAAAAAAGGTATATAGACTAGAGTAAGGTATACAATAACTGTTGAATACACAATTTGCAGGTAGGTCTAGAAAAGTGATATTATGGAGAGGTTATGACAGCAGTTTTTCACACAATTATACAAGGTCGAAGCACTTTATAGGGTCCTAAAATGAAGTTGGTGTCAATGCATTTAGCTCATTTCTACCTCTAGTTCGCATTCTCTACCTTCCAAAATACAGGACATTTGTAGGCATGCAGGTTAAGCATCATGTAAGGTAACAATAAGCAACTATAGCCATGCAGGTCAAGAACCATGCACGGTAATGATAAGCAATGCGCAAACTATTTCACACTGCATTTCTATCACTGTAAAGATTGTTAACTCTCGACCATCTTATTTTCTAGCTAAAGTGTGAACTAGAGTTGTTTATTTAGGCTCCGAGGGCTATCATATTATCAGATGAACTACTTTTCATATTACTGTCAACATTTTGAAGACCATGACTGCCATTTTATTTCGAACTAAAATATGAACTGAAATTAATTATTTAGACTTAAGCCTATAGTATCCATGGAGATGATTTGACTTAAAGTGGGGGAGGGGGGGGGGGGGTCCCACCGCTCGGCACACAAAAACGCTGATAGACAACCCAGTTTTTATTTCTTCTTCAAATATTTAAGTGAAAAGAATACATATTTGTGAAATCGAATTCAGGATATGATGGCATGCTAAAGAGAAAACACGATAATAAATTGATGGCTTCAAAATGGTCCGCTTCAAACAAAAACACCCATCTTTTACATAATCGATATAGACAAAATCAGGAGTTACCAAAACACTATAAGTATAACATTACTTTATGGTAAAGGTCTCACTACAGGACACTACTTTTACAGGCACATTGAAACTTATTCATTAGGTACCGGTGTATTTCTATGATGGGTTGGAAGTTGTTGAAGACTTACGTCCTGCGAACATCTAAGATCATATTAGGATGGGTACCGATTTGTGACAGTGTGCACTCATGGTGACTTTATAGTGCTGCCCCACTGGGAGAGCAGGCTGCCAGCACCATGACCTGATATCCCACTCAGTCACATTATCCTGACACTGAGCCAACCAGTCCTTGCCCTATCCCAATAATACCGAGCACTGAACTAGGAAGTGACAAGTATCAATTTTTAAGACTCGACCAGGGTTCAAACCCATGAGGTTGAATCCCACGATCTACCAAAACAGGAGAAGGAAGCTCAACTCATTCGGCCATCCCATCTGGTGTATTTATATCCACTCTTCGTACTAGTTAGTCTGTAGGCATGTATTGCATATTTAAGTGTTTATTATTGTAAATATGTTTATTCTGCTGAATAAGTCCTTTTGCTAGTGCCGAAACACTGTTCTTTCAGCCATTTTTTTCAATTCAGGATTATTTACACAAAAATGATGTATAGAGTATCTATTAATAGATGTATAGAGTATCTATTAATGTGAGATAACAACAAAAAATTTCTGCATATAGCACAATAGATACATGTTAGGTATCTATGTTATGTTCATAAAAAATATATATATCTAAAACCATGTAACGCATATTTACCCCGAAAGTAGCATTTTTATTATCCAACTATAACTCTATGCAGGTAATTAATATCATATCAGACTTTATTTATGTACCAAGGAATTCTATAGTACAGTCAGAAGGCCAGTGCTCCGGCGCTGACAGAACACAGTTGGATGTGTACAGATAAACCACAGTGTTATCGATTAATGCCAACTCGATACCAAATAACAAATGCTTTGAGGGTGATGTAACTGCTGGTATTGGCATAACCCTAATTATAAAATATATAGAACTAGAATATATGTAATACTGTAAATGTCCCAATAGACACGCACTGCACGAGTGCAGACACATGGATGCGCGTCTATTCAAAGTTAAAGAATTTCATGGGGTGTTTTTGAAAACGAAGGGGAACCTTACACCTAGAGTGGGACTCAAACCCACACTTCTGCCATTGTGTGGCTAGCGTCCCAACCATTAGCCTATCTGGGTTCTCTGGTGCAATGAATCTACCTACACCTACCTGTCTATGTGGCATTTCACATGGGGAGATCTGGACATCTGACTACACTCGTCCCCCTAAAAGTTTGAGTCTCATAACTTACTATTGCAAATAGCCAGGTAGCGTACCTATAATGCACACAAAGAAAAGGTTTAACACTATACAGCTCATAGCTTGAATAATATCCTGGTCACAGAACCAAATGAAAGGAAACACTGCACCTAGAGTGAGACTTGAACCCACACTTCTGCCATTCTGGAGCTAGTGTCCTAACCATTATGCTATCTAGGATCTCTGATGCAATCCACCTACCCATGCCTTCTTGTGTATGTGGCATTTCACCTGGGGAGGTGAGTGAAATTCACTAAGCGCTGGAGGGAAGACGGGAAAGAGTCTTGGATTCAGATTAGTGAGGTGCATGGTTATTCTGCAGCCATTTGTAGTACATGAAGTTGGTATGATATATATGTATCCCTATATTAAATACAATAGTCGTGGAGTTAACAATATTGGTAGAAATTCAGACTACTTATATACAGAAAAAGTGCCCAGTATCAAAGGGTTGGTTGTTTTACGTCCTAGCAACATCTAAGGTCATATCAGGACAGGTACCCACTTGTGACAAGTGCACACTCATGGTGACTTTATAGTGCTGCCCTACTGGGAGACCATTGCCGGTATTTATAAAGATTCTTAGAATTTTCTAAGAAAAGTCTTAAGAAATTCTTAACATGCTAAAAATACTCTTGTGTGTAAAAATATTCTTAAGATTATTCTTAGAATTCATCTGAGACAAACTTTTAGTTTACTCTTAAGAATAACCCTAAGAAAATTCTCAGATGGAATTCCCTTCGGTGCTAAGGGATATTCCCATCTATAATTAGCATCACGTGGCAAATCTAGCAGACTAACTGTCAAACGTCAATGATGGAAGCCAGTAAACAGAAACAGAAACCCAACTGGAGGAACAGATAGCTTGTTCTCTGCCAGATAAGAAGTAACTGTCGGCATGACGTAGTGATTAGCGCTAATCAGAAGTTCTCACAGGCCCTTTTCTGCCTGCAGCACTAACAAGTTACCTAACTTGTTATTGGGAAATTGTATTCCTAAACTGACAATATATATTTTATTTAACCAACGAAAAATGAGATTGTTATTATGTATATGTAGTGCAAACTGTGAAGGACAGGCAGCCGTTAAATTGGTAGGAGCCGGGTTCTACTACAGTCACCATGGATATATCGCCTGGGGCAAGTCTCATAACCCCAAACAAATTATTCCAAAGATGGAATTAGAGCTCAGGGCATGTAATGCATCAAAGTCAGGGGTCCGTGCGGCCCCTGGAAATGTTTAAAAGTCATGAACTTCATCTCCCCCCATTTCAAGGCCTTGAAAAGCCTTGAATTTAACCTATTTTGGGTAATTAGTATTGAAAAGCATGGCATTCCATTAAATTGTCCCCAGTAATCTAAATTAGTCCGAAATCGTCATTCGGCATAAAATAATCTGACATACCTACAAACAACAGACCGCCAATACTTGCCTGAATTCCTATCAATAACAGCCTTGAAATTACCTTGAATTCCATGTCTTCACATGTGTATGGACCCCACAAAGTGAATGCTAGGTGTTGATGGTCAAGGACCGTGTTGTAAGTTTGATTATTTTTTCGACGTAATTTTCTTGTCATGCACTAACATGCATCTAGATGTGATTTTATGGACATGTGTGGGAAACAATTTCTATGAATAAAACAGAATATAAGTACATATCTTTTCTTATCCTTAGATAATAGTTGTGTTCATTCAATGTAACATCGGCCTAATTGTTGAATAAATGCAAGTACTTCTGTGGAGGTGGTCGGTTAGAGAGGTTTTACTGTACATACATATACATTCAAGCTCCACTGGCTAGGCAGGCATACAAATAACACCTCACATGATAGCACCCCCCCACCCCCGGCCGTATATCGGAATATTTTATTTTGTACTGTGGTATACTTCTCAGGACCCTCTGACTAGAGCCTAGTTCTATATAGTATTACTCGTTTGCTTTCAAAAATCCATATTTGATTATGCAATGCTAAGCTGGAGAGCATTCCCATTTGTAAGACAATAGTACATACAAGAAGTGATTTTTCAGAATTTCATGATATAATTTTGCTAGTGATAAATCAGAAGCACATATCGGGAAATAAAACCTAATAAAAAAATTTAATCCAGGGTTTGAACTCCCTACCTTACAGAATCAGTACACTGCACTCATCTTGTAAGTTCGCTGGATTGGTAAATACTTGATTCATATGTGGATGCATGCAGAGTGAGACACTAGCTTCGTGATTTTATTTGAATAATAAAACAAAACTTATGAATTATCACAATTGGAATATATATGTTGTGTGTTCAGGCTCTAGCTGCTAGACACCCTAGTACATGGAGATGAAGCTCTATCCGCTACCAGTCAATTAGGCCATCTACAGGCAAATATAGCACTAGGCCTACCATATTACATTCATTGTATTTGATTAGCAAGCATAATTAATTTACCAAGTGTTTTACTGCTTGTTAAGCGGGTTGGTAGCTAAGATGAACCAACAGCGGGAAATTTGAATATGTGCACATTTTGGTAACTATTACTCATACGAGTTGCTATGTAGGAAGGGACGAACCTCTGACAAATCCCTGACTATCTAAAGTATACAGGTGATACTTTATATTAATTAGAATTTAGGTGGGTTTCTTACAAAGTAAACAATCCATAGTGAGATAATTTAGGAATGAACAAACCATACTTAAATATAAGCCTTAAACATGACTCACGTTTATATCTTACAATATCGATCTAACCTGGAATCGTTTCAACAATTCCTCATCATTATAGATAACTAAAAACTCATTCCTTTCCCTAAATATCCGTCTGTGTCGCCTTCTAATCCCCTTTATGGCAGCCATTTTGTCCAGGATAAGAATTCTTAACCCAACTTAGAAGTCCTTCATATGACTCCTAACTTTTCCTCAATTCTAAGACCAATCTGAGAGCAACTCTTACATTTAAGAGGAATTCTTAGGAATTCAAGGAATTATTTTTAAATTCTTATATTTAAGAGAAACTCTTAGAATGTTCTTGTATTTAAGAATTCTTAAGCATTTAAGAATCTTTATCAATACCGGCCCAGGCCCCCGGGCCCATGACCTGATATCCCCACACAGTCACATTATCCTGATACTGTGATAACCAGTCCTTGTCTATCCTAGTAATGCCGAGCACCAGGCTCTACTAGTATCACTTTTATAAGTCATTGGTTTGACTCGGCTGGGATCCGAACTCACGACCTTCTGCTGGGGAAGCCTACGTTCTACCGATTCGGCCACCGAATCCGGTAGTATCAAAAGGAATAACAGATGACCAATAATCACATCATTAAACTTAACTATTTGTTTGTTGTTGTTTTAAGTCCTAGCAACATCTAAGGTCATAGTTAAACTCAACTCACCACTACTAGCTCTATGGGGAATGGTGCCCTTAGTTTACGCTTGATGATTGGGTTGATGAGCTCCTTCGTTAAGAACAAGACAACGATGCAGATGCTCGAAACTATAACAGCCGCAAGATTTGTCGATTTAATGTTGCTAAAAAGTGAAATGTATGTCTGTGGAGGGGGAAAAGAGAGAAAACAGAACGGTTCAGTACACGGTTAATTGATTAGGTGACTGCTGATCGATTGAACGCTGATTGATTTTAGGTCATGTTGGAAGCAACGCCATATTCATGGTGAAAAGTGAGACGAATTTAACCTGTCACTGTTTTTTTTTTTTAAAGAAACTAAAGCTGTGTTTACACGGGGAATTGTGAAGCGAATTAGACAAAGCGATTTATATGAAGCGAAGTAGTGGTGCATTTACACGAGCGAGTTTGAAAGTCTGTCGGCGACCGGGAACAAGCAGCCTTAGTTCTGCCTGTAGCCGGCAAGCACTGTTATATTTGTTGAGTTTACACTCGGCGATTCGACGCAGATGAAGCTGCTACGTTAATATCGCTTTTAATTTAGGGTTAATTTAATTAAATTTCATTATTTGAGTATGTAATTCTGTTAAATATGATCGCATTCAATAGATTTCGGCCTAATCGGTCCCTAACACTGCCGGGCACCAGCGATTGTTACAGCTGCGCATGTAGCCGGCAAGCACTATCCCTGCCCGGGAACCAGTGGAATCGCTTCATATAAACCACCTCCCGAGGCGATCTACAAAAAGCGAATCATATGAATCGAATCAGCCCTAATCCGCTTAAGCGGCGCGTTTACACGGCGAATGTGAGGCGAACTAGGCAAGGCGATTCATATGAAGCGAATTAACTCGCCCGTGTAAACACAGCTTAACATGACATTGTGTCAAAAGAGATCAAATAAATGTCCAAAGAATATATACACAAGTGAGACAGTCCAGCTGTCCGCAGGAATGCTAAATAAATGTCATGCTTTATATTTGTAAATAGGTCTTGCATTCTATTTACATTTAATAACAATTGTTAGCATGGTCATACAATCTACAATAAAGTAAAAGGCATTTGTAGCTACACAAAAGGGAACATCACGTCAATTTAATTGAACCCACCACTGCTGAAGCTTAGTGTCAAATTTTGTATGTGCATGCCAAACTAAATTTGGCATGTTTTCACTTCAAATATCTCCAACGTTAGCCACTTAAAATGAAAGATACTTCAAACTAAAGTAAGGTAGATTATAATGATCAACCTAAGATATTTATCTTGAAAAAACTAAACATGGAAGCTCAAACTATTGAATTACCACTATGCCACTTTAACTAGACCTAACGGCAAAGTAGCTTCTCCTAGTTTGAAATCAGGACCATGTTGAATACCATAAAATGTGCGTATTAGGCGAGCCGACTGATACGTCGGGGTCAATAAATATATATAAGATACATAGATATATATGTGATGTATAAGAATTATGCCAGTACAAAGGCACGAAAGGGAATGTTCCCTAATATTATCACCCATATGTTGTGTACTACTCTATGGGTGACCCCGTCACTAGTTGGGACCGGTGGCACCACCAACGCCCAACACTGCCACTGGTGCAAAACATTCTCACTCGCACACTGGAATTGTCTGACAATGGTCTACATGCGGTAGAAGTGAGGTGGCGCCACCGGTACAGTGTTCGGTCTTACGAAGTATCACAACAATAATAATAATAATAATAATAATTCCCTTATGTATCTTAATACTTGCATTATCCATTACACAACCAACACAACACCAATATGGTTCTCAAATCTCTTGCTGGATAAGACCAACACTTTATTTAAAACAAAATTCAGTGTGTGGGGCCAGCTTATAAACCCCTACACAGCACCCACTAGCCCTACTTGCATGCACACACAAGTGTTAACCAAACAGCTCAAGCTACTTGTTCTAGAACTTTCCACGGGTCTTCATACAGATATCCTACTCCAGTGCCATTATTATACTACTTATATAAAACTCCATTTTATATTTCACATATGTTATATATCACATATATACATATTGATATATACATAACATATATATAAACATACACATATATGTGTATATATATATAACGACATGTTATACATGTATAACAGTATATGTTTGTATAGACCTGAACAGTTTTCCTTCAGCTGGTAGGAAATATGATGCGCGTTTACATCGACGTGATTCTGAGTACTTTCTTTGTTAAAAAAAATTAATTAAAAAAATAAAATCGAATATCCGTGAGGTTTTACGGTACCTATGTGACCTTACACTGACCTTGATGAGCTTAAAGGGCCCAGTGTAGCGCGGGACGGAAATGCCGAAGATGCCCTTGACCTGTGAGGTGAAGACGTGGCAGGCGCACCCGGTGGTGAAACCCCTGGTGAGAGGCTCCGCCAGGTAGGTGGTGATGAAGCCAAGCCGCAGCACGCCCATCAACACCTGCAAACAAGCACCCGGCAACATGGTTCACCTTTTTTTTTTCTTTTTCCGTGAAGATTTATACTGCCTATCATGGATAAGTCTCAACAGACTTGTTTTCACCATTAGACAGTTTGTCGATAGAAAGCCCAAGCCTACACTTTTACTGACCCAGAGGATTTTTAACCTCCCACACCACATAGACATGGTATGAGAGCAACTGGCCTTTGATGATGCTGTAAGTTATACACAGCAGTGAAAATCCAAATTGGCAGAGGTCATGGCATGGGGAGTCGAACCACCTACCTTCAGATTAGGAGACCGACCTTAGCAACACTCCACCACAGAGACCTTGCGGGCCTGTCATATCACTTCTTAGCACCCGGCCAGCTACTCCCGCAGCCCTGTGACAGAGCTGCTGAACAACCCATTAAATTCTAACGATTTTCCTCCTCTGCCTGCTATTAAATTCCAACAATTTTCTGGAAATACTAAGCCGATGATTTTTTTTTTTTTAAAGCTAAACTTACACATATGCTTGTTTGTTTGTTGTTTTACATCCTCGCAACGTCCAAGGTCATATCAGGACCAAAAGAATGATGGATATTAACGAGAACGTCATTCCTGCATAATGACAAAACTTACTGAAACACTTCACCTTGGCCTACTCATTTCATAACCCCACTCATCTCCACCTCCCTTCAAGCCGAGCTATAAATGTGACTATCTGAGATCAGATTAGACAAATGAGACCACTCCCACCGTGTCAAAATCACCGTTATCTTGAAGATTGATTGGACAGATACGGGAAAAGAAATTTATTTCTGTATTTATTTAATCACCTGTCCCTACAGATAGTGACTACTGTTAATAGTATTATTCTACAGGGATTAAAGTGGTGTCTCGAAAAAATCGCAGAAATCAAACCGATATTATTACACCGATGGCTAATTTCCACGAAAATGTGGATTCCCCTCTCCCCCCCCCCCCCCCACCACCACCACCCACCCCATAGGATTAGCACTGTCAGGGAATCGCAGAAAAATGCCCGAAGTCAAGTTTCAATTATCCTTGTTGTGGCTATATTATCGTCCATACCTAACACGTTCTTGTTTGTGTTTAATGTTCTCACAACATCTAAGGTTATATAAGTCATTGATTTGACTCGGCTGGGATTCCAACTCCCGGCCTTCCGCATGGGAAGCCTGCGCTCTACCGATTCGGCCAGTCCTAAATGTTATATGAGACTGTCTTAAAAGGTGCTAAGCAATATGGGACAAAACTTTGTTCATTGTATTGATCAACATACTATCTGCTCATGCCTTTGCTCAGAATAAACTGATTTGTTTTTTACATGGTGTTTCATAATCCCAATAGAATACATATTGATTTGAAGCAAATGTCCTTGTTTTTTCAGTGTAACCATTTCCATGCTCTTTTGTGTCAATCGTTACAATGGGGAAAAAAAGAAGAGTTATCACCTTTTCAGACAGGCTCATATATTAATATAAATACAGTTCGGACCTAAATGATATACAAATCACATAAGTCATTGATTTGACTTGGCTGGGATTCCAACTCCCCACCTTCCGCATGGGAAGCCTGCACTCTACCGATTCGGCCACTCCTAAATTATATACAGTAAAACCTCTCTAACCGACCACCTCCACAGACAGACCACTCCCCTATATAGATCGCTTTAGGTGGGTCCCAACAATACCATTTTAACCATATTCTAACTCCTTAAACCGACCACCTCCCTAAATGGACCACTTAAAGTCGGTCCCAAGTGAAGAATAACTGCTGGCCATCTCAGTTACTCATCTTAATACTCACTACTATCAGGCGGATCCTGTCAACTGTCTGCCAGTCTCCACCCACTAAATACCAAAACAACTCATAAGAAAGAAAGGAAAGACAAGTCACGCAAGATTGACAGTGATAAGGTTCAGCTTTATTGCTATAATTCTTGTTCACCTACTAGTGACCTGCCACCCTGACTCACTTACAACCTGCCACACAGACCCACATGATTCCTGTTTGTTCAGCCTAATTCAGTGCCTACAGCCCATGACATCATGGAACTCCCAGCATCTCCCGACCAGCCAGTGCAGGGACAAATAGTTTTGCGCCTGTCTTGACATGTTCTTGCCGGTGTGAAACCTCTATTTGCTCCCCAAGAGAGTGCTGCTGGTAACTTGCAAAAGCCAGCAGCACTTCAACACTTTTGCAGGCAGCTTTCATGAAATGTACCATCAAGAGAAACCTGAAGCTGAGAGACATTAAGACAGACTCATGAACATCACTGTCACAGCAGAGAGCTAAATGGACAGCAGCAGTCAAGTAATGAAAGCAGTCTTTGTCGCATCGCGACCGACAGCATGATGAATGATGATGACAGCCCATGAAACCTAAGTCCTATGGGTGTTACACACAGCTCAGTGGTGAACTGCTTCTTTTGTATCTCTAGAGTGAGTGTGTGTGCATAGCAAGTGCAATGAGTACAAAGGTGACTGGGCTCACACAGCCAGCCAATCAGACACCTCTGCAGCCTGTGAGGGGCGCCGCCCAAGAGGGGCACCTGTCACTCAAGCCCAGTGCAGGTGGTGTCCCTAATATATGTAGAATGGCTGGGTGTGCTTACCCAGCGGTCCCGTCGTAACAAGTAGTCACCATACAGTTACAATAAACATTAATATATGCTCCTCCTCTATTTGCATTCTTCCTGGTGCATGGAGGAAACATTTCTATAATTAATAACCGTATCTTAATATCCGGACATCATACCGCAATCCCGGTCACCGTGCACCATAACATTTCCACACAGTTATTTATGTCACACAGAGAGCGGGCACACATTGCGTCGCTATTACATAACAATGGTCCCCAACTTCGTCGCCCCAGATATTGATATGATTCCAAGCTCATCTATCACGACTGAAAGACCGTCTATTTTTACACAAGGTCGGTCGATTTATAGAGGTTTTACTGTATATTAACATAAATACAGTCCGGATTTAAATGATATACAAATACACATATGGAAGCCATGGTAACTTACCTGAATAATACCTGCCATGCAGCTTACGCATGTGGCGACACCTATGCGACACATTTCCTCCTCGGTAAAGAAGGCATTTGTTTCCGGTTGAACATCAACGAAGTCGGTGTTATTGTCTGCCCCTCTAATAGCTGGTACAAACGTTGACTCACAATGCTTGTTTACTGTGGCTCCCACCATCAGATCTACCACAGCGAACGTCCCTACAACCACAAGAGACAGCGTCACTATTGTGTGAACAACGCAATTGTTGGGGGGGGGGTGAAATCTAAAATCCTATTACCAAGGCGCAAATCATAATTTTGTTTTTACAATCTATATTTCTTTTTTCCCCTTATTTTTTAGTGATGAATTTATTTACCCTGCTTATAACGGATAAAGCTAAGATTCCATATATGTGGTATGTGAATGCGGCAAAAAATCGAAAAGCATGTAAAGGCATAGTAGTGCTTCCATACATCGGAATGCGATGGCGAATGCGGCAAATGGATCGACCCATGGACTGATCGGTGCGAATGCGAATGCTGCTGCGTTTTCCATAGGAGAGAACAGTAACTGACTTTCTTTCACAAATTTGGAGGAAAAAAAACTAAAATGGTATGGGTATCTTTTTTTCCCCTCATTTTTTGTGTTTAACGACCCCCAAGCACAAAAGGTAGACATCGGCTATTGGGGCTCGGCATGGGTATCTATGCCACATACTGCATTCGCATGCCGCGTATATGTAATCTTAGCTTAAGTGTGTTAACACTTGTTTTCACCGCTGGGCAGCACAAGTCTAATTTGATTTAAATCTTTTGAATTTTGTTTTAGTAATAATTTAGGTTTTCTTGCTTCTTGTTTATAGTTTGTAACTGTTTGTAGATTGCAAACAGTCCAAAATCCAGCTTTTACTATAATTTTGTGTTAGTCCATTTAAACATAATCTGTCAGAGTTATCTATATAAATATTTGTGTTTTTAAGATTAAAGCTGGATAATAGTCCGATGGCAATCTAGTAAGAGTAGTATCCAACATATCCAACATAGATACGTCTGTTTGTTAAGGGTTTTACGTCCTGGCAACACCTATGGTCATATCAGGACGGGCACCGACTTGTGACAGTGTGCCCTCATGGCGAATTTACTACCCACTGGGAGACCAGGCCGCTGACACTATGACCGGATTTCCCACTCAGTCATATTATACAGATACAGAGCTTACCAGTCCTTGCCCTATCCTAGTAAGGCAGAGCACAAGGCTAGGAAGCGACAAAGTATAAATTGTGTAAGTCATTGGTTTGACTCGATCGTGATTCAACCTCACGACCTTCCGTGTGAGAAGCCTGCGCTCTACCGATTCAGCCACCGAGTCCGGTGGTTAGATACTGATGCACTTATTAAGCATGTGTTTCTTCCTAAAAGTGAATATAAAGTCAATTTAATAAAAAAAACAGTTCCTGTTGAACCCTATGGGGGTCAGAATTTTGACATGCATTTCAAAATTAGTTTTGCATGTTTTCACTTCAAACATCCTAGTTAGTCATTTAAAACACAAGTTACTTCAGAGTAAAAAAAAAAAAGTAGATTATAACCAAAAATCGAATATATTTATATTAAAAGAAAGTTAGCAGCAACCCAAAAGCAACATTAAATTTCATTCGTTGATTAAGCAGGAGAAATATTAATTGCAGACAATTAGCCTTAAAACTACATGCACAGAAAATAGTTTTAAAATTATACTACATACAATAACAATGCTATTAACACCGTATCCCTTATTTGAATAAAAATACATTCGATGATTTAGACAATTTTCCTCCTCGTTTCAATGCATCTTGCCATAGCTAAGTAGCCTACCAGACAAGGTAGCGAGAAATATCAACTTTGTAAAGCCTTTGGTTTACTCTACCAGGGATCGAACACATTCAATCATGCCGCTTGGTTATAATTTCCAAATTACAAAATGACCACAAAGATAATTTTACAACAATATCGATCAACTTCTGCTGGTTTCCATGCGTATTCAGAAACCTCCTCACTTTGACAACAGGTTGGTTGGTTGTTGGAGTTTTAGGTCCTGGCAACATCTAAGGTCATATCAGGACGGGACTTTGACAACATGAACAAATGTGAAGGCTCAAACTCACCGAGTGACAAGTGCCTAGAAGTTCCCAGGAAGAAGTAGAAGATGGAAGGAAAAAAGGAGACATACAATCCAACGACAGCAGGTACCGAAGCAAGCCGGGCATAAGCCAAACCTAGAAACAAGAAAAACAAAAAACAGTGTGTCAAGTAAGGATCAGTCCCTGCTCCGTGTAAAGTAATGGCTCGTGGTAATAGTGACGTAAATATGAAGGGCTTTTGTTTACCCGCCACAACCAGTAGTCCACAGCTGTTTCATCAAAGGCTCTGGTATGTGTTGTCCTGTCTGTAGGAAAGTGCATATAAAAGACCCCTTGCTGATTATCGGAAAGAGTATCATATGTGGCGGCAGTGGGTTTCCTTCAAATAAATATATCTGAATGACCATATGTTTGACAATCAATACTACCGATGATATGAAAATCAATGTGCTCTAGAGGCATTGTTAAATAAAACAAGCTTTGTTTTCCCACCACAAAAGGACAAGCGATCCTGGTGGGCAGTATTGGAACTCACCGAAGATCAATATTTTATTAAAGCATAAGTCTTTCATGACTTATTGCAAGTAGTGTATCAATGGAAAAATAGCACCTGTGGCAAGCACTGAAATTGCGCTCCCGTCCAAACATCTGATTTTATACCCCTGTCACACTACGACGTTTCTCTCCAACGCGCGTCGACGTTTGTCATTTTTTTGCGAAATGTCGGGAAACGTTAGGGGGACGTTATGTGAACGTCGGTACACGTCGGTACACTATCCTGGACATCGACAGTCACCGGAGGATGGCGGCATGCGTAGTTGGTCGCTCAATGTTTTAAGCATGTCAAAAAACCGCGACGACCCACAACGCGCGTCAACGCGCGGGTTCCAATATTATGGCGACGTCAGAAGGACGTCGACAGCGCTGGAATAACATTATGCGAATGCTAGGCAGTCGCCGCGCGCGCGTGAGGGTCATTTCCACACGTTGCGCCAAATGGTTGCTTGGTTGTTTTACATCCTACCAACATCTAAGGTCATATGAGCACGTCACAACAAACCTTTTTTTTTTCCTCACTCATCGACTAGTGTTGGCCGCGCGCGAATAACGCGCTGTGCTGACGCCGATCTTTTTCCCGAAACCGCCGAAAAGTTCTCGACACGTAGAAGATATTTTGTGCGCTGTCGGTGCGCCGGCGAGAAGCGTCGTAGTGTGACAGGGCCATTAGGTAACTTTAGTAGAAATTGCTCAGTGGCGCCGACCCCCAATCCCACCCCTTCAAGTGGCTCCTAGGGTACGTGCCATACTTGCCACACCCTAGGTATGCCACTGCTGACATCCCCTGTCCAACCATCTCCACACTCCACTCCTCCCCCCCCCCCCCACCATCCCTGCAAACTCTCCCCATGTCATACAATTCCAGGGTGCTTACACATGTGAAGATATGGAATTCAAGGCTATTTCAAGGCTTTTCAGGGCTGTTTTTGATAGGAATTCCAGACTATTTTCATTTGGATTTAAGGAAAAACAAGACTGGCGATTGGCGATTTCAGATTAATTTAGATCAGTGGATACAGTTTAATGAAATTCAAGGCTTTTCAAGATGAATTACCCAAAATAGGTTATAAATTCAAGGCTTTTCAAGGCCTTGAAATGGGGCAAATGAAGTTCAAAGACTTCAAGAGTTTCCAGGCCCTGTACTGACCCTGCAATTTGCATGACAGTGAAAATGTTGCAAACGCTGACTGGCCACCCCCCCCCCCCCCCACACACACACACTCAACTCCTTCTCTGCCCCCCCCCCCCTCCCCAACACAATCTCCACACACCATCCCCCATATCATACAATTTGCACAACGGTGAAAACATTGCAAACGCTGCCTGGTCACTCCCCCCCCCCCCCCCCACACACACACTCAAGTCCTTCCCTCTTACCCCACCCCCACACCACCCCCACACCATCCCCGCAAGCTCTCCCCATGTAATACAAACAACGGTGAAAATGTTGCAAACTCTACCTGGTCACCCCCCCACCCCAACCCCCCACCCACTCCCACCCCTACCACCCTGCCGGCCAAAACATTGCAATCGCTGCTTGGTCACACCCCCACCCCCACTACCCCCAGCTTACCCTGAGGGATCTGCATGATGCCGACAGTCATGCCGGCTACCAGGTCACCGATGATGTCTGTCTTGAAGTTGTACTGCTTCATGATCCTGATGAAGGGCAGGAAGCCAAGCACCTTCTCCTTCAGACAGGGCGGGCTACAGGCGCACTTCCGGCCCGCCCCGGCGAGTCGCTCCCGGACGGACTTGACGTGCCGCCCGTGCCCGTCGAAGCCATCGTCGAACTGCGACTGGTTGTAGATGGGCCTCTCGATGTGCACCGAGCCGCGGTGCCGGGTTGTGTCGTAGCCGGAGTCGTTCGGGTTGCCATCTGTCGGCAGCGTCAGGTAGTTGTTGCCGACGGTCAGGCAGTTGCTGTTGGCTGCTGGCCTATCGGCGCCGAGACCCTCGGCGCAACCCTCGGCATCGCCCTCGGCATCGCCCTCGGCTTCGCCCCCAACTTCACCCTCTGGGGTTATCATAGCGTCCGTCACACTGAAAATTTAGCAAACAGAATGTGTTGGGTTGGTGGTGTGGTTTTTTGGGTTTTTTTTTTGGGTGGGGCTTACTGGGTGTGTTTTTTGTGGGTTTTTTTGGGGGGGTGTTTGGCTTTTTGCTTAAAGCTGCATAGTCCGATGAAAGCATCAAATTGTCAAAAACCAAAACTATTATCTAGATTTGATTCTACGAATCTAACTTAGATACAGATGCACGTATTATGCATTTGTTGCCATGGGTTTGAATCCTGGTCAAGTCAAACCTACAACTTAAAAATTGATACTTGTCGCTTCCTAGCCAGGTGGTCAGCTTTACTAGGATAGGGCAAGGACTGGTTGGCTCAGTGTCAGGATAATGTGACTGAGTGGGATATCACGTCACGGTGCTGGTGGCATGGTCTTCCAGTGTTGCAGCACTATAAAGTCGCCATGAGTGCACATTCTCACAAGTCGGTGCCCATCCTGATATGACCTTAGATATTGCCAGGACGCAAAAATCCAAGAACCAACCAATCATCGGTTGGAGTGTGAACACATGACCTTCTGCACAGAAAGACAGCCAGCGTTCTTATGATCAGTCATCTGGTCCGGTCTGTTTGACATTACGGGCACTCCTTCTCGCGTTGGAGTGTATCGAGGTATCCAACCACACTAACTATGTTATATACAGTGATTCGTTCTCTTGCCTCCTGGCTGTTGCTGGACTGAAAACGAATCACCCTATTCTAGCAATGGTCATTTATAAAATGAACCAACTGACAACGGATGGGTATGACATCCACCTGTGCTGGTTGCCTGGCCATGCCGGCATAAAAGGAAACGAACGAGCTGATCGGGCTGCGAAGAAGGCCCTGAACTGTGATCTTGAACCGTGTCTGATCCCTCACTCTGATCTGAAACCACTAATAGCCACCCACATAAAATCCAAATGGCAACATGAGTGGGATGAAAACATTAATAAACTTAAAGAAATTGAACCATCTGTGGGAAAGCCACCACCGACTCATGACGGGGGTCGTCGGGACCAAGTGGTCCTTTGCCGCTGCCGTATTGGCCACTCGTGGCTTACACATGCTTTTCTGCTCAAGGGGGAACCTCCCCCTGAATGCATTGGGTGTCAGTCCCCGCTGAAACTCAAACACATTTGACTAAGTTGCGTTGATTTTTTGGCCCTGCACCAACAGTTGTACACTACAGACAGTATGCATGACTTTTTTTACTAAGGTAAAACAGGAAAACATTTTAGCCTTTTTGAGGGCAGCTGGACTGTACCACCTCATATAGTTTACTAAATAGATTCTATCAATTATTAATAAAACTTTTCTTTTTCTTTGGGAATTTGTTTCCAAAATATATGATTGTGAGCTTTCTAATTTAATGAGTGTCTATTGGCACATAATTGATTGTCTGCTTTTACATGTAAAAGCGATGGTTTGAACAAAAAACAAACATTTCTCGCCGTGAATATGGCCTATGCTGCCGACACAGCGTAAAGCAACCACCAATCAATCAATCAACTGGTCCCGACAGCACTGTATCCCAGTGGGGCAACACTATAAACTCTTCATGAGGGTGCATTGTCACACAGGAAGGGGATAGCCTCATCCGTAAGAGTGCTAGTTGGCTTCCCGTGCGGGAAGTTGTGAGTTCGAATCCTAACCGGGTTAAACCAATAATGTACTAAACTGATACTTGTTATTAGCTTAGTTAAATAGTTATTAGCTTGATCGACCAGAGTTCGAACCAAGGGGTTCAAATCCCATGATCTTCCCAAAATGGTAGGTGGGCGTTCAAATGTTGATGTATACGCCTTTGGTTGGTAGAGGGGGTGGGGGGGGGGGGGTTCTGGAAAAGTAGTATTCTTTGTACTACCCTGAAAATGTTATAAGTGTATACTGGTAAAAGCATACATATGCCTATAGCAGTTAATGCACCCTTCTCATCCAATCCAACATTTGCTTCTTTGCTGCCACCCTCCGATAAATTACTCATGAGCGTTATCTCTGAATTACCTGGGTTTTCTTTTTTTCTCTTTCTTCAAATGAATCAAACAACCTATCCCAAAATAAATTGTGAGTAAGCAGAATAGGCAAAAACAAGAAACCCATCAATTATAACGAAGATAATCAGACGGTGGTGGTGGTGTGTGTATAGAGGGTATTCCTGTGACGTCATCAACCGGAAGTGCGGCCATCGTGGCGATATCAACTAGTAAACAACCTGTTGGTTACAGTAACATAGTCCATAGAGAGGGAGATCATTCTTTCAGTTTTATTCCAAATTAATATAAATGCAGAACCCTAACCGTATAAATTGAATATAATCTTTTCGGTAAATATGTTTTATCTATGTGTGCCATGCGGTTTGTTTCTAGGTTGTGTAGTTTTAGAGATATTTCACTTTTTCTGTATGAAGATTGCTCACGGCCATTGACAATGCATTGAGTTTGCCGGTATGCTCAGTGCAAAACATTTGACAATGACCATCACAATGCGTTTATTATTGTGGTTACTATCGCCACAATGGCCGCACTTCCGTTTAACGTGACGTCAGTGCATACCCTCTATACAAGAATGACCTACATAGACATTGCATCATAAGTGTACCCTTCCTCGTATCCTGTTATTACGTCAGGACTACCCACAACTATGTACGCGACTGGTCTCGCCAATGCCAGACTGCTCGTGACATCTCGTGACATCAGGTTGACCTCTAGTTTGGAGGCCTTGCAATCTTAAAGTTGCAGTCTTCTGATGGCTTTAGAGTTTCTGCTCAAATTCTTTTTAGATTGATCGATTGATTGTTGGAGTTTTACGTCCTGGCAACATCTAAGGTCATATCAGGACAGGTACCGACTTGTGACAGTGCACACTCATGGTGACTATATAGTGCTGCCCCACTGGGAAATCAGGCCACCAGCACCATGACCCAATATCCCACTCAGTCACATTATCCGGACACTGAGCTAACTCAGTCCTTGTCCTATCCTATTAATGCCGAGCACCAGGCTTGGAAGCGACAAGTATCAACTTAATAAGTCATTGGTTTGACTCGACCAGGAACCAAACTCCCAATCTCCCACATGCGCTCTAGCGATTTGGCCACTGCGCCCGCTCTCTTTTTAAATAGATATATTAGGTCGATCAGTATAATCTATTCTATTTAGTTTGAAGTCACTTTTATTTTAAAGGATTAACTTTTGAGACGTGTGAACTGAAAGCATGTCAAATTAATTTTGAAATCCTGCACTAACACACGCCCACCAGAGGGACCTGTATCTGGCCATATCACATGTGTATTTACAACAACCTGACACAATTCGGTGTTCAGTCGATGACATTCAAAAGAATTTGCAGGAATGAAAGTCACCTCTGACTACTACAACAACGACAACAACAACGACAACAACAACCCCAAAGAAGAAGACGAATCTAATTATCTGCCAGTGCCCAGCCTGTAAGGGTGAAAACGTTGAGATCCCTGAATTAAGTGATGGATCTTAGTTCGTTGCACGCACCGAAAGCATGCACTCGGCGTAGTCAATACCAGGGCAGAGAGTGGAGGGCGAGGGCGAGGGCGAGGGGGAGGGGGGGGGGGACAGGGGAGGGGGAGGAAGGGGAGGAGGGGAGAGGGGAGTGGGGGGAAGGAAGGGCGAGTGAGGAAGGTAGTGGAAAGAGAGGAAGGCAGGGGAAAGAGAGGAAGGAAGGGGAAAGATAGGAAGGAAGGGGAAAGAGAGGAAGGAAGGGGAAAGAGAGGAAGGAAGGGGAAAGAGAGGATGAAAGTGGAAGAAGGGAAGGAGCGAGGAGGGAAGGGACAGGTGGTAGCGGAGAAGGGAGGGGAGATAGCGGGAGGATGGGAGGGTGGAGAGTGGAAGGGAGGAGAATGTTGGAGGGGAAGAAGAGGGGAGGACGGGAATGATGGAGAGGATGGGTAGGGGGAATGTTGGAGAAGGGGAGGGGAGCGGGAGAGGAGGCGTGGGAAGGGGGGAGAAGGGGGAGGGGGAGAAGGGGGAATGGGACGGGAAGGGGGAAGGGGCAGAGTGGAGAAGGAGAGGAGGGGAAACTGGAGGGGGAAGGGAATGAGGGGTAGGAGAACGAAGGGGTGGGAGACCGAGGGGGGTAGGAGAACGAAGGGGTGGGAGACCGAGTGGAGGAGGGAGGGGATGGAGATGTGAACTGGGAAGAAGCTGGTGGGTGAGGGTGATGGGTGAGGGTGAGAGTAGAGTTGAGGGTGATGGGTGAGGGTGAGAGTAGAGTTGAGGGTGATGGGTGAGGGTGAGAGTGATGGGTGAGAGTGATGGGTTAGGGTGATGATGATGGGTGAGAGTGATGGGTGAGAGTGATGGTGAGAGTGATGGGTGAGGGTGAGAGTGATGGGTGAGAGTGATAGTGATGGGTGAGAGTGATGGGTGAGAGTGATGGGTGAGAGTGATGGGTGAGGGTGAGAGTGATGGGTGAGGGTGAGAGTGATGGGGTGGGTGAGAGTGATGGGTGAGAGTGATAGTGATGGGTGAGAGTGATGGGTGAGAGTGATGGGTGAGAGTGATGGGTGAGAGTGATGGGTGAGAGTGATGGGTGAGGGTGAGAGTGATGGGGAGGGTGAGAGTAGGGGTGAGGGTGGAGTAGGGATGAGGGTGAGGGTGAGAGTGAGAGTAGGGGTGAGAGTTAAGGTGACAGTAAGGGGTAACACTAACAGTACGGGTGACAGTAAGGGGTGACTGTCAAGGTGAGAGATGGGGTGAGGGGGAAGAGATGGGGTGAGAGGGGAGAGATCCGGTGATAGGGTAGACATGTGGTAAGAGGGGAGACATGCTGTGAGAGGGGAGAGATCGGGTGAGAGGGCAGAGATGGGATGAGAGGGAGAGATGGGGTGAGAGGGGAGAGATGGGGTGAGAGGGGAGACATGGGGTGAGAGGGGAGACATGGGATGAGGGGTGAGACGGGAGATGGGGTGGGAGGGGAGACATGGGGTGAGAGAGGAGACATGGGGTGAGAGAGGAGACATGGGGTGAGAGAGGAGACATGAGGTGAGAGGGGACTCATGGGGACGAGGGGACAGATGGGGTGAGAGGGGAGCCATGGGGTGAGAGGGGAGAGATGGGGTGAGAGAGGAGACATCGGGTGAGAGAGGATACATGGGGTGAGAGCATAGACATGGGGTGAGAGAGGAGACATGGGGTGAGAGCGGAGACACGGGGTGAGAGGGGAGACACGGGGTGAGAGGGGAGACACGGGGTGAGAGGGGAGACACGGGGTGAGAGGGGAGACATGGGGTGAGAGCAGAGACATGGGGTGAGAGGGGAGGAGTGGAAAAAGAAGCGTTGACGGAGTGCGCGAGGTATGGCAGAATCAGAGCACTTTCGGTGAAAATCAAGGAGCATGGAGTGTTGGCCCAAGGGCGAGCCAGGCTGTGTGGTATGAAGGGTAAATGCCCCGAGGTTACCGAGTGCGTTATTTGGTTGAGTGCACCCTGGGGCCAAATGTATGAACAACTTTTTATCGGCTCCCGTGTTAAGGGCGGCCGGCGGGTTAGCTAACGTCGGTGTTGGCATATTGGGTAAATATGTTTATTCTGCTGAATAAGTCTTTTGTCAGTGCCGAAGCACTGGTCTTCCAGCCATTTTTCAATTCAGGATTATTTACACAAAAGGTATATAGAATAAGGTGTACAATACCTGTTGAATAGACAATTTGCACCATGTAACACAATGAAATTCTGAAACCCAAAAGTTCCATAACAATATGGTACAGTAGTGTCATATAACCAGATCAATATTAGTCATGTGTCATGGGAAATGTATGTGGCCAAAGCACGGCGGGGTTAGCTGACCCATGCATTATTTATAGATTTGGGAAATCCCTCTGAGCCTGTTGCCGGCGAGCACCTGGTTGGGCCTAATATATTTCCTCTCCACACACCGGGAATCAGCGAGACTTGTTACTGGTGAGCCTGTTCCCAGCGAGCACCGCTATTTGACAATATCGCCGCTGATCCGGTGGCGGCGGAGGTGTTAATATCGGTTCGATTATTGGTTTAATTTGACCAAAATTCGGCGGCGGCGGCGTTAATATCGCTTCAATTTTGTGGTTAATTTGAGCAAATTTCACTTCTTGAGTATCTTATTCTGTTAAATATGATAGCATTGAATAGATTTGGGGCTAATATATAGCCGCCGATGTGGCGGCGGCGACGATTTGTTCTGTTTACATTCGTCAATTCGACAATATGAATATCGCCGCCGATGTAGCGGCGGCATTAATATTGATTAGATTTTAGGGTTAATTTAATGAAATTTCACGTTTTAAGTATGTAATTCTGTTAAATATGATAGCATTGAATAGATTTGGGCCTAATTGGTCCCTAACACCAACGGTAAACTTGATATGGCTTGGGGTTAGCGTAGATGATGTTAAACTCGCAGAGTTTCCCTAACCCGGCCACATACATACAGACTTTTCGCCGCTAACCCGGAAATCCCCGCTAACCACGGGTTTGGAGCGCTAACCCCGCTTCATACATTTGGCCCCATGTCTTTACAAACCCTCTGGACGCATCTTGTTCACCTCATCTGTAATTATATATGGATATATATATGGATATATATATATATATAGAAATATGTATATATATGCATCTATATATGGATATATATGGATAAAAAACTGGCTATGGTGGAGGAGAGAAAGAGGAGTTGGTGGGAACCGTCTAATTTTATTTTTGCAATGAAGGCCCACGGCGGGGCAAAAGAAATAGCCCTACCTATACAAAGCTAAAATTGTGTAGTAGTAGCAAGCTGGCGCCAGCGCGAATGAATGAAAAGCGTATCAGGATGTCTACATCACGTCCTATTCCAATGTCGTCGCCCATCCAAGTACTGACGGGGCTCAAGCGTTGCTTAACTTTGGTGATCGGATGAGAACCAGTGTTTCCTATGTGATATTAGCTGTTATAACAATTTTGCTCAAATCTCCTTCGGAAACCAAAGCCCAGAAACCTCCAACATAATGGGAAGGGAGGGTGGGACTGGACTACAAATATCCGAGGCCTCGGACTCGGTAAAACAACAATTATGTGTCAACTGTACGAAGGTAAGTCTCACATAATTATCCTATTTAACCTCGTCCTCAACCTCTTGGCTATTTATAGCCCAGTGAGATGTTTACTTAGACATAATTTCGGCTTAGTATTAACTTTTAGCTATTTCTTATAGCCTTACTACTCATGACTTGCTTAACAAAATTTTTGCCATGCTTTTGTTTTTCTCTATCCTTTTGTTGTAATGTTTTGCAAATGATGTTTACCATCCTGCATTTTTTAGAATGGTTTTACTAGGAATGCCCAATTTCCTGGCATTTGATGCTACGGCACCCCTAGTAGAGTGTTATGAATAGTTCTTCATATCTATAGCTGCTGCTAACAGTATCCCAAGGGTCCATCTTGTTAATGTGTCTCTTGTAATTAGACCGAAGGGTTTAATGTAACTTAACAATAATTTATTGTTCTTTCTTACATGCTTAGTGTTTAGAAAATATGTCTTAATAGCTCTAACCACGCAAAGTTTCTTATCTTCCGAAAAAGCTTTAAGCGTGATAGAAAACAGAGGGTCCCTTGTCCTATCCGATTTCAATAACTTATCTAAGTAAAAAAAAATCACTTCTTTTGACAATTCATCTTATCTAAATTTAAAGCTAGCATAGTCTGGCCTCTATGCCCTGTAATAATCAGGATAAGTACGGCACCTTTAAACCACAAATCTCTCATCGAAACGTTTTTGTTGTCTGGCCAAGTTTTTAATAGTTTGATAGCTCGCGAAACATCCCCAAACCCTAGTGTATTTAGACTTTGGTGGATTTCTCTAATAACTGACTTTAGAAACCAATGAATCAAGTAATGCTTCCCCTCTGTTTGACCATCTATCTTAGGAAGAACCACTGATAAAGCACAGCGTGCTGTATTAAGGGCGCCAAACCCTAGCCCTTCATCCTCCAGTGTGCGAAGGAAATGAAGAACCTGTACAAGAGAGGGGTTTAAACAATCAATTTTAGACAACATACAAAATAATTGCCACTTCTTAACATAATGAGCATAAAACTTAACCATCCCAAGACTTCAGGCTGAAGAGCCCAGTCTTGTAGGGTCGTTTTGTCTATCCCAACGGGTTGCAGATGCTTCCTCAGAAAAAGAAATGCCACCAAGGGGGTCGAATTTAGGTCTCCCTTTGGTGTCAAAAGTCTGTTGTGACACAGGTTGTTTGGAGCTCGTTGAAAATGTCACCAACTCTCTTGACCAACTCCTGGCTGCTGCGAGTCAGGGCTGGGTCTCCCAGAGCGGGGCTAGCAGGATTGCTTTCGTCCCGTCGTGATGGATTTTCCTGGCCACTCTTCCCACCATGCTGAATGGTGGAAATGCATAAAAGAACAAATGCTTCCATTTGAAAATAAATGCATCAACTTTCCATGAATTTGGCTCTGGTTGCCACGAAACATATCTAAATAATTTAAAGTTATTTCTAGATGCCAACAGTTCAATGTCCGGTGTGCCCCAATTAAAACACAGTTGTAATAAATATCTTTTAATTCTAAAACAGTAATATACTCGTCTGCTTCTTCAGGTAGCCATCTACCTCCCGTACTAATTCTTTTATTGATAATTCTTTACACGAAGACTCTGAAATTTGCTACTTTATCAACCGTAAGTCTAGTCTAGTTTTGTAGCAACATCCCTGCTTTAGTTCTTTCTCAAGTAGTTGCGCTGGTCTAATCAATTTACTAATGGGTCCTTCTGACCTTCCCCAAATTATTAGTTAATGCATCAGTATCTAAGTTGGAGTTATAGGATCAAATACAGGTAAGTATTGCAATTTTGAACAATTATGCTCCATCGGACTATGTAACTTTAACAAATAGACTGACAAGAGCCCCTATCTACAAAGGCAGCAAATTATGGAATGAACTCCCAGTCAGAAATAGACATGCAAAACACAACCCACCACCCCACGCGCTCCTTCACCTGCTGCCAACAAACCAAGTTATCCACCTTACAAATTATTTGCCCAGCAAATTCAGAAAATGTATATCAATCTGGTAGTATTGCTATAAACATAGACACTAATAAAGACTGTACTAGACTACTAAATTACTGAAATGTACAATCCTCCAAGCATAGTTTATCCCATCATTACTAACAACCTACTTACTCAAACTACTTCATGTAATCAAAAAACACACCCGAGGTATTAACCTTTTAAGCATAACCCTACAAGCTAACCACACTCTATCTCACAGAATAAATAAACCATTCTACTAACACTCCATCTCAAAATGTTATCTCCAACAACACGATAATTATGCAATTCACAACACAGTAGGCATACAAACCTATGAAGGGAAACTATGCACCTAACCACTCCGTAATGTAAAGGGCTAATCAATACACATGTATGTATCTACTAAGTATGTATGAATACTACATATAACTACTATTTTTATATGTGAATTGTCAAACTATACCATATGTAAGTCTTGGAATGATTAATATTGTTATTTCAGATGACTTGAGCTAGCTGCTGATGACAATATCAAACTAGATATAGATATATTGTAAATAACTGTATTGTCACATGGCTGGAAGACCAGTGCCACCGCACTGACAAAAGACTTTATTCAATGAATAAACTATATTTACACAGAAATATAATTAAAATAAAAATGTTCTTGTACGGATTTTGGGTACCTATAAATGTGAAACCGTTAATGCGAGTATTATATAAACGGATTTGCTCCACTATTGCTTCTATATGATTCTGCTATGTTCTACTATGTGGTTGGTTGGAGCAGCATGGAACTCAGTTGTCTATGCGAGCAGGTAGGCTAACTGCAACCCGGTCACAAGGTCCTGCCTGCCCCACTACCGGTTGGTCACTTCATCAAATAGTTTTTCTTTTATTAAATTATTGCTTTTTTTTAGCTTAAGACATAAAGTAACCAGATATCAACAGAACATTTGAACTGTCGATGGTGCTACCAGATAAGTGACAATGCAGTACTACATACTGCGTGGCAACATGGTTAATTCAGAGACGGGGACACTGGGGTAGCGCCACCACTGGAGAACTGATGAACTACCCAGCATACAGCATACGCAGCATTATCACTCCTGCTTGAATGCTCCTCCCTCCAATTCACACCACGTGATATAGCATGACGTTATAACTTTTTAGCTCCGAGGCCATATCCCCAGCACCTCTCTACACCACCCCCCTCACACATACAAAATCACACCTATTTCTTGGTATGAGGTGTACTGCAAACTATGTTGCATGATCTGACGGCTTTGAGTTTCTACCCTAATTAAATATATATACAGTGAAACCTCTCTAAATCGACCGACCATGGGACCGACTTTGAACAGCCCATTTCGGGAGGTGGTCGGTTTAGGGTGCCCTTTTTCTCTTTACAATGGTATTGTAATGGCGATCACTTGGAACCCAAATAAAGCGATTGATATAGGGGAGTGGCCAATCTGTGGAGGTAGGTTAGGGAGGTTTTGCTGTATATATATTACATTATGGTTATTAGTATTTTACGTCCATCCTAGTAACATCTAAGGTCATATCAGGAAGAGTACTGACTTGTCATAGTGACTTTATAGTGCTGTCCCACTGGGAGACCAGGCAACTGGGAAAAATGATCTCATACCCCACATCTTGATACTGTGCCCTGTTGCCCCCTACCGTCCTTTTTCTTCTGTGTATGCATGCTGCAGTAACATGTTCTGTTAAATTGTGATTATGTGTAGCAACACATATTTACTAAGTGCACCAGTGTCTAAGTTGGACACGTAGGTTCAAATATAGATTTTAACTAATTGTTTTGAAGGCGTTAATTTCAGTCAGTCGTGGATCGATCCCCGAACCTCCCTGCCCAGTTAGTAGAGGTTCTACCAGCTGGGACGTCCTGCTCAGGTGTGTCTATGTGTGTGTGTGTGTGTGTGTGTGTGTGTGTGTGTGTGTGTGTGTGTGTGTGTGTGTGTGTGCATGCGTGTCTGTATGTCTGTGTTTGTCTGTGTCCGTGTATGTGTGTGCGTGTCTGTCCGGATGTGCGTGTCAGTGTGTGCATGTCTGTCCATATGTGCGTGTCGATGTGTGCACGTTCGTGTCTGTGTGCACGCATCTGTGTCTGATCCGTGTCTGTGTGTGCGTGTCTGGGTGTGCATGTCTGTGTTTGTGTCTGTGTGTGCATGTCCATGTATGCGTGTCTGTGTGTGCATGTATGTGTGCGTGTCTGTGTGTCCCTGTGTCAGTGTGTGCATGTTCATGTCTGTGTGTGTGTGTTTGTGTGTGCATGTATGTGGTGCACGTGTCTGTGTGTGCATGTATGTGTCTGTATATCTGCATCCATGTCTGTGTGTGCATGCATGTGTGTGCATGTCTGTGTGTCTGTATGTCTGTGTCCATGTCTGTGTGTCCTTGTCTGTGTCGGTATGTGCACGTTTGTGTCTGTGGGTGCGTCCTTGTCTGTGTCTGGCTCTGTGTGTTTTGGGTGTATTATGTGTGTCTGTGTGTGTCTGTCTTTCTGCGTGTGCATATATGCGCGTCCGTGTTTGTGTGTTCGTGTTTGTGTGTCTGTGTTTGTGTCCGTCCATGTCTGCGTGTGCGTTCATGTGCGTTCATGTGTGTCCGTATGTGTGTGCGTCCGTGCGTGTCCGTCTGCGTGTGTGGCCATGTGTGCGCACTGCGATACGAACCGGGTGGTCATGCAGCATGCACACCCACCCTCCCAACTTGCGTCCACCTTGTGAACCAGTTAATTTCCACAACCACTGAGAGAAGGCGCGCAGCTTGTTTGCTTGGTGTGAGCTGCATGAGTGACGTGACTGACGACTCCGGTCACTGCTCAGTGAGCGCAGACCATATGTTACGTACATAGGGAGTGCAACAGCCATTGACCGTGAGGCCAGCATCAGGTAACTGCGGGTAAACAAGCACATTGGTTGGTTGGTTGTTTCACATCCTAGCAACATCTAAGGTCATATCAGGATGGATACCGACTTGTGACAGTGCGCACTCATGGCAACTTTATAGTTCTGGCCGACTGGGAAATCAGGCCACTGGCACCATGACCCAATATCCCACTCAGTCACTTTATCCTGACACTGAGCTAACCAGTCCTTGCCCTATCCTATTAATGCAGAGCGCCAGGCTAGGAAGCGCCAAGTATCAATTTTAAAGTCATTGGTTTGACTCGACCAAGAACCGAACTCCCAACCTTCCGCACGCCAATTAGGCCACCGCGTTCGGTACACACACATTGAGGTGGAGCTGCACCTTGTTTAGAGATCACATCTTTGCAGTGGCCTCATTCACCGCGATCCGCTTCCATGGAAATAAGACATTCTAATTAGTGCACATCGGATAATATATTAATGCAGCACAGCAGCTTGCTTGGGTGGGTGATGAATGAATTTAGCATTGCAAACTTCACTCATTCTTACCACAAACTTAGCATTGGGTTATGTTGCATTATCTGACGGCTTTGGGTTTCTGCCCTAATTAAAACAGTAAAACCTCGCTAAATCGACCGACCATGGGACCGACTTTAAACAGTCGATTTCCGGAGGTGGTCGGTTTAGGGAGCCTTTTTATCATTACAATTGTATTGTATTGGCGATCGCTTGGAACCCAAATAAAGCGATCGATATAGGGGAGTGGGCAATCTGTGGAGGAGGTCGGTTAGAGAGGTTTTACTGTGTATTTTATATATATTACATTAGGGTTGTTAGTGTTTTACGTCCATCCTAGTAACATCTAAGGTCATATCAGGAAGAGTACTGACTTGTCATAGTGACTTTATAGTGCTGTCCCACTGGGAGACCAGGCAACTGGGCAAAATGATCTCATATCCCACATAGTCACATTATCTTGATACTGTGCTAACCAGTCATTGTCCTATCCTATTAATGCCAACGCCCAGGCTAGGTAGCAACAAGTATCAATTATATAAGTCATTGGTTTGACTCAGCTCAGATTCGATCTCCTGACCTTCCAGACGGGAAGTCTGCACTCTACCGATCCGGCCATCACATCCGGTATATATAATATATTAGGTTGATTTGCACAATCTACTTTGGTTTGGAGCAACTTTTAATAGAAATGGCTAACTTTGGACATATTTCAAGTGAAAACGTGCAAATAAATTTGGTGTATACACCGAAATGATGTACATCATACAACCATCTAGTCAGGTCTCCCGGTTTCTGAAGACCTACTATTGTAGACTAGATAACACAACTGAGAGTAATGTGTGATCTATATTTCTACAGTAACCTTTCATATTTAAAAAAGAAAAACCACAAAACGAATCCACAACGCGTCCCCTTGCATCATTTGGGGCCATCTTACTAACACTCTTGAAATAATGTCGACAGTTTCCAACTGTCTGTCGCCCCTTTTGTCTTAAGAAGGCATAGATGATGTTCAATGTGTTCCCTCCCCAACCCAACTCCATACCCTTGTAAACCAACCTATATGAGCAGCCGGGTCAGAATTTATTTAGAAAGTAATTTCACCGCTTCTCTAAAGCTGTGTTTACATGGGCGAGTGTAAAACGATTTAAGACAAATCGATTTATATGAATCGTTGTAGTGGCACGTTTACACGGAACGAGTTTGAAGGCAGAAATCGATATCTGCGCATGAGCAAGTCCATACTAACCAGCAGCCTTAGTGGTGAGCCTGTAGCCGGCGAGCACTGCTATTTGTTTAGTTTACACTCGTCGATCCGACAATATGAATAACGACGCCGATGTAGCTGCTACGTTAATATCGCTTGGACTTTAGGGTTAATTTAATTAAATTTAATTATTTGAGTATGTAATTCTGTTAAATATGATTGCATTCAATAGATTTCGGGCTAATTGGACCCTAACACTGCCGGGCACCAGTGTATAGTTAGTTACACCTGAGCCTGTATCCGGCGAGCACCGCTATTTTACACTATCGCCGCCCGGGAACCAGCTGTATCGCTTCATCTATACTACCTCGCAAGGTGGTTTACATATGGGTCGTTCTCAGAAGTTGTGTACCAATAGTGTGACATCAGTACCAGAAAATCAAAATGCTGCCAAATTCCTATAAGCAAGTTTCCTCAATGTGTATGTCCTTTTGCATCTGAATAATTGAAAATAAACATATTCTGGCATTTTTAAGTAGGTCAAATGATGCTCACACCCAATAAATAGCAGTATAGCATGGAAACCAATCTGACTCCAAAATAAAATATTTTCCACACAAAACTTGACATTTTTAGGACATTTCACATGCCACTTGCTTTATAAACAGTAGTAATAATAATTTGAAACCTCATTGCTATGGTTTTGTCTTATTTGTGAATATTAAAGAGAAAAGCAAGAAAATATTAGCAGAGTAACAGATTAGCAGAGTAACAAAGTGGAAACAACAATTTTACACAAATGTTCGGCTCAAATTTCAATGTTTAGGGGCAATTTCAGGATTTATCTTTTACTATACCATAACTGGGTCCATGCATAGTGTCAAATGGTGAAAATAGTTCCTGTACTGTATCTGTACTCAGTGTTTGATACAGAGTTTCATAGTACTTGCAAGTGGAAACGAAATGTTACGATGTTAATGACTCCAGAAAATGTTAACTATTTCATAATTTAATTTTTTGTTATAGAAATAAATGTCTTCAACTAAATGAAGACATTGTATATGACCATTTGAAGTGAAAGGAGCTGTTGTTCAGAGGTTTTCATTAAGTTTGTGACACTTTATTTTCAATGCTGTTGACAATGTCACAAATTAGTGATGTAATTTTCTATGTATTTAGCTACATCCATCCCAATAAGATACATAATACACAATATTAACATTTACTTTTGATCTAAACTATCTCCCACATTATTTGGCTAACTGATGAAATCTAAATATTGACAGTCCAATAAAGGGTTTCTTTGAAATATGCATTTCTAGTAGACTACCTCAAGTGGTACACAGTTTCTGAGAACGACCCATATACCGATTTATATGAATCGATCCAGCACTAAAATGCCTCAGCGTCGCGTTTACACGGCAAATGTAAATCGATCTAGACAAGTGGTTTTATATGAGGCATTTTAACTCGCCCGTGTAAACACGGCTTTAGAGATATGACTCAGCTTCTGGAATCTATAGAAAAAAATCTATAGAAAAATCGAGTGCAAATCTAGTCCTTGTTTACGGCTGGGTGATGGTAAAGGTTATTTGAAGGACGCGCGCCCTACACAACCAGATATGGGCTGAGGACGTTTCGAAGGTTACATCATACATGTCTACCAGCCATGCTTCAGTGAGTCACGGATCCATCATGTCTTATTAGTTGCATAATCCGATGTGGTTTGTTTTTCTAGTTTCTGCCATTTATTCTAGATAAACAACAATTGATCGGTATAATCTACTGTATTTAATACATTCGATTTTATTGTAAAAGGTTAACTTAGGAGATAATGGAGGTAGAATCGCAGTGATGTATTCAGTGATTAACAGGTACATGCTGTGGCTTGGGCAGTGGCCAGATAATGTTGCACACCATGCGGGATGGTTGAGTGGGCACAGTGTGTATCCCCCATCCCGTAGGCCATGGGGACGATCGACAGGTTGTGGGATTGATCCCCGGCCGAGTTAAACCGAAGACTTTTTTTTACAATCTACCCATGTCACTAGCTTCTCTGGTGCTTGGTATTATTAAGACAGGGCAAGAAGCAGTGGAATGAGGGAGACCAATTTTCCACAATTTAATTACCGGACGCGGTACCCGAATCGGTAGAGCTCAGGCTTTGCATGTGGAAGGTCAGGAGTTCCAAACCCAGCAGAGTCAAACCAATGACTTATAAAATTGATAAGTGTGTCAGGAGTTCCAAACCCAGCAGAGTCAAACCAATGAGTTATAAAATTGATAAGTGTTGCTACCTAGCCTGGCACTCTGCGTTAATAGGATAGGACAAGGAGTGTCAGCACAGTATCAGGATAATGTGACTATGTGGGATATCACATTATGCAGCCAGCGGCCTGGTCTCCCAGTGGGACAGCACCATTAAGTTGCCATGAGTGTGCAGCGTCACAAGTTGGTACCCGTTCTAATATGACCTTAGATGTTGCTAGAACGTAAAACAAACAACCCACAATTTAATTTTCGGATACTTAATCAACGCATGTGTAAAAAAAAGTTAAACAAATAATTTAAGCAAATTTAAAATTCAACAAACATAACATTTATATTTGCTGCTATGATTATGATGGGGCAACAACTTTCAGATCGAGGTAGGTCTAAATTTAAAATCACGGACAGGCTCGAATGATCAAAGTCTCTGCAAAGACGGCAACCCATTTTAAAGGAAATTAATATCAGCGGCGAATAAGCTACCGCTCACAGAAGTACAAAAGATGATTTTATTTAATAGTAAAACTGCCCAAATCTTCACGTTGACGGTGACACCCTGACACAGTGACAGTATAATGGTGTTAAAGTTGCATAGTCTGATGAAAACATCAAATTTCCAAAACAAAAACAATTATCTAAATTTGATTCTACATATCTAATTTAGATACTGAGACACCCTTTAAACATGTGTTACCACACAGAAGGGAACACCGAGGCAAGTGAATAGAAGTTTAATTAGAACCTATTACTGCGGAAGGATATGGCATCAGAATTTTGGCATGCTTGGAAAAATTGTGCATTCTTACACTTCAAATATCTCCAAAGTTAGACATTTTAAAGCCAAATTACTTCAAACCAAATTAATATATTTATCTCAGAAAATGATAGAAACTGGAAACCATCGGACTATGCAGTTTTAAGGGCGTCGGCGTGCCAAGTCCTTCTGGATTCCTGATGTCAGTCAGTACACACGGGGGCATCTAGATAAAAGATTCACCCGGTACTTGTAGTACACGGGTGAAGACCAGCCTTATATAAATACGGGCGAAAATAGCGTCAGTATGGAACAAGAAGTAGAATGCCTGGCACCAGTGTCAAATGGTTACTTATATCAGAACAGAGTTGGTGAAATGGGAGAGAATGCAAAAAGACAAGATGGCAGCCAGAGAACGCTGTCGATTTCACTTTTAAATTGCATTAAAGTATATGTTTTATTATATTTTCCAACTCAAACCTAGCGGGTCAACATGAAGACATATACAAAGAATAAATGTTGCTTCTTAGATTGAGAAATTAGGCTCTCTAAAGACTCAGTTCATTAGCCCGATTTTTCGACCGTTTTTATATAAGGCTGATCTTCACCCGTGTACTCCAAGTACGGGGTGAATCTTTTATCTAGGGGGCATCTAGGGGGCATCCTGCTGGAGGTGCGCCAGGGGGGGGGGGGCCTTACTGCTTCTGATGCAATGTGAAAAGTACTAAAGCACTGAATGCAACTGCCGCGCCTCATTTCTATACTAAAATACTATAATAACCGGCTTTATAACAGTCAACCAATCACAGCTGTCAGAAGTTTGCTAAACCATTTCCACATTGCTCTCGTGTGTCTCTCTATATCTTTCTCCTGTTTGATATGACCTTAGATGTTGCCAGGAGGTAAAACTCCAACACCCCACCAACCAACTTTCTCCTGTCCTCTCTCTATTTCATTCTCCCTCTCTTTTCTTTCTCTGCTCCCTCTCCCCCTTCCCCCAATCTCTCCCAACTTTACATACCTCCCTCTGCCCGGTTCTTTGTGTATTCGTGGATGAGTGAATATGTGAGTGAGTATGTGAGTGAGTATGTGAGTGAGTACGTGAGTGAGTACGTGAGTGAGTACGTGAGTGAGTATGTGAGTGAGTACGTGAGTATGTGAGTGAGTACGTGAGTGAGTACGTGAGTGAGTACGTGAGTGAGTATGTGAGTGAGTACGTGAGTGAGTGAGTAGTGAGTGAGTATGTGAGTGAGTACGTGAGTGAGTACGTGAGTGAGTGAGTGATTGAGTGAGTGAGGAAATATCAGCCGACTTAAATAAGGTGTCAAATGCCCAACATCTAAAGCCCAGTCACACACGGCTTTCAACCACTGGTAACAACATTGTGACAAAAAGGCTGACTTTTTTTTTTTTAATTCTTGAAGATTTATATTGCCTATCATGGATAAGCCTGAATAGGCTTGTTAATCACCATTAGACAGTTTGTCAATAGAAAGCCTGAGCCTACACTTTTACCAACCCAAGGGATTTTTAACCTCCCACACCACATAGACATGGTATGAGAGCAACTGGCCTTTGATGACGCTGTAAGTTATACACAGCGGTGGAAATCCAAATTGGCAGAGGTGGGGGCACAGGGAATAGAACCACTGACATTCAGATTAGGAGTCCAACGTAGAAAAAAGTCAAGACACTCTAACCACTCCGCCACAGAGAACACCACACTTGTCATTGATTTGTTGCCGACCAGTCGCCAACCGGTCAGCGACCGATCACAAGTGCTGAAAGTGGTCTGCAACCTCCTTGCAACCAAAATGGTCGCCCAGAGATCGTCGAGCCATTAGTGACCGATCGCCAACCACTGTTTTCACCGCTATTTTTTGCTTTGTTCGCAAGGAGGTTGCCGGCTTTTGGTCGCAAAATGGTCACAAGCCGTAGTGTGACTGAGGCCATAGGCTGGTGATACACAAAATTCCAAGGTTACCAATGTATGCAAGTAAATGTGCGTGTTTACACACTAAATGGCATTAGCCATGTCATAACTGTGCAATATACATTCTTAGGCATGAGTCTGGACATACAACAGGTAGTCATTGCCATCTGTATTACCAAACTGCGACAAGCTGAGCGTAGGTTCTTAGTAATTGGTTGAATAACAGTGTATTTACTAAGAATCTCCTAAAGTGTATATATAAGCAGTTACGCCGTAGCCGACACGGGCAACAGCAACATTATAGATTGGTTTCGACACTTTGAGCGTATGCATTGTGATATGTTTCAACACCCACATACGTTCTATATAATGTGTAAGGGAGAGCGGGAGCGGAAGAGGGGGGGGGGGGGGGAGAAGGTGGGGGAGAGGGAGGGAGAATGAGGGAGAAGGAGGGAGAAGGGGGGAGAGGGAGGGAGAAGGGGGGGAGGGAGAGCGGGAGGGCGGAGGGAGAGCGAGGGGGAGAAAGGAGAGGAAGGGAGGAGGGGGAATAAAGGGAGGGTGGAGAGGGGACATGGAGGGGGGAGAGGGAGAGGGGAGAGGAGAGAGGAGATGGAGCGGGGAGATGGGAGAGGAGATGGAGCGGGGAGATGGGAGAGGAGATGGAGCGGGGAGATAGAGCGGGGAGGTGGAGAGGAGATGGAGAGGAGAGGGGGAGATGGAGAGAGAAGGGGAAAGGGAAAGGGAAAGGGAGAGGGAAAGGGAGAGGGAGGCGAGAGGGAGGGGAGAGGAGGAGGAGCAGGGGGAGAAGGAAGGGAGGGATGGCCGCGGTGCCCCGGGCCGAGACCTAATCGAAAGTCTGGTTGGCGGAGCAATCGGTTCACAGACAGATAAACATACAACATGGTCGGTTTACCTCAAGGACACTCGGATAGATAACGGGGTCTACCGCCAAGTGGTATATATATATAGTTGTACGGATCAATAAATGCTGCCACCTTGTGAGCGAGTGTGTCACCGTGGAGCGGTGTTGTTCTGCCAGGTCGTCGATCAGTCGGTGATCAGTTTGCATTCGCCTTCAGGACTGGCTAACGATCTCCTTGCGACCAAAATGGTTGCCAGGAGGTTTTTGGTGCAGCACCTGCAACCAGAATGGTCGTCGGTGACCACGGTGGACCACATAGCGACTGCCTGTTTTTTTATTGTCGCAAGTGGTCGGAAGCGTAGTGTGACCCACAGTTTAGTCACAATGGCATATAGTTTAGTCACAATGGTAACTACTTCCATGCAGAACCGGACGCGATGGCTGAGCATGGAGGGCACTCGCCTCCTGCGTGAGAGGTCATGCGATCAACTTTCCTGCCAAGTGAATCCACACCCAACTTTCCAAAATTAATACTTGTTGCTACCATGCCTGGCATGGTAGCAACACTCCCTGAGACAGACAAAGTACTGGCTGGTTCAGGATCAGGATAAATGTGACTGATGGGGATAACCTGTGTCGGTGACAGGTTATTTCAGTGGGGACAGCACTATAAAGCCATTTCATACCTGTCCTGATATGTCATGGCCGACCAGCGGGATGGCCAATGGAAGGTAACCATGCCAAGAGTAGCCAGAAAACACACCACACAGCTACGTACAAGCCTATGATATGTAAATAGGAGTAGGCTAGTCTAGTAATAAGAGTAGAACAAAATAAAATACATATATGCCAAGAAAATCCAAAAAAAAATAACACAGGCTACTAACCATACCAACCAATTATCTATCTGCTACTGAAATGCAGGCAATCAAATAACTTATCAGCAGCTACTGTGTGGTAAGATAACACCAACACTACAACTGGCCAGCATTGAAAACAAGCCTGGGTACCGGGGCTTATATGCTATGGAGAGTATAAATACAGCCTCAATAAAAAAATGGGGAAAAGAATGAATGTAGATCTTACTGTAGTGGTTCATCATGAGCCCCACTACCACATGGTAGAGGTCTTGACTTCGTTGATCTCTGATGCTAAGAAGTAACAACAGGTGGCAGCACGCTACTAGGAACAGTCCCGAGAGTGGACAGGTCCACTTATGGCTAGTGGCCACCCACCCCCCACGAGGGATGTTACGGCACTGGCTGGGTAGTGGTGACAGGTCACTTCTATTCTGACCTTGGCGGACTAAACCAGGGAACGCACTGGGGTTTGAAGCAACTTCAGCATTACTCTAAAAAACTAAACCAAATTCCGGCAACGCTTGAACTAACAAACATGTGACAATTAGAAGGGCCTCAGGGATCAAATTGAAATAAACATTAATAAATTAATAAAGAACATGATGCATGCTGTTCAAAAGTAAGAAAGCATCGAACGCAAAGTACCCTATACAGAAATGGTAATGAAGTGCTCATTTAAATTAGGTTTCTAGTTTGTCTATTGCGCATTCACCTAATTAGAGAGGGAAACAAATTACAGTGATTCATCAAACTCTTCTTGAAAGAAATGTCTTACCTTAGTTCAACCGAAGTACACTGCACATGGATGTAAAATTATATCTTAAAATGTGTAATGCATCGATTAAATATGTGACATTTTATCAATTAATTTACAGTACAAGAAATAATCCTTTCCATATATATTTTTCAATCGCAGACAGTTAAGTCTTCCTCATTCCACTGCCCCTTGCCCTATCCTAGTAATGCTGAGCGCCAGGCCAGGTAGCGACAAGTATCAATTTTTAGAGTCATTGGTTTGACTTGGCGTAAGGCTATTAGATATCTGTCTAATATAGTATTCAACTTATATCACCGATGCCAATTAAAAACCTTTCCTGGTTTTTGTTATTACACCATGTATTTACACATTAAATGTTAGCCTTTTAATTTATATTGGCATGAATGTAAATTAGCACAAGTCTTGTTGAAAGGTTGTAGTTTGGTTTCAGAGTAATAATAGCATTATAACAATGTTATCTATGGTATTGTCTTATTGACCCTATAAGTAAATTTATACACAAACACGAACACTGCTGCATTGTGTTGCTATCAGGGTTGATAAAACAGTATTAGCCACATAGTTTAGGATATCAATTTGATCTATTGTTAAAGTTGCATAGTCCAACAAAAGCACCAAACTGTTTTGAACCAAAATGCTTATCTAAATTTTATTCTACATACCTTACTTAGAAACTAGTGCACTTATTGCGCATTTGTTGCTGCATTAAATAGAATAACACTTTCAATTTAATAGAATATGTTACTGCTGAAGCCTATGGTGACAGAGGTTTGATGTGGACACCCAAACTTTAAATTTAACATGTTAGCCATTTGAAGTAAATGTTAGTTACAACTAAAATAAAGTAGGAGCCGCATAGACGTGGGTAGTGTGGTGATATCTGGGAGCCTAAGTGGTATAATGGTTAGCACACTGGCCCCGACGACAGTATATTAATACAATCAACTTACTTTTTTACCACTTTTTTTTAAAATACGGAATTTATTCTGCCAATAGCGTGTAAGCTCCCGCGAGGATGCATCTTAATATATTTGTCTCAAAAGATGACAGACTCAAAACCATCGGAGTATGCAACTTGGAACATTACGCTATTCTCGGGTCGGTGTCCTTGACCTTAATTTGTATAAATTCCGGAATGATAAAAGAACCACACATTAGCTCTGAATTGCCAAATTCACAACATCACTGGGCAACGAATTGGTCGTAATGCGCCCTCCTGCCGCCTTCCAGATCTCTGCCTTCTTCTCGGACCTGCACTCCTCCTCGGACGGCTGCCCCGCCTCAGGCTCGTGCACCATGCCCGGACGCGGAAAGGGAAGAGGCCGCAAGAGCACCAGGCTCACCGCCCGGGCCACGCCGGGGCCCGCCTCGGGCTCGCCCGGCGACGCCTCAACACCCGCGGCCTTGGCCTCCCCCTCGGCCACCTCGGGCACCGACACAGCCATCATTCTCCAGGCCCTGCAGCGCCTCACTACGCGCATGGACACCTTCGAGTCGGCGGGAGCCCGAGGAGCACCGGAGCAGACGCAGGCAGGATAGAGCACGCCACCCACCCCAGCTCCTCGGGCGCAGACCGCCGCCGGGGCCCGGCCCCCGCCGCCACCTCAAGCGACTCTGCCCGGGGCAGCCCACCCCCACTACCAGCAGTACAACCGCCTCGCCGCCCGAGGCGGCCCCGCGCCTCCCCTGGCCTACCTCCAGGACGTCGCCGAGGACAACACCCCAGCATCCGCGGCCGACGCCGTCCGAGACATCCTCGCTTCCGCCGAGGCGCAGCGCGCCGGCAGGCGCCAAGGCATCCCCTCGGGATACATTTTCCCCTCGGACCTCATCGAGAGGGGCCCTGAGCAGAAGCCGGTCAAGAGAGGGGAGGCCACCCGCGATGAATATAACCTCGCCCTCCTCACCCTCGCCGGTCATCCAGCCTTCCCCGAGCACTCCCTCCAGGGCCTACGCCACCACCACCTCACCGTGATGAGGGATATCCTCGTGCATCCGTGGCCTACCGTCCGCCGCTACTCCGAGGCCATCTTCACCTGGATAGCGGACGGGAGGCTCCCCCTAGGATGGCATGACCCTGTGGCCCTCAACACCCTCAGGATGGACTCCATCACCACGCCCACCCCTCCGGCAACACCAGTCTCCCGAGGCGAGGACTCGCCCTGAGGCGAATGGGCCCGAGGCACATACCTGCCCCGGCCCCAAGCCGACACCCGCACCGCCTATGATAGGCACACTCACGGGGCCCCCTGCCCCGCCTGGAACCGCAATCCCGCCTCGTGCGATCGGGCCCACATCGGGGAGGCCCACGGCGAGGTGGGAGACAGGCGCCGGCACATCTGCGCCTACTGCGCCAATGTGCGGCGCATACTAACCAGGCACTGCGAGGCCGAATGCCTCACCAAGCAAGCCCGTGAGCGCCAGACCCCGGCCGCCTCGGCGGATTTTTGATCCGCCGGCCCCCCCCCCCGGCCGGCCCGGGGGGGCCCCTCCCGGCGCCTCACCCTCACCACTGCCGACAGCCCCGCAACTTCCACCGACAACCTCCCAGCGACCACCAATCGAAGCGCCGCCCAGACGAAGCCGGGGTCCACCACCTCGCACCTCACACCTCGGACACGGCCCAGCCTCACGAGGGACCCTCCCCGGACAGCCCAGCCACCGGCGCTCACGACACCGCCTTCATGAACCCGCCCGACCCGACCCCGACCCCCACCCCGCCCAGCCCTGAGGAGTTCGCTGCCCCCCTGCTCGACCCTCGCCGGACCTCCTCCCCCCCAGGCATCAGGAGCGGGCCTCCCTTTTTTGGCCGCCCGCTCCCCCTCCACCTAGGCCCCGGACCTTCCCTCGACCAGGCCTGCCTCCCCGGGCCCCCGCCTCGGGCGCCCGCGCCCCCGCCTCGGGCGCGCCTCGAGCCCTCTCCTTACTTTTTGGCGGAGGGCTCCTCGGCTCCCCCTCTACCAGAACTCTGACTTTGCTCCTCATGAGCCCCTCCTGTATTTATCTCTGCTCCTCATGAGCCCCTCACTGTATTGCTCCTTACGAGCCTGTTCTTGCTCCTCATGAGCTCCTTCTTTGTTCCTTGCCTGTATGCCTGTTCCTCTGTATCCTCTGTTTGAGGCGTTAATAAAAACGCCTTTCTCCCACCCCCGCCTTCCCTTCTTCCTTTTCGCGCATCACAATTATATTCCCCACTCTCTGCAGTAGACGATTTCCATAACCAATGTGCGTTCTCAAGTTTGTGAAGAAACCAAGGTTGTATGTATCAGATAATTGTGGAGGATACGGTGTGGAAAAGGTCTTATAAGTTATATAGGATTTCCACAACGAATCCACCCTATGCATACCTGCCAACTTTTGTTAAACGAAAATCCTAATAATAGAAATCCATCCGAGCGAAGCGAGGCGCGCAAGCGTTCTAGGGGGGTCCGGGGGCATCCCCCCCCAGAAAAATTTGAAAAATACATAAAAAATGGTGCATTCTGGTGCATTTTCAGAGACTTTTGAAGTCACTCGGTAGTTTTGATTGCGGAGTGCTTGTGACACTTGGTTTTGAAGAGTTTCTCGTAGAGGAAACTGTGGACTTCTCGATTTTCGACTTTTTCTGTGCTGGTGTTGCTGGAATGCGGAAAAAGCGGAATAATATGCTTATAATTCGTAGGGCGGAATGAGAATAAAAAAATCGTAATTATTCCGCCAAAATCGTAATAGTTGGCAGGTATGCCTATGATGGGAGTGACAAAATCTGTTGTAGGTAGCAGCTCACCATGCAGTATGATCTGTGGAAAAGATCTTATATAGCGGTTTGATTGATTGGTGGTTTCTTTACGCCGTGTCGGCAACATAGGCCATATTCACGGCGTCTTATATAGAGGATTTACACCACCAACCTGCCCTTTGATCGTAGCGGCAGGTCTACTGTACATGCTCCACAGAAAGGGTCTATTAGTATTAACATGGCTAACAGTGCTTCGGGTTGCCTGTAGCATGTAGGTGTTTATAGTTTCCGGTTCGAGAGGACTCAGATTTAGTCAAAAGGAAAAAAACAATCATTAAATGACAGATGCCCGAAAATGGCAAATGGGAGCAGGGAGGATGTTGGTTGATTGTTGGAGTTTCACGCCCTGACAACATCTAAGGTCACATCAGGACGGGTACCGCCTTGTGACAGTGCACATTCATGGCAACTTTATAGTGCTGCCCCACTGGGAGATCAGGCCACCAGCACCATGACCTGATATCCCCAACAGTCACATTATCCTGACTGAGCAAACCAGCCCTTGGCCTATCCTAATAACGTCAAGCGCCTGGCTAGCAAGCGACAAGTATCAATTCTTGGGTCATTGCTTTGACTCGACCAGGGTTCGAAATCCGCGATCTATCAAAACGGGAGAAGGACGCTCAACTCATTCGGCCATCCCGTCTGGTTGAAGTGGGGAGGATCCCTACATTTGGCTGTTCGAGTTTTACGTCCTGGCAACATCTAAGGTCATATCAGGACGGGGATCCCTACAGCGATTGGATGGATGGTTGGTACAGACGGTTTAACAGCCAAGCATCAAGTGAACTCAAGTGAACTCTAGGGAGAGTCATCGTGGAATGCTTATATTAGCTATTCACTATTTCAATGCTAAGTGCTGACAATGTAACTAATTGTTCACTGACAGGAACGGGCAAGGACTACTACTAGTAGTACTCGTTAGTTCAGTATTAGGATAATCATAATGTGACTGAGTAGAATATCAAGTCATGGTTGTTATTGTTTGTTGCAGTTTTACGTCCTGGCAACATCAGGGTACCAGCGGCCTCGTCTCCCACTATAAAGTCGCCATGATTGCGCACTTATCACCAGCCAGTAACCATCCTGATATAACCTTAAATGTGACTAGGATGTAAAACCTCAACAAACAAACAAAATGGACGGACCGTGTGGTCGAATTAGGAAGAGCGCTGGCTGGCTTCCCATTCTGGAGGATGTGGGTTCGAATCCCGAGCGAGTAGAACCAATGACGTAAAAAATTGATACTTATCGATACCTACTAAACTAGTCTGGCGCTCGACATTACCAGGATAGAGCAGGAGCTACCAGGATAGTCATCATGAATGCGCACTGTCACATAGTCGATATCGATGTAAAAACCTAACATGAAAACAATTGTTCTATTGCTCTAAATCCCGTCCTGATAAAAGTGATCTGTTGCTAGGACGTAAAACAACAACAAACAACAACTACGCCCTACTCTAAACTCACGCCAGTGAATAAAATGCATCTGAAACATATTATTATTATAAGTATATACAATTCAAGTTCAAATGGGTAAATACCTCAAGACCTGAAAGGTTGCAGAGTAATCCACGAAGACTCTTCACGATGCGCCAATAGTAAGTATGTAGTACGTTAGTAAGTAGGTAAGTAAGTAAGTAAGTAAGTAAGTAAGTAAGTAAGTAAGTAAGTAAGTAAGTAAGTAAGTAAGTAAGTAAGAGCCGGCTAGCCAGTCAGTCTCTCCCCGTTATCGGCGAACTTATATTGGCAATCCTTCGGACACGACAGGTTCACAAGTTCTGGCGAAAATGTGACGTTATCAAGTGCGGTTTGCTACAATGATCGGGGCAGTGACAGCGCCGCCTGGCGTCATCTCGGCCGTGACGTCACGGCACGCTCTCCACCCGCCCCCCTCGCGCTCAGCCACTCACAGGGCGAGAACCATCATCACCATCATGAGCAAAGTATGTTGGAAAATTCTGTCTTTGGGTTAGCTCCCTCCTGCCCCTCTCCCCTCACCCCCTTTCCCCTCACCCACCCACCAACCCTCAAACACCAGTAATTCAAGTGAGTAAAGGCACCCCTTGTTGTTTTTTAAGAACGATAGCTTCATATTTAAATATATCTATACTACATATCTATATATATTGCTACATATATATATATATATATATATATATATATATATATATATATATATATATATATATATATATTTAGATCCATCTGGCAATCAATCTAGCAATCAATCTATCTATCTATCCATCCATCTATCTAACTATCTATCTATCTATAGATCTATATATCTATCTGTCAGCACTGGTGTACCAGACGCAGTGGCCGATTCAATAGAGCGCAGGCTTCCCATGGGGAAGGTTGGGAGTTCAAATCCCGGCCGAGTCAAACCAATGACATACAAAATTGATAATGGTCGCTACCTAGCCTGGCACTCTGCATTACTAGGATAGGGCAATGACTGGTTAGCTCAGTATCAGGATACTGTGACTGAGTGGGATATTGGATCATGGTGCCAACGACCTGATCTCCCAGTGGGGCAGCACTATAAATTCACCATGAGTGTGCACTATCACAAGTCGGTATCCATCCTGATATGACCATAGATATTGCTAGGGCGTAAAACCCCGATTGATATCAATCTCTCAGCACTGGAGTATTGGCTTTCCTGCCATTGAAAGTTCATGGTTAAAATGTATACAAATTAGAGAAGAGAGTAATCTATGCCATGTAGTCAGGATACATCGCTGCGAATGTGCATGCAAATAATACATATCTATCTAAAATAACTATATACAGCAACTCATTTTTAAATAACAGATCGGTTGTGCTAGATTATTTTGCTAAAGTTGCAAATTGCACGTAGCAAGTATATGGCAGGCCAAATACCCACTCCCCACTCCTGCCACCCTAACCCTCACCCCCACATCCACCCACCCTAACCCCCACCCCCGCCCTCACCAATCCCATAACACTCAAACTTACAGGTCACCATCAAAACAGTGTCGTAACGCTTGTATAATAACGAGTGTCACACGGTCACGGAGGAACGAGCGGAACAGGCTGCGTATTTCCATTGCTCTATTTTGGGCACAACCGAATTATGTGCCTTAATTCACGACGTGTGATTTAAATTAGGCGAAAGTCATTCCGAGGTTCAAGACGGTATTGCTCTGAGACTGTGTGCGTGGAATTGTGACGTCACAAATAATAACGCTACGATCTTGTGGCGTTATTGCGTAATACGGGCATTCCGAGATACCGCATCTCCCCTCCCCTCCCCCCCGGCTCGGCCGCTCCCCTCCATTTTCCCCAATCCCCACAAATCAAGCTCAGGCCAGGTTATGGTCGGGTACTCACTTCAGCAGCAATGTATCACGTAGAGGGGCTGCTAAACATAGAATGGTCCACAGCGACAAAAGGAGGAAAAATGGGTGACTACTGTCCCTTGCAGGAATAGTTTCCCATTCTTTAAGTCCTGATATTGTGTGATTTAAACAGAAGTCGATGTAGATTAATTAAAAATATACTTCAAGCACTTTAATCTGTGCAAAAGATATATATATGTGTAACTGTGTCTGAACAAGAAACTACTTTAAAAAAATGGATGTATTGGATGGGCCCTTTCCATAATTTGACCAATCAGAGCTGTTATTTTCAATTGCAAATGGCTGTCCCTTATGGGGGCTGTCATTTGCAATAAAAAAGAACAGCTATGATTGGCTGACACTGAGAGCTGTTCTCAGCCAATCAGAGCTGTTCTTTTCGATTGCAAATGCCGGCCCCCATGGAGGCAGCCATTTGTAATAAAAAAGAAGAGCTCTGATTGGCTGACACTGAGTTCTCGCGAAAACGAGAAGAGGAAAATCCATTTCCAGCTAGTTCAAACAGGCTCAGACAAGTTCAAACGTGGGTGGTTGTCCCTCTCCTTTCAGCGCTGAATATGCTTATGGCTAAACAATGTGATAGAAAAAGTGTCGGAAGGCTGGTTTATGGACATAACCACGGGAATTCACAATCTAATAGGTTAGATGCATTGTTCAAAATACTTATTTATCATAGCCCGCTACTTTTGGGGTGAGAAATTTCTGAAATCGTGTAGATTAATCAATTTCAAAAGTCTAATCAAGAGCATTCAGTGGCTGCCATCTTGGTTTTTGTGCAGTCTGTCACAGTTCAGCAACTACATCAATATACATACACGTTGTATACTGGAACCAGGACTTCCACACCTTACTTGTTGTTATAGTTGCTTCATATCAAAGCAAATTTTACTTGGATTTAGACTATAGATGCCATTCACTCTTACTGTGGGTCGGGAGGAATGTATATCGAGGTGCCATTGCATTAATCCAGAAAACTGTGGCAGTACATATGCCCAGGGAGGCCAGACATGGAGAATGCACAGGGTAGCACACACATACAGAGTGAACGGTGTGTATGTCACAAGACAGGATGGCCAAATGAGTTGAGCATCCGTCTCCCGTTTTGGTAGATCGAGAGATTCGAACCCACAGGTTCGAACCTATGTTGACTCAAACCAGTTGTAAACGTGCCGGCTGGTGGTGTGGGTGGTGTGAATAGGTCAAGTGAAAACACTACAGGTAATAAAGGAAAACAGGGTAAGAAGGAAAAGTAAGAGAGTGAGACTCTCTGGTTTATTGCTTATATAGGTTCTCAAGATTCAAGATGGCCGTTGTCACATGATCCTATTCATCAATCACAGTACAATGCAGTGGTCACATGACTCACTCCTCCAATCAGAGTACAATGCAGTGGTCAATGATCATAACAATACCATGTGGGGGGGGAGGGGGCATGTGAGGTGACTCTTCCAAAGACTGTTCTTAGTCAAACTCGGAAGTGACACTCCCTCTCAAAGACTATTCAATATACAAGTTCTATACCTAATGAATAATAGTTTACCAAGTTCACACATCCTCTATATGTCTTTGGGTTTTTATAATTTAACATTTATCATTATATAGACAGTTTGTAATTTATTATAGTAACTTCACCTCGGTTCACATGTATTATATCGGACAATTTTACAACGTACTCCGCCCCTCCACTTCTTACCATCTGCCCAGCATATAGCAAGAAGTGCACAGTACTACGTTGTCACCTTTATATCCTCTTTAATATCTTCTATATCTTTTATCAACCTAAACAATAAATTGAGTCTGAAATAGTCGCGCTAATAGATAAGGTACATCTGACTTCGAGAGCAAAAAGAAAAAAAATTCCGAAAATTTTCATTTTCCCTTTTTTTTTTAATGGTTTTTAATAAAATAATTCTATATTTTATTTTTATAATTTAAATTTTAACTATGTTTTAAGTCTTATTTTACCCCGCTGATAACATATATGATGTCTCAAGGAGCATACGATTCATTTGCCATCATTTTTAGCTTATTCCGAGCATTTTTTTAGTTTTGTGACGGTTTAGAGGTCGTTCTGCAACGATTCTAAGGCACAGTCCAGTCACTTAGCATCGATCTTACATTAGTGCTCAATCGGATTTGGCATTTGCTGTCAAATATTCCAGCATCGCTGCGCTTTTACAAGCTTTTTGTTTTACCGAATGCTAAACTCGTAGAAAACCTGCGACGTCGATGGTAGACGCGTGGTTGATCGACAGGTCCTCATAGGATTAACATTACGGAACTCAATCCAATGAGAAAACAAGGCCTAAGCGGTTTGAATCGATGACCTAGTTTTAGGAACTATTTTCTTGCAAATCTAGACCAAAATCTTCGATTTCACCAATTTTAAGTCGTTTTATGTCGAAATAATGGCAAAAGATGAATCAATATGTGTTTTTGTAACTCCTGTACAAAGACAAAGCATCAATTATCAGTTTTAACAATCCTAATCGCATCAACAGAAATTCACATATACGATAGCGTAACTTGGCGCATAATGTAAACAAAGCAATGACAGTGGTTCTTTTTGAACTTCAAAACCATAATACTTATCTATATTATTAAATAATAATAGATCTACATGCTTTTGCTCAAGTTTAACGTATAGAATAATAGTATTCGAATGTTCTGTATTCGTTGACGTCGATGATCGATGTTAAGGCGTTTTCTCCACGAAACGGCAATTTTATATTGAATATAATTGTCTCTGTGTAGTTCTATGTGAACTCGTCCGTCTGCGTTGCTTAATATCACCAACACGATCCAGTCACTACAGCATATGCGTTAGTTCTAACTGAACTATAGCATTGTCCATCACATTGCTGTAGCGAAATCCTCGACTCAGTCACATACGTCAAAGTTCCCGCCGAACTCTGTTGACGATCAGCTTGTAGTACAGTTCTCCAGAACTGCTACGCTTGATAGTGCTGCGTACGAAGTTCATCGAATGTCAATGTTATTGTTGCAATCTTCTCGAAGACTAATGGAAACACCGGTCAGCATATGCTTTAGTTCTCCTCGTGAACTTAGCATTTCCTCGTACTGTGTACGCGAAATCATTGACTCAGTCACATATATTGAGAATATAGTGACCATCAGTATATGCTGCAGCTCCTCGCACACTGAGCATAGTCGAATGTTCGTACTGATGTCAATTGTTCCAGCTGTGATTCCAAAGTTCATAGAAATCACTGATACAACATATCAATTATGTTTTATATTCAATAATTTTGAGTAATTTTAATTTTAAATTTAAATCTATAACCTCATAGATTATATTATATCATTTTGTAAATGAATATAGTTTTGTTATTTTGTAAATCATGATCATTAATATGTCCCTATAACATGAGTAATGTCAATAATATACATCTCCAGTACAAAGATCATTAATATGTCTCCTCAACATTAATAATGTCAATGAAATAACTCTTCAGTATAACAGATCATTAATATGTTTCCACAACATGAATAATGTTAATGATATAACTAGTATCAAACGATCATCAATAGGTCCCTATAACAAATTAATGTCAATGATAGTTTTAGATAGTTAATAGTTAATAATATATGCAATGTTCAATCATATGTCAATGTCAATGGAACAAATTAACAGTGTAATAGATAATAATGTTCATCAATTATGTCATGAAACTCAATGAATTTTTTCTGCAACATTAAACCCTCATATGTACATGATTTTCAAAAGAACCTTTTGTGTAGACAACCTCTGCCTAGGCTACTTACATCTGAAATATATGTCATAACAATCAATGTTAATGCAGTTCATGACTTTCAATCAACATATTTCCACAATATTTGATAACATTCCATCACAACCATGCACTATAAATGAACCATTTATCAACCTCTGACTATGACATTTAATCAATTATGATAACATTTTACATCATATTATTTAGTTTTTAAATGAATTTTTATGAATCATGCAATATTTAATCTATCATTTGTCAATGAATTTCAATGAATAACTATAAACACATGCAACATTTACATCATACCTGTCAATGACTTTCAAATGAATAATATATGAACACATGCACACTGAACATTCATACACATTTTACAAATGAATAAATATCCAAGTCATTTACTGTTCATGATACTTCAACATGAATAACATTTGCTGACAATGATGGCAATAGTGTATTTTATGCATCGTTTTAATTAATTCAGACAACCTCTATCTTTGATATTTCATGGCAATGATGATAATATTCATAGATTTATGTTCATTTTTTTATTTATGTGTTCATGAGAACATAATAATTAGGTTATTCCCACCTCTGAACACACGTTCATTCCATCCCTATGGAATAACATTGGTTAGTGTCCCTATCTTTAGACAACATGAGAGCATATAAAATGACTCATCCCAACCCTATGATTTCCAAAAAAAACTTGACTCCATCCATATGGAGTTGGCCACACAGTCCTGTTCCCAACAAGAACTATGTTGTACCACAACATGTACCATATAGGCCGCCATTATTATGATCCTTCTCCAAAGAGAAGACTCCTGAACAATATGTAGCATATAGTGTATGCATTACACATTTCCTGGAAGACACAACAATCAAGTTTTTTCTGTGGCCTAATCCACCAGGTAAGTTTCATATTTGGTTGTGTTTGTTGAGAAAAATTTAAGTTTAAACATTTTAAGGAAACTCTCAGTCAAACCTTATAGAATGTTGTTAGTTATCTGTGGTATCATTCATATCATCAATAGTAAAACATGTTATGCAGTGTAATATAGTACAATGTCTATACATCTTAGCAATATTAATTAATTAACAATAGTATGATGTATTGCAAAAAGTGGCTTATGATCTCAAAAAAATATATATGTTAATTACTCTTCAGCCTTGCTGAGTTACAACATACTTCCTCAAGTTAAACAACATATTACAAAAATATATTCAACTCTTCAGTCCTATTGAATTCAAAATAACAAATGAACGTAAATGCAGCTATCTATAAAGTAATGGAGTTACAGAGTAATTAGTTCATGCCATTTTATATTAGTGAGAAAGTCATTCCCCAATAGTTCATTAATGTTGTCTTACTACCATCAGTTACTCCCATTTCGCTGTGTAGCCTGCTGAAAATCAATTACACTACCTCAAGCTAGATATGTGAAACATCATAATGATCATTATAGATAACTACTTAATAGTTCATCTTTTGATAATGCAAATCAGTTATATGATGAAAAAATAATAATCAGATTCTTAAGACTAACAGTGTTAACTCATGTTATCCAAACCAATACTGATCATTTGTCAAAAATAAATGTTGAAGATCATATCAAAAAATTATATATATCAGTTTAACTCATAGCTAAGATTTGTCATCTTGCTCTTGTGAAGTTAACATAACATATTTGTAAAAAAAAATTGTGAAATCCCTATGATTATTTTAGCTGACCTCCCAACGAACAGTCGCTTTTGTAAAAATAATTTAGTTCATTCAATACCCTAGGCATTACTGTTGCCTCACCAGGTATCTTCTCCACTTGATAAGTAGTAGAAAGCAAATTATGTCTCGCTCAGCAAACAATAGGACAAAAAATAGGAAGAATCTTGCAGATCACTTTGACATAAATGAAAAAGATCTTCACGTCAGACATTACTTAAAATCTCCCGACGTTCAACTAATGTTTTTGCTTAGCGGAATATTTTTGAAAAGTTCAACATAGAATAGAACTTCTACAAAAGTATTTATACATTCGATCTCACAATTGAAATCAATCCAACGATCAGTCCTGTACATAGGTGAAAATCATTATTACTAACAGTTACTTCCCTTCATTGTATAGCAACTCAGTTACTCCAATTTCACTGAAGATTTATCAGCTTAGAACATATGGATCAGAAAGTAATTAAATCAAATTGTAGTTTACAAGTATCAACTTTCTGTTTAGGTTTTTCATCCATATGAATCACAATCAAGAACATTATTTAGTTTTATTGTTAAACAAATAATTACTTTTATAATATATATCAAATTATTAAGTAATATGAACATATAGAATAAATTTCTTATTGAAAAATAAAAAATGTTTTAACAAGTTAATTTAAATGTCTTATTTCATAATGTTAAATCAACTTATCTGTATTGTAATACACATAACAATATAGAATAGATACTTTAGATGTCTTAAGTATGTTAGTTTATGCTTCTAAGTATCTTAGTTATCGAGTTACGCATTTATTAGTACAAAAACATAAGACCTGAACCTTACCACAGTTCCAGTCAATGACGAAATGCTTCTGTGTAACCCCCGTCAACCACAACGCAGATTAGCGACATTTTAAGACAAATCGATCATGTTAATCATGTTATGTCTAATTACGCTTCACGCGCCGGTGAATTATCTGTAACTACTGCTTCATACAAGCCAAAACAATTTAGCCTTATCGCTTCACGCGTGTCGCCGTCGACACCCGATAAGAAATTGACTCCCGGCTCCCGTCTGCCGATTCTTATCGTCCTTACCGTATACTCGCGAAAAGTTTACGCTCGTCGAATAGAATTGCTCTATCGACCTTACGCAGCCGTCTTTTCTCATCACTCGAGAGGTACAGGTTCGATAAATTACCTATATTTATGGAAAAATAGTTTTTTAGCTTGCGAGAATTTAATAGAATCAATACGGTAATGCAAGTCAATGTGCTATTTTAAGCGTTTTTAGATTTTTCACGGCCAAAGAATAATGATTTTTGTACTTAAGAAAAGTTAATACAAATCCAATGGTGTGTTCTAAATTGGATTAAATAACATCTTTGGTTATTTGCAATTTATCCGCTTTAATAATGTCCATTCTTACATATGCAAGATCTACCTCTTTCACAAACATAACATCTTCAAAGTCTTAGCGAAAGTGCTATAGTATTAGTTTTCAAGAACATAACATTTCAGTCGTTAGTGTGACGAAATTTAGTTCTTTTCAGTAGCTAAACAGTTTAAACTCAAAGTATTAAGTAACACCTGTTTTACGTCTCACCCCGTAATTTGTAAGCGTACTAAAACTTAACTTAGATAAATAGAAAAGTCAATGGTAAATAAATGAAATTGTTATCTGTTAGTAAGACATTCAGTCACCACCGGTGTACTTTTTTCGCTCTATGTCCCGATAGAATAACAATACATTAGTACATGGCACCATTTTTCCCTAAAGTATTCACTTCCTTTGCTTACTCCACCAGAAATGCTCCGTAGCATTTGGTAAGCAATAAGTGTCAAATTCACTTCATTATGGAAATGCTACTACGGTGTCAATACCATTCACTGTATCTCTGTAATACCAGAGAATTTAGTAACTTAAATAGTGGCGTAACTTACGATACAACCCGTTAATCTTGGCGCTAATTTAGTAAGGAACATAAATATTTCTTATGATTAGACCTCGAAAACCCTGTCGATTAGCTTTGGAGCTGTCGACTTGCGCTAGTGTTAATATTTGCTTCGTATTAACGCAATGGTTAGGTATGGCGCAATCGTTATTTATTAGTGGCGCAGCAACAAAGAAAGTTTTTGCCGAATGAGCCGAAGCACTCAGACGTCTACGGATTCGCCGATCCTTCCGCAGTGTTCTTTGCTGTGATTGGTCAATTCTTTTATCTGACGTCATACTACCAATTATTGGATTTACGCTCCGCGCTTGCTGTCGCGTAAGCGGACCAGTACCAATTTCTCTCGAATGTAATACTTTAGGTTTTATTTTTGTTTTATTCACTAATAATTCATTAGTGCGTCGATTTTGATCAGAAATAATCGGATCGAAAGGCAAAGGTTGTGAAATACCTTTCCTTCGTTCAGTTCTAGTTAATCGTGGAGCAATATCATCCCACATGATTTTAGAGTCAACTAATTTAACTTTATCACGGTTAACAACTTTACGATCGTTATTAGGGCCTACCACAGTCACTACTGAACCCCGTGATCTAACGACTATGTAACCTGGATCGTATTTTCTCTCCAAAGGTCCAGCCTCATTTACAAATAAAACTACTTTATCACCAGGAGTTAGTTTTAATGCATTCGCTTTTTTCCTCAAACGAGCAACATTATAATTTCGACTTTCTTTTCGATTATTGACAGCTTTAGCTAACGCCATAGATAAGTCATCTACACGATATGCTAAGTTCGAATCAATCGTCCCCGTCGATCGATATAGTAAAGAACTATGCTTCGTACCTGGATGTCTACCATAGGTTAGAAAGAAAGGAGAATAGCCAGTGCTATCAGAAGGTACAGTACGATACACATATATCACATCAGGCAAATGGGTTTCCCATAGATTAGCACGAGAATTAACCAACTTTCTTAGAATGCTTTTTATGGTTCTATGATATCTTTCCACCATACCATTTGACTGTGGATGATAAGGTGTTGTATGTCTTACCTCTACACCTAATTCTTTAAAATGATCCATTATCAATTTATTTTTAAATTCTAACCCATTGTCTGAAATAAACATACAAGGAATTGCATGGTGAGGAATATAATCATTAAATATATAATCATGAATCCCCTTCGATGATTTATCTGGCAATGTTTTATATTCAACCCAACCACTACAATGATCTATAATAGATAGTAAATATCTATTACCACTAGTACTAACTGGATATGGACCAGATAGATCTGCAGCAATCACCATACCAGGTGCCCTAGGCAATGGCATTGATTGTGGATATGCACGTGTGCGTTTACTACAGTTAACCACACAATTTGCACAATTGGTAATTAATCTATGGACATCTCCAGCCATACCAGGCCAACGAAAATGTTCCTGTAATCGTTTTAATGTTTTAGACATAGCCATATGACCTACCTCTATATGAGCTATTTTTATCACAGAATTCCTGTATTTTTTTGGTAACACTAGTCTAGGATATGTATCTTTCTTAGTAGGAGCTACTGTTGAATAAAGAAGATTATCCATTATCAAATAATTCTTTTCTTCATTCTCACCTAATGTATACTCTCTCATCCCTTTCTGTTCATTAATTACCTCATTATATGACAGTTGATAGTGTTCAAAAGGAATTACTTGTTCTGCTAATAGTGAATCAAAAGCAAACATTTCCACTGGTTCTTTTGCCTCAGTATTAGGTCTTAATCTAGACAACATATCAGCCCAGACATTATCTACACCTTTCATATAAACAATTGGTGCTGAAAATTCTGCTAATAATACTGCCCATCGTTGTATACGTGTATTACGAATTTCTTTAGTGAAAAAACATTTCAATGGAGCATGATCTGTATAGATAGTAAATTCTGCACCGTATAAGTAAGGTCTTAATTTTACTAGAGCATAAATAATAGCAAATGCTTCTTTCTCTATAGTAGGATAATTACGTTGAGCAGGAGAAAATCTAGTACTGATTAAATGCACTGGTCTGTCTATTCCATTTTCATCTTCCTGTACTAATACAGCACCTAAACTGTACTCAGAAGCATCTGTATACAGTTTATATGGTTTAAAAGGATCAGGAAATTTCAACAGTACACAATCTAATAATAGTGTCTTCAACTCATTCCATGCAATTTCACATTCCATAGTCCATTCAAAACTACTTTTATTACTAGTTAAATAAGTTATAGGAGCAACTACATCAGCATAATTTGGAATTAATTGTCTGTAGTATCCTGCCGATCCTAACAATCGTCTTACTTCTTTTTTACTTGTCGGTGAAGCCATATCTCTTATTGCAGTTATTTTTTCAGGATCCGGTTTCAGCCCTGCTGAACATACAACGTAACCTAAGAGTTTTACTTCTTTTACACCAAATTCACATTTAGATTCTTTAATAGTCATATTGTTATTTTGCAAGATAGTCAATATAGTAGTTACATCTTTCTCATGACTCTCCTCATCTGGTGAATAAATAATAATATCATCTAAATAAATTAGACAACATTTACCTAAATGTTCTGCAAAAATTACATTCATCATTCTTTGGAATACTGCAGGTGCATTAGTTAATCCAAATTGCATACGCTTAAATTGAAACAATCCCATGTGTGTATTTATAGCTGTTTTAGGTCTGCTATCCTCATCTACCATTACCTGCCAATACCCTGATTTAAGGTCAATGGTGGTAAAAATGTTAGCACCATGCAACTGATCAAAAATGTCCTGTATCCTGGGTAAAGGATAAGCATCTTTAATAGTTACTGCATTTAATTTTCGGTAGTCACCACAGAGACGTATAGTACCATCTTTCTTAGGCACTAACGTAACTGGTGAAGCCCAAGGACTACAACTAGTTTCAATTATATCCTCATCTAACATTTTATTTAATTCTTTTTCAACTATATGTCGTTTACTTAAAGGTATTCTATAAGGTCTCTGATTTATTGGATATGCATCACCTGTGCTTATATGCATCTCAATTACCTTAATAGCTTTAAGTTTATCATCAGAATCAGGAAATATCAAGGGAAAATGCTTTTTCCAATAGTCTACTTCTAGAACTATTCCTGCCATTTTTCTATCAATTAATTCTAAACTACTCCATGGATGTACAATATCACATAAGGAAACAAATTTATTTCTGTAACAAATTTCAGCCTCACACATTTCCATTATATCTGTGCCAATTAATAATTCAAAAGCTAATGATTCAACTACAAAGAAAGGACATAACTTATTATAAATAGAAATATAAGTCATACCTAAAGTTGGAATTAAATGACCTGAGATTGATCTCAGCCTACTACCTGGATACAATTGTTTATGTGCTATTCCAATATCAACCAATTTTTGAAATGCTTTTACATGTATTAAACTTTTAGCCGCACCTGAGTCTACCAGACCAGTTAATTTTACCTGATTAAAATCAATAGCAATACTCGGACGAGTATCAAGTGCGCTATTTAGTTTCCCGAAGCAGTAGAGTTTATATTACTACGCAGTAATTTTAACTGTGGACAGTTTCTCATTAAATGTGGTTCATTACATATGTAACAAGTTAAAGTATTACGACTAGCACGCTGTGTCTGTGATACACGTGTTCTACTTTAGCCGTCGACGCCTGCGCGTGCGCAGTCGGCGTCGCTTTGCCATTGCTTCCTCGCTGTTGCTTTGACAGCGCATACTTTACTGTGTGCTCTCCGACTGAACTGAGTTTATTTTTAGATGTACTAGCTAATTGTGCCTTCGGTGCTACGTTTACGCGCGGCGACTCAAGACGTCTGCCCTGTGCATAAGAATTGCCACCATACGCTGGCGCAACGTTTACCGCGTGGATATCCCCACGTGTACATTTCTCAGAAACAGTTAAGCGTTCTACACACCTCCTCAGTGATTTTAATTCGTTCTGGAGCGATTGTAGAGCCTGACTATCTTCTGATATACCTGAACTAGCCTGAACTCTTTCAGCAGGAACCCTTTTCGACAATTTCGAAGAATTAAAATTTAAACTATCTACCTGACTAGTTATATTTAAATCTGTTAGTCTTGATTGAGCACGTCGTTGCTGTCTCAATACAGACCTATCACTTAGTATAGCAAGAGTGAAAGCTTCCTCTAATGATTTAGGCCTATTGGTTTCCACGTACCACATAGTGTTGTCATCTAATAATGAATCAAGAAACCTTGATAGTAGAATTTCAAAGGTGTCAGTCCCTAAGGTAGCAGAAGGTAGTTTCCATCCCTTACTTGCAGCAGTTTTAAACCGTTGGCAATATGCTGCCACTGTCTCACCCTCATTCTGTACCATAGTCATTACTATACTTTTTAAGTGAGTTTTCTCATCAGCAGTTAACAAAGTTCTAGCAATTTCCTCCTTTATCTCATTCCATGACCTAGCACCTTTAACTGTGAAAGCAGTGAATAACACTTCATGCAGTGTGCCCGTTGCATTTGAAAGTGCAAACCGAATTATATCTAGGTCAGAAACATCAGCAAGAACCCCAATCCTCTCAATAAGATCTACCCACTCTCTCAATGCACCTCTGTCAGTACCGTCCAGCATAGGCACAGACTTTCCATATGCTTTTAGAGCTCTTATCTTGGCTTCACTGCTCTTATGTTCTAAACTAGCTAACTCACGTTTTTCTCTACGTTCTTCTCTTTCATAGTCAATTTCAGCACGTTCAGTAACCTCCAGTACCCTTTCTTCATTTTTTTCAGTTAGGTTCTCTATGCTATCTGCCATAAACTTAGTCCATGCTTCTAATCTATCACAATCATCACTCAAAATTCCCAAATCTACTTGGTTCTGTAACCACAATCCAAATTGTTCACGTAAAGCATCCTCCTTTAATCGTGTTCTAGGCATTGTGAATGTGTAGTGTGTATTGTGTAGTACAAGTGTATTTAAATACAATATATTTAATAATATATTAACCTACCACAAGTCAAATATATTTAAATACGATATATCAACCTACCACAAGTCAAATGTATTCAAATACGATATATCAACCTACCACAAGTTAAATGTTTTTACATACAATACACAATATATCAACTTACCACAAGTCAAATATATTTTAATACAACATGTTAACCTACCAGAAGTTAAGTATTTTTTTTCACGCTATTGAAATCCTCCTTGTAGCGGGTCAATGGGAAATTTAGTGTGTTGCGTAAAGCGCGGTAGAAACAAAGTCAAAGAATTGTATCCAACCGATAGAATTTACCTGTAACGTAGTAGAAAAGTGAAAAGTCTCTCCGTATGTATTAATACGCTCCTATTTACTCCAAGGTTAAAGAAAATTACCGAAAGTAGTCCGAAAATGAAAACAATTCTTGCGGCGACACGAGGCTTCAGACAGACGATAAAACTGTAATATTACAGTAATATCAACGTCCAAGACTAATGTAACCCTTAAGAAAAGACACTTTCGTCGGAAATTCGTCGACAAAGTAATTTACTTCAATTTAATCCTTGCAAAAAGTAAAAAGAATAGAGAATCAAATAGAAGAAAACAACGTATCCACTCCAACCAACCCACCAGTCGCAGTCTATGTCAAGTCCTTAAATCTCTCAACCTCAAGAAATTTAGAATTTAAAATAGCATATCAAATTAAATGAAATAAAAATACTACAAATATAATATAGTTTCTATTAAATAATTCTAGTACTACTCCTAACGTCAAAAATGAAACTACACGTGTATTGAAGTCACACCACGTGCGTTCAAGTCACTCACGTGCGTTCAAAAATAACAGTAGTCAGCTAACAATTAAATAACGAAATATAAATGTGTATTATAAAACAAATAAAAAGAAAATGCTACTGAAACATACCGAAACTATTCAACAAACCCTCTATAGTCAGTACTAACCAATCTCGGTAGTTTCTCAAGTCGTGGTCGCCATTTTGTAAACGTGCCGGCTGGTGGTGTGGGTGGTGTGAATAGGTCAAGTGAAAACACTACAGGTAATAAAGGAAAACAGGGTAAGAAGGAAAAGTAAGAGAGTGAGACTCTCTGGTTTATTGCTTATATAGGTTCTCAAGATTCAAGATGGCCGTTGTCACATGATCCTATTCATCAATCACAGTACAATGCAGTGGTCACATGACTCACTCCTCCAATCAGAGTACAATGCAGTGGTCAATGATCATAACAATACCATGTGGGGGGGGAGGGGGCATGTGAGGTGACTCTTCCAAAGACTGTTCTTAGTCAAACTCGGAAGTGACACTCCCTCTCAAAGACTATTCAATATACAAGTTCTATACCTAATGAATAATAGTTTACCAAGTTCACACATCCTCTATATGTCTTTGGGTTTTTATAATTTAACATTTATCATTATATAGACAGTTTGTAATTTATTATAGTAACTTCACCTCGGTTCACATGTATTATATCGGACAATTTTACACAGTGACATAAAAATTGGAACCAGACGGGATGGTCGAATGAGTTAGAGCGTCCTTCTCCCGTGTTGGTAGACCATGGGATCGTGGGTTCGAACCATGGTCGAGTCAAACCAATGACGTAAAAATTGATACTGCCAGGCCTTTGGCATTATTAGGATAGGGCAAGGACTGGTTGGCTCAGTGTGGGATATCAGGTCATGGTGCTGGTGGCCTGGTCTCCCAGTGGGGCACCATTATAAAGTCGCTATGAGTGTGCACTGTCACAAGTTGGTACCCGTCCTGATATGACCTCAGATGTTGCTAGGACGTAAAACAACAAACTTTAAAATTTATACTTGTCGCTTCCTAACCAGGTGCTCAACATTATTATGGTAGGGCAAGGACTGGTTGGTTCAGTGTCAGGATAGTGTGACTGAGTGAGATATCAGGTCATGGTGCTGGTGGCCTGGTCTCCCAGTGGGGCAGCACTATAAATTTGCCATGAGTGTGCACTGTCACAAGTCAGACCCATCCTGATATGACCTTAGATGTTGCCAGGACATAAAACTAACAACCAACCAAAAGCATGTGTGTGTGTGTACCATAGTTTGCAATTAGGACAAGGTGTTGGGTGACGAGAATCAGCAGCACTCTAGTGGCGTTTTTATCTAATGTAAAATATTTGCTAGGACAATTTCACTGCAAACTACATTAGAAACAAGTGTATAAGAAGAACCATAGCACATTTTGCCATCAGGAAGCATGTTGTTATAGGTACAAATGAGTTTAAAAAATAGTGTATACTGTGAAGTATTGGGAGTGAACCAATCCCAATTTCCGGTGTGTAAGCTGAAGGAACCAACTCCAACTTCCGGTGTGTAAGCTGAAGCTGAGACCCGACGTACTGGGTCTTGGCATCAATCCTTACTCAGGGACCAGCGGAAAGCACGCATTGGCCCACAACAGGGACATGCAAGCCTCCGCCTCTCAGCCAATCAGCGTCCACCTAGGTATGTGTCTATCGCAGCGCCACCTGGGTGGTAGGCCGTCAACTACCCACTCACTCATTACACTTCCGCCGCATTCCGGGATCGGGCGCCTAACAGGAGCGGCTGACTTTCCGCGAAGTGTTTGTTTGTTGAAGTTTGACGTCCTGGCAACATCTAAGGCCATATCATAACGGGTACCGACTTGTGACAGTGTGCACTCGTGGTGGCTTTATAGTGCTGCCCCACTTGGGGATCAGACCACTGACTGGCACCATGACCTGATTTTACGTCTTGGCAATATCTAAGATCATATCAGGACAAGTACAGACTTGTGACAGTTTTCACTCATGGTGATTTTATAGGGCTGCACCACTGGGAAATCAGGCCACTGGCACCATGACTCGATATCCCACTCAGTCACATTATCCTAGTCCTTGCCCTATCCTATTAATGCTAGGAAGCAACAAGTATACATTTTTAAGTCATTGATTTGACTCGACCGGGAACCGAACTTCCGATCTTCTGAACACGAGTTCTGTGATCTACCAATTCGGCCTCCTCACCCAGTTACCAACAAGAAAATTAAATTATTCATGATTATGCTGAAATGAGCAATTCTGATAACAAACAAAATTACGCCACATCCAATCTGCTGGATCTCCCACATCACAACCTTATTATTCTTATCTATGGGCAATGAATATTCATGATGCGCAACTGTTTTATCTTACAGATGACTCCTGTGAAGGAACGGGACCAGAACTGTGTTCCTGGACCAAACGAAATGGCCGAATGAGTTGAGCGTCCGTCTCCCGTTTTGGTAGATGGTGGCCCACATTCGGACCCATAGGTTTGAACACGGGTCAACTCAAACCAATGACTCAAAAATTGATACTTGTCGCTTCCTAGCACAGCACTCTGCATTATTAGGATATGGCAAGAACTGGTTGGCTTAATGTCAGCATAATGTGATTGAGTGGGATATCAGGACATGGTGCTGGTGGCATGTTCTCCCAGTAAGGCAGCACTATAAAGTCGCCATGAGTGTGCACTGTCACAAGTCGGTATCCATCCTGATATTACCTTAGATGTTGATTTTTATCATCAGCTATTGAACGTTAAACATATGGTCATTCTGACATATTTCTTTGGAGGAAACCTGCTGCCCCCACATAGGCTACTCTTTCCGATAAGCAGCAAGGGGTCTTTTATATGCACTTTCCAACAGACCACAGCATTTGATGAACCAGTTGTGGACCACTGGTTTGAACGGAAAATAGCCCAAACTGCAAATGGGTCTGAGCAGGATCGATAGGATGACCAACACCATCACAGGTGGACACTCTACCGCCTGAGCTAAGTCCCGCTCCTCTGGAGTACACACAGTTCACGAGCATTCCAAACTTTCATTTCAAGAAAAGAGAATAGATTACATGGAAATCATAATAGTACCTTTATCAGCAGTTGTTTGATTTTAAAATGTCTTCATGCACACTACAGTGACGCATGTACACACACCCAGTAAACACACAAAAATAGCATTATTATACATTTACTAACTTGAGGAAAACACTACATAACCAAGTTGAATAACTACTAAGATTGAAATCTACTAGTACTACACAAATTCTAATATGCATAATTTTAATGTTCAAAAAGCATCATATACATTCTGACTAAATCAACAATAAGGACTAATCACTCATAAAGTCATAATATTGTCCACAAAAGCGCATTTTCTCGGAATGGTCGAGAATACGTGTGGTTTGATGAAATCAGAGTGTAAAAATCAGAATGATTCCGCGGAAATCGGAAGGTCTCAGTTCTGATCCGTCTAGTCCATACTGTAATATATGTAACTTCGATAGTCGGTGAGTTAGTTAGTAACACGGTACGAGACTATCTGGCCTGAATGAGGTCAGGGTAGTCGAAGTGGCAAAGCCCGGAACTATTAATAAACAGTTGTGAATCAGTCGTCGTTGTGTCCACAGCGTGTCCTTTACATGGTGTCAGATTTGAACCCATCGAAGCATGGCGCTCACAAGCTTAAAATCACCGGCTCCATTATGTCTGCAAGGAAATCTAGCACTCAACTGGCGCACATGGTTACAGTCATACAACATATATGCAGTAGCCACAGGAGCGGCTACAAAAACAGAAAAAAATACAATGTTGTGTTTTTCTACATGTTGCGGGGCTGGAAGCCCAGAAGCTATATCAAGCGTTCAAGATAGAACCAGAAAGCAAAGACAAAATACAGCCGCTAATCGATATATTTGAACAGTACTGGTATGGCCACACAAATATAACGGTAGTGCGCTACAAGTTTAATTCCTATAACCAGACATCCGAGGATATAAACGCGTACATTCTGGAGTTAGAACATCGAATTGCGTTGTGTGACTACGAGCAGCTAGAAGACTCTATGTTATGCGATAGGCTGGTGTGTGGCGTGAAAAACAATAGACTCAGAGACAGACTACTCCAGACGCCAAACTTAACGTTAAACCAGTGCAAAGACATGTGCAGATTGAGCGAAAATTGCCATGATCAACTACGTAGTAGCGCAGAAGTCACAAGTGAGTGTGTCGATACACTCAGTACACGCAGCAACGCAAACCAGGCGCGCCGCGCCCCACAGGCAGGGTGGCCACCACGTGCGCGCACGTGGTCTGACCGCCGCAGCCAACCTAGTTCAGCGCGCACTGCCTGCCCAAGGTGCGGGTACGACCACCAGCCGAATCAATGTCCTGCTAAGGACAAACAATGTCTCTATTGCAAACGCATTGGACATTTCCAAAAAGTGTGTAGGTCGAAAAACAGTAGTCGAGTGACAGTAAATGAAATTACAAGGCAAGACGTGGAAGAAGAAACTAACGAACACAACATGGAGGACGACGAACTCTTCATAGGCGAGTTAACACTTGCAGATAATAAACAAGGCTTATGGTATGAGAGTCAGGTGTTGCAACAAGAAATCGTCAGGTTCAAGCTCGATACCGGTTCACAAGCAAACATCATACCAATGGCTACATATCGCAAAATGCACAACATAGTACTACAACCGTCCAAATGCTGCCTGGTGACATATTCAGGGCAACGTATCAAACCAGAAGGGGAGATTCACATCGATGTGAAAGGAATCCCGATGTGTTTCCAAGTCACGACCGACGGAAGCCCAATCCTGGGTCGGGAGGCGTGTGTACAGCTAAAGTTGATCAAGCGTGTCGATGCAGTCAACACAACGCCAGTCAAGACCAAGAATGACAACCGCAGGTGCCGAAAGACTACGACAGACGGAAAGCGCACGCCTGCGAAAGAGCACGAGGCTTTCCAAAAAGAAGCGAACATTCTGGTAAATAAATACTATGACGTTTTTGAGGGGTTGGGAAGCATAAAATCAAATGCCAACATTTACATTGATAAATCTGTGAAACCGTCCATTGACCCGCCACGCCGCATTCCACATGCGGTGGCGGACAAAGTTAAAGATGAAATTGATAAAATGTTAAAGTTGGGCGTTATAGTGCCGCAGGTTGAACCTACTCCATGGGTTAGTTCAATAACCCTAGTAAAAAAAATATAAAAAATTGCTGCGAGGAAAGGAAGAGTCCCTCCTCTCCCGGCCTGTCGCGCAGCATTCGCGCCTCGCGCGACACCCGCTGCTCACCCTCGCCCGGCCCTGAGCGTTCACGCCTTCCCTGCCACTGCTCACCTTCTCCCTTATAAGGCCGCCCGCCCGCCTCCTTCAGCCATTCGCCTCCAGTCTCCTCCACGCCGCCCTTCTTCTACTTTGGCACCCCGGATCTACTCCACCTCGGACCGCTACTCCTCGGCCGACCTACACCATGCCCGGGCGCGGAAAAGGAAAGAGCCGGAAGGGCTCCAAGACGTCCGGCATGGCCACGCCCGGACCCTCCTCGGGCTCCCCGGGAGGCTCCGTCCCGTCTACGGCCCCGGCGTCGCCCGCAGCACCCTCGGATGGCTCCACCAGCCAGACGGCCCTCCTCATCGAGGCCATCACCCGTCTCACCAGCCGTATGGACACCCTCGAGACGGGGCAAGCCCGAGGGGCCCCGGGGAGCCCCCGCCCATGCCGAGGCGTGGGCCCGCCTACAGCCTGCCGCACGTCCCGGCGCCTCGGGCATCCGCCGCAGCCGGGAGCCGCCCGCCGCCTCCACCTCAAGCGACTCAGCCCGGAGGCCTACACCCGCAGTACGAGGGGTACACCCGTGCCCACGCCAGCTCGCCGCCGCCCACATACCGCCAGGACCCCGTGGATCATACCCCAGCATCCGCGGCCGACGCGGTGCGCGAGATATTGGCATCCGCCGAGGCGCAGCATACCATGCGCCGCAGAGGTATTCCCCTTGATTACGTGTTTCCCTGTGACCTCGTGGAGAGGGGGACGGGGGCGCAAGGCGGTTGAAACTCGGAGAGGGCCACTAAGGATGAGTATAACCTCGCCCTCCTCTCCATGTCAACCACCCCTCCTTCCCGGACCACTCCCTCCAG